>OV656759.1:4559807-5149868 GCA_927399505.1 Luperina testacea | reverse complement strand
TTTTAGTCGCTTTAACTTCTTTAGGAGTACTAATTTTTGTATAAATTTGGGAAGAAATCACAGAGTTTTTAATAGAGAAATCTTGAAATGAAAATTTGGCACCGTGACTACCGCCACCCCACCATTGGCATGGTATATCTCGTAAACTACTGGAGTTTTAATTTTGAATTTTGGGTACTAATTTTATCTTACAGGGTACTAATTTTCTATGTAGGTTTGAGGAAAGCGACAAGCTTCTCTAACTTGGAATCAACATTCAAAATCGTGGTCCTGCTGAACAATTGCGAGAAAGTTAACATCGTTGATTTCTCGGTAAATACAAATATTACAGTTCTGTTTTTTTTATGAAATATATCACATTTATGGGTACTAATTATTTGTATACTTAGAATAGATGTCCGTGACTACCGCAGGACCACCAACGCCAATCGCTTCCATATTTGGTGAATAATTAGTGCTCAATTGGTACTAATTAGTACTCGAACAACAGAATTGGTACCTTAGTAGTTTTCGAGAAAATCCACTTTGAAGGTGGTCCTGCGGTAGTCACGCTCCTTTCAGCAGGACCACCATGAGCGCCGAAAAAGGGCCCACGCTACAGCTATTCTAAGTATACAAATAATTAGTACCCATAAATGTGATATATTTCATAAAAAAAACAGAACTATACTATACCGAGAAATCAACGATGTTAACTTTCTCGCAATTGTTCAGCAGGACCACGATTTTGAATGTTGATTCCAAGTTAGAGAAGCTTGTCGCTTTCCTCAAACCTACATAGAAAATTAGTACCCTGTAAGATAAAATTAGTACCCAAAATTCAAAATTAAAACTCCAGTAGTTTACGAGATATACCATGCCAATGGTGGGGTGGCGGTAGTCACGGTGCCAAATTTTCATTTCAAGATTTCTCTATTAAAAACTCTGTGATTTCTTCCCAAATTTATACAAAAATTAGTACTCCTAAAGAAGTTAAAGCGACTAAAAATCTAGCTTCCTAAGTGTTGTATTTTAAGAGAAATTAGCTTTCATTACTTTTCCATACTAAATCTCCGCGTATAACCCGACCAAATTAAGTTGTCAATGGTGCCCATTCCCTTGTTCACAAACTAAACTAAATTTCAGTTCAGTGCATCTTTATCTTTCTGTTTCATTATGAAAAGGACAGACAATAAATTTTAGTTTAGTCCTGCCAAAGAAATCAGCGTCTGACGTAAATAGACGTAACTTTAGTAGGCATGTATTGCAAATAATAACCTGCGCGCCATGCCACAAAAAAAAAGTTTTGGACCATAGACAAGATACATTTGAATCTCATTTATCATGTCTATGGTCCAAAACTTTTTTTTGTGGCATGGCGCGCTGGTTATTATTTTATTACCGAAGTAAAGCAAGCGAAGCGTGTCGTGGTACAGATGCCAGCACATCAGCTACCCGAAACTGTCAAATTTCCCCAATCAACTTTGAACCTTATCTATGCTTTAGCGATACAGTTGAAAATCTATTAATGAAATTAGTCAGATTGTAGCAACTTGACGTGCTGGCGTCAGTACATTGAGTTCTTTTTTTATTCGTTTATGGTTTCAAAATTGTATTTAACTAAATAACTCTCTAACTAGAGAAATAAATGTATACAATTTCAAAAAGGTCACGCGTCTCAATATTTAAAGGTTTCAGAAAATGATATATAATGATTTCCTGAGGAACTATCATTATCAGCCTATAATGTTCCCACTGCTGGGACACAGGCCTCCTCTCAGTGAGAGGGAGTGGGCCGTAATCCACCACGCGGGCCCAGTGCGGGTTGGTAGATGTCACATGTCTTCGAATTTTTGGTTCTAGGACATGCCGGTTTCCTCACGATGTTTTCCTTCACCGTTTTGTGAGCAGTGGTGATGAAATAATTTACACAAAGTAAAGCGCCTGTCTGGGTTCAAACCTACGACCTACAACTCGTAAGTCGCAGCCGTTACCACTTGGCCACCACTGCTCGAGCTGAGGAACTATAATATTTATTAAAAAAAAAAGTTTCTTTTTAGGGCCAATTAGATCGAAATTTACAGAAATATTTCGATGTTAACGATATTAAAAGTTGATTTAGTAGATATTTTAAATATAGATAGGACTAAACTAAAATGTATTGTCTGTCCTTTTCATAATGAAACAGAAAGATAAAGATGCACTGAACTCAAATTTAGTTTAGTTTGTGAACAATGGAAATGGCATAATTGACAACTTAATTTGGTCGGGTTATACGCGAAGATTTAGTATGGAAAAGTAATGAAAGCTAATTTCTCTTAAAATACAACACTTAGGAATCTGGATTTTTAGTCGGTTTAACTTCTTTAGGAGTACTAATTTTTGTATAAATTTGGGAAGAAATCACAGAGTTTTTAATAGAGAAATATTGAAATGAAAATTTGGCACCGTGACTACCGCCACCCCACCATTGGCATGGTATATCTCGTAAACTACTGGAGTTTTAATTTTGAATTTTGGGTACTAATTTTATCTTACAGGGTACTAATTTTCTACGTAGGTTTGAGGAAAGCGACAAGCTTCTCTAACTTGGAATCAACATTCAAAATCGTGGTCCTGCTGAACAATTGCGAGAAAGTTAACATCGTTGATTTCTCGGTAAATACAAATATTACAGTTCTGTTTTTTTTACGAAATATATCACATTTATGGGTACTAATTATTTGTATACTTAGAATAGCTGTAGCGTGGGCCCTTTTTCGGCGCTCATGGTGGTCCTGCTGAAAGGAGCGTGACTACCGCAGGACCACCTTCAAAGTCGATTTTCTCGAAAACTACTAAGGTACCAATTCTGTTGTTCGAGTACTAATTAGTACCAATTGAGCACTAATTATTTACCAAATATGGAAGCGATTGGCGTTGGTGGTCCTGCGGTAGTCACGGGCATGAGATTTATTTATGAGACGGGTACTCTTTAACAACTACTAGTAACCTGCTGGAGTTTGAGTTTGTTTGACGAGTGTTTTTTAATTTTTTATAAACTACATATTTTGTGAATCAAAAAACAGTCGACATTAAATCACTTTTTATTTTCCACAATAGTACAAATTACATTAATGTTCATGTTATACATGAGTATTGAATTAAAATGTCAAGAAATAAAAGTTGTGTCTACTCATACGCAAGTTCAAAATAAATAATCACTTCTAACCTCAGACCAAATAAATAGTCGAGACATAGCGCTGCGAGCGAACAATTCAGTGAAGCATGCAAAAACTACACCTTCGCTCTGTGCATACACGCTCACACGCACACATTTACAATCAAATTACACCTAACTATGTGCACACATGTTTACGGACCCGGCTTCACTTTACTGTTGACAGCCTTCTTTTTTACTTGGTCTGAGCTTCTAACACAATGGAATGCAGAACTTAAAGCTTCGCAATTTACAATTATACGAATATTATAATAATCAACCTTATAGCTAAAAATCGTTATCCCCACGCACTTGTACACATATTAGTAGATAAAAACACATTGGTAAGAAATTAAAATTGAGACATAATGATACATATCTCAGATAGAGGCTTAGCAAGCACCACTGACTAGGTTAGGTTAGCATTCTCTTTGAGTCTGTGTTTGTTATCACTGCGGGACACTTGAAAACACCCCCAGACGTTGTAAAAATAAAACTTCTACTGTGTCTTGTACACACTACACAAGATACCTTCAACCGATTAATCAATCAGATCTCAACGAATTTGGAACATAACCTCCATTAGTATGAAAATGGCATATCTTATGTCCTTTTTATCCTGTCAGTACATTCCCGTGGGATAATTTCCAACCTTCGAAATTTGGCCAAAGCTAGGCAGTATCTCAAATAGGTACCGCAAAACTAACAGGATTTCTTATTATATTGAAATGGAATCGATGTCCACCGAGCTACGGAAATTTGAATAGGACTGACAAATAGTACCTACATTGTGCTTAGCTAACATTTTCGGTGCGTGCTAAGCCTAGGTAAATACAAACATTGACAAATTGTTAAGTTACTGTTAGTGGTTATTATTTAGGGCTGATTTGTCAATCATCTGATAATTTTATTCAAGGAATAATTTTGAAATTTTAGCAGTTACTTCATACAAAAACTGTCGAACGTCAATTTTATTCCTCGTATAAAAATTATCTGGCGATGGAGAAATCAGCAGTTAGATACATATCATATACATAATATCCATGTAGGTATATAAAATCATGAAAGTTAAACAAAAAAAAATGCCCACTGTAAAATCTACTCATTCAAAACTTATTTGTTAACAAATTCGACATTCTTGTTACTTCCTTAGATCTTAAGACATACAACCCGTGCTACATACAGGGGATCACTTAAATTAATTTCTAGCAGTTAATTAAGTCTTAGAACATAATATGTGACTAGAAGTCGAGATACTTCAAATTTAATAAAAACTAGGGGTTTTATAAAAAAATAATACACTCAATAAGAATAGTTTAAATATAAATTAAGTAACCGTTAATGACGAAAGGAGGAGGGTGGGCAGGTGAAAGTGAACAAACGGATAAACGGCGACTTTGCTACGAGTAACTTGAACTCAACACGAGTCAAAGAAACCTTTTAATGAATGAAAGCAATGTCGTAGCGAGTCGCCATACCGAGTTTCACTGTTTCCACTTTTTGGCAGAGAACAGTACCGCGCGTTGTTTTAAGAAGAGCGAGTAGCTCTGCTTGCGCGGCACATTCGAAGGCGATGTGTTGTCAGTTTGCCTTTTCTTTTCATGGGCGCGACGGGTGGCTTCGCTCATAGCATTTACGTTAACGTATGCTGCACGTCGCCCGCGCCCTCTACCTGTAACATTGAAGAATGAGGTTTTAAGCGAATGGTTCCTTACCCACCTGCTGACTATGCAAAATTCATGTAACTCTCCAGTAGAACTACAGAATAAGCATGCTGTTTGATATTTTAATAGCAGCGCTCACGACGGTTCGGGGTCGCCTTTATGGCATCTACGTAAAAGAGATGAAGGAGGTCTGTCTAGAACCTGCCTTCACAACAATCCTACTGTGTTGCATTGTAATGTTATTTTAAAAACAAGTGCAAGTGAATATGTCGTAGTGAGTATTATTGGGTTTCTCCATCAGGAATTTCTCAGCTAGCAGCCCGGAGTCTGGGTTACAATAAGCTCGCCCACTGGTACAGACGCCAGCACATCAAGTTACACGAAACTTTTTCCCAATCAACTTTGAACCTTATGCTTTATCGATAAAGTTGAAAATCTATTAAAGAAATTTGACAGATCGTAGACGCCAGCACATCAACCTAGATGTGCTGGCGTTTGTACATGGGACTTAATCATAACTGGCGAAATGTGGGTGTACTATGGTACGCCTGCCTAACCCTTCGGGTAATATAAGCGTTATGTCATATTATGTGATGAATATAATCGTACCTGCCCCCCCTCCACGCCCTCAGGACTCGCGCTTGACCTCGGAAGGTCCCGGCTCGACATCTTCCTCATCGCCCTCTTCGACCTGCGCCGGGCTGATGAGTTGGTCGTGCAGTGTGCGCAAGTGCCGCAGCAAGTTGGACTTCACGTTGAAACCTTTGTTGCAGAGGCCGCATATGAATGGACGTTCACCTGAAATTGTATATTAAAAATAAAGCCTCTTTATTTGCAACTTGTTTTTGAACAAGAATAAATATGAAATACTTAATTGATATGTTACTGTGTAAGGCATGGCCCCGTTGACCCTCCTAGGGATCTAGGCCTACTACAACAAATTGGTAGTTTTTTTAAGTCACACGATTCGTAAATTGACTTTGATGGTCTCTGGACGTACAAGTGCAACTCGACTTGTCGATCAAAATAGTAACTCAATTATCTCATCTTATGTTCAAATTCACCTCATCAAGCCTTCGGTTGGCTGTTTATACATCATGTGGCTGCGATAGATTGTGGCCGAAAAATGCACCCTTTGTCATTTTCAAACTGAGCAGTTTCTGACAGAATAAAGCTTGATCAAGCCAGCCCTGAGGATCGAACCAGGACGTCACGCTCATTAACCCGCTATCAAAAAGACCCCCCCCCAACTAGAAAGCCCCCTAGCTCCCTGTACAAGAAAGATACTGTCGCAATTTATTTTCATGTATTATTGAATCAGTGGGGTAATTGCGTAACGCACTATCACTAGCAATGGCTTTCATTTTGAAAGTTCAACAACATTGCATTATGTACATTGTTGAGCAGACAAATTTTTCGAACATATAAAGCAATATTCCTTCCAATATGATTCAGATTGTGACTGATAGTGTTTCACGCAATTAGGGTGCAGATCTGCGCCAGTTTATGGCGAAAAGTATTGTGATCTATACAACTATTTACACAAACGACCATATATTTACGTTGCCGACTAATTACCCACAGTACAGAGTTTTTAACTAACTTAAAGGTAATCGTGACTCACCTGTGTGCGTACGCATATGTATGAGCATTGATGCGTGCGACGGGAATGACTTCTTGCATTGCGAGCAATTCTTGTTTTGCGCGCCCTCTGTGAAACGATTGTGACGTTTTGGTGGGGCACTGTTGTTTGACATGGCCAATTCTAGACAATCGACATCGAACGAACATTTAGAACAGGGTTCAGTCAGGCAGACAATCACACAATATGCAACGCTTTGTTTGGTAATGGCAAATAATATCAAGTACAGCAAAGGTATAAGCATACAAAGCATTTCAATGTTTAATTTCATTAATAAATCATAACTGAAGTGATTATCATTTTTGAGTAGCAGGATACGAAGTAGTGTATCTTAAAGCATAGGTAATAAGAGTGTGGACAGACGGACTGCATCTCAACGCAAGTGATCTACAAAAAAAAAGTGTTAGTGCATGTATTCTATTTTTGTTGTGAAGAGCCAATAATACGATTTTCTAAAGCAAAGCAACCTCATATTCTTTCCATCTTGCCTGTAGCGTCGAATGCAGTCCGTCTGTATTTACTTTAAGGCATAAGGAGCAGAGGTAAGAAAATATAACATAATAAAAAAAAAAAAACACTATTTCGGCGACAGGATGTTCGTTTGTCGAGAATTAGCCTATTACATAAAAAAAAATCTAATTCCGGCTATGTCATTAATGTTTGGAAATTCTGGTAAAATAATGGCTAGTAAAGTTCTTAATATTTTGGGAGGAAGCAAAAGAAAAAAAAACATGTTTAAAATAACACAAATAACGAACCAGCTATATTAAGATTTCGCCTCTATACCTACTCATAATTTCTAACTGATCTTCGGATTTATAGAACCATAAATAAATAATGCATTTATAAGTACAAGCCTTATTACCGTTTCTATAATAAAATCTATCTGAGATTTTTTTTTTGCTAAAAAAATGACAATAAAAAAAAAAAAATTTAAAACGCTTTGGGGGAGGCCTTTGCCCAGCAGAGAGACAGAATAGGCTAGCAAAAAAAAAACGGCCAAGTGAGAGTCTGGCTCGCACACGAAGGGTTCAACTCGATACCTCCACACGTTCCCGAGATAAAGGGTCTTGACAGACAGTCGCAAAAGGACGACAAAGTGATCCTAAGGGTTCCGTTTTTTCCTTTTGAGGTACGGAACCCTAAAAATGCTTCTTCTGGTATACAATAAAGTATAAATAAATAATCAATAATTTGGCAACAATGCTATTTTAAAATAGGCAAGTACTATCATGGTTTTAACAGCTCTAATAGAACTCATCATCGCGCGTTCGTATTTCCGAAAGGAGACGATTATTCCCGAAGCGCATACTGTCTTTGGAAAGCTGTATACGGGCTACGCCCAAGTAGCACAAAATAGCTTTATAATCGATGGATAACAGAATTAGCATATTATTATAGCTTTATAAGTAGTCTACATATAGGCATTATAAACCACTGTACAGCTCTTGTAATGCTATTTTGGGCCCCAAATTATACAGCCTTAAGTGTAAGAATGGCATTTTAGCAGCATTATATTGGTTGTCTACCGGAATGATAAACGCATTATAATGGGCTGTGAAAACAGGTTAAAGCAGTGCGCATATGTTAAATGCGGCTCTTATACAGCTTGTACCATTACAATGGCAAAATAAAAACATTTTCAAATATTATTTTTAATTTCTGTTATTATTAATAAATCTTGTGTAAAAAGAACATGGATACTTTCAACAAAAAAATATAAGTGCTACAAGGCAAGTAATTAAACTCTTGTTTTTGTTCTCTATGAGTGAATTAAGGTTGCGAGTATCAGTTTACTGTGAAAGTATGTATATATTTGAATCAAATATTTCATGCGCCTTCAAATTAAAGAGCTATTTATTACAAAAATATTATAAAAATATGTGGAATTGTAAAAAAAAATATGCTCTTACGAAGAAATCTTTAGTTTTAGTCATTATGATACCTGTATTGTACCGGCCGGTCAATACCATAGGTTGAAGTCCTTTGTAAAGGACTATTTACCATAAAATTAAATTTTAAATATTATCGATACAAAAAGCAAAATGGCGTAAGCATAATTAAAAACTTTAGGCATGCGGATGCCGGTATACGACTTATTGCTTGTTAAAATTCTTGTCATTATACGTTTGTATAGATAAAGGGTATATAATATTATGATGAAATGCTTTTAAAAAGCTGGCATTAAAACAGCACCAATGTACACCGTTAAACAGTTGTGACCCATGCGAAAGTTCGTTATAAAACATTGAGCAGTTTTAAAGAATTTTAAAATGCTTTTTAATAGCCTAAGCCGTAATTAATGCTTACATACGGCCTACACTTTTGTATAATGCTTACAGCTGTATTAGAAGCTGTATAGAGACATAAATTATGTCTAAAATAAAACCTTTAACTGCACAAAAGATTGAAAAAGAGGATTATATAGCTTTAGGAACTACAAAGTTAATAAAATGCGGTTATACAGAAGCAAGACTTTGCTAAAACCCTTCAAATTCTATAACGAAGCTAAAAGAAATTTTCTGGTCATCACTTTTTCCATTATATCGATTTTGTGTTACTTGGGCGGGCCATCAGAGCCCTCCGAAGCATGCCCATGCGTTAACACTGATCCGGAGTCCGAAAGGCCTTGGCCCTGACCGAAATCCGTTTGAAATTCATAGAAATAGAACACAAAGTATTAGGCGAATACTTTGTGTTCTATTTCTATGAATTTCAACTGCCATTGCCATGAATTATTTTGGAACCGGTTTCCACATGAGCATTCGAATTCAACTGTATACTTTACTGATAAATGAAGTACAGACGCCAGCACATCAAGCTACTACAATCTGTCAAATTTCTTTAATAGATTTTCAACTTTATCGCTAAACCATAAGGTTCAATGTTGATTGGGAAAATTTGACAGTTTCGGGTAGCTTGATGTGCTGGCATCTGTACATTTCGGCCTGCCTTTACTCCCTACATTTCCCTGTTTCACTTTGTTATGAAAATTGCAAACAAAAACAATAATTTAAGAAGAATCAATCTAATATCTAGTTGGTTTTTCTTTTGGACGGTTAAATTTAACTAATTTGATAATAAATAAATTATTATATATTTATTTCTAGGTATTTCCCAAGAAGACGGGACAATATATTAAAGTTCTTGTACTGACCTGACTCAGTGTGCGTGCTTTGTATATGTCGCACCCATTCAGCCGGGTTCGGAAAGTGCTTCATACAGAGGTCGCATTTCAGCAGGGCCATAGTCTCCTCCGTGTCATCGCTCTGAAGAACAACAGTATAACTTGAATATGTTTAGACGAGATAGTCGTAAGATCAAGGGAAGGGAGAGATTCTCGTGGGAACCGGTTAAGTTGAGAATTAAGGGGGAGATCAAAGTCATGGGCACCAGCTAAGGAGCAAGTTTATCCTCGAGATCCCCCCTCATCATAATCGCATGTGGTTTGTTACAAAAGTATCTGATGAAAATTTGTGTGTGAAATTTCATCAGATAAGTACTTTCACCTGAAACCCACAGGGGTTTCAGGTTCAGAGGGGTTCATTGTCGTATGTGTGTACGTACGGCCGAGCGCAGCTTCCTCTTGCGCGCGTGCTGCGTGTCGCCGCGCGCGTGGCCCTGCACGTGGCGCACCCAGGCCGCCGGCACCGTGAACACCTCCGCGCACAGCTCGCACGCCAGCGGGCTGTAGATCTGTGCACAGGATATGAGCTTTTAAACACTATCGCTGAGAAGAAGCATAGGGCTCTTCGCTTGAAATTGCAACAGACAAATTACTAGCCGATCAAAATAAGCTAGATATTGGGCCCACTCGATCGCTTCCATCATCTTAGTTTGCGGATGGCAAGCCAAACTGACAAGTGGTTACTTGGTTAGTAGTATAATTCAACTAAGGATATCGAAGTTTTTTTTACGAGTACAAAAATATTTCAAATTGTTTCACTTACCAAGCTCTCCTCTTCAATATCAACCTCGTCGTTAGGTTCATTTTTGACGCTCATCTCCGCTTGGAACATCTCGGCAATGGATCTTTCTTCCTCTTCGATGCTGCTGGCGTCCCATTCTGGCTCGTCTTTTATTTGGATATCGGTTTCCGTTAGGCTTTGCGATGATTTTTCTGTCAGAAAATAATTAATTAAATTGAAAAATTAATTAAATTAATTAATTAAATAATAATAATTAATTAATAATAAATTAATTAAATATTATTAATTAATTATAATTAATTACTATATAATTATAATTAATTATTTTATTTAATGAAATTTAATTTGTATCATGCTTTAATTAACACAATGTCGTCTGTAGCCCAAAGGCCAAAAGGTGATTCAGCAAGTACTGAGCTTTCCCCTCCCCATACATTAATAATGTTGATTAGGAATCGAGAGTACCCCTAACTGCTGAATGCGACTGTGACTCCTGAGGGTATGCTTATATTATAATTGTGGATAAATACTATTCAGAGCAAATGAAATGTTTTTTCAAATTCCGTAAACAGGATACCGGAATCACATCTTCGGGTCAAATTAAAAAAAAAATAAGCTAGATGGAGTCGAAATTTCCTATTTTCCTGTCGGACTAGCCCTGAGAAGAAATGGTGAACCAAGTAGTCCGGCGCAGTAACAAATTCACGTGGTAGTGAGGAGATACTGTGCAGAGAGTAGTACACTTCAGAGCTACCAAAACTTTGAATTGGGCTGTATTTATTAATATTTTAACTTGAAGTAATGAATTAAAAACACTCACTTGAACCCTCAGAAGCATTATCTTGTCCTTCTTCCGAGTCTTTTGTCTCTTCATTATCTGATTTGGTTTCAGTCTTTTGCCTCTTTCCATACTTCCTTTCAGCATGTCTTCTCAAGATCCTCGGTGTCAGCGGTTCGTCTGAGTCCTCACTGGCGGCGGTGGTGGTGGCTACCGTGACAGTGGTGGGAGCGAGGGTAGATGTGGCCGCAGTGGGTGTGGGTGCGGGGGGTGCGGGGGGCGCGGGCGGCGCGGGCGGCGCGGCGGGCTCGGGCGCGGGCGCGGGCGCGACCAGGATGGTCTGCCCCTTGGGCCCGCCGGGTCGGATCGCCGCTTGGGTGCCCCCTTCGGTCGTTTTGATGAACACCAACTTTGGCGGGCCAATGAACATTGGCCTGAGAATAAAACATTACACAATTAAATAAAACGGCAGAAATGTTTTAAACACACACCATTATGGCTCCTACAAACAGGCGCGACACGCGATACAATCGCGCGCGACACAAAGACACCGCTCGTTGCGCGACTTGCGGTACCTTTGTGTTGCGTGTCGTGTCGCGCCTGTTTGAAGGAGCCTTTAGAATTGTCATTAAAAGTTAAAAATCCGAGCAATATCAAGAACGTGTCGGACCTCAGTCCACGCACAGATAGGGGTTCCGTAGTTGGGATGAATATTCACGCATGCACCGTAGGTATTGTTTTATGGACCGCAAAAGTAAGTTGAAAAACAAAGTTATTTGTGGTTTTTGTAAATACAACTGGCCGCTACTATGGCGACATTAATTTAACAGACAGGTAGGTAGAACTAGTGGACAGTAATCATAAAAATTATAATAACATAATTCGTAATTTGAAAACTACCGCCAGCGCTGCTCGCCGACATAGGGCTACCCCTACCCCCCTTCAATTCGACTATTCTTTGCACGTTATTCTTTTTAATTCCATTGATACTATCCGTGACCCCGGCAAATTCACTGCGCTACAGTTCTTTAAGTACAGGTTGCTTCAAGATGCTATTTTACAAAATTGTAAATAAATAATAACGTTTAATGAAATTAAAATAGGCTCATAAAACGAAAACTGTATACGTGGGTAAAATTAATGTCGCCATTAAAGCAGCACATTATATATCTACAAAATATTGACTTAAATAGCACAGTTAGTTAGAAACATCATAATCTATTTTAATTATGGGATCCAACAATGCCCCACACGCTTATGTTGAGCTCTCTGTCTACCCCGTAGAAGGAAAGCGTAAAGCTTTTCTTCCATACTACAAACCATACATTTACATAGGCTAGCTAAACTCCGCAGACGCGATGTCCAACATGATAGATAAAAAAAAAATTGATGATTTTTTTGAGGTTCATTGACGCTCAAAGTCAGACCCTCAGTTATTGAAAGTCACTTGAAATATCAACTTAGATACAATTACTCAGGGCTGCAATCGCTTTAAGCAGTGAAAAAATCAAAAGTCAACGCAATCAAAAGATAAGGGCATTTATGTTCCGTTTATGCCGCATATTTTGACACTCGCAAGGGTATCAAAACCTATAGGATAGGGTAAGTACTTCCCATTGACCTATAATTATGTTTGGCAAGAGGCAATGTCGTGTAGCACAGGTAAAGGAAAAATCCAAAACCGTATGTATAGTACTTACATACAGGACCTACAAAGTAAGGAACCCTCGGTGCGCAAGTCCGACTCGCACTTGACTGGTTGGACATGATGGGTATCGAGGTCATCGAGATTTGTACTGAGATCCTCCATAGTCTCAGCCATGACTACGAAACCGTCGGCAAACCGAAGGTGAGTTATGTACTCGCCATTGATGTTAATGCCAGCCCCTTTCCAGTCCACAACCTTGAAGACATCCTCCAGTGCAGCAGTAACAGTTTCGGAAAGATAACGTCTCCCTGTCTCACACCTCGCTGCAGAAGGATAGGTTTCGAGGTATGATCCTGGAGCCGGACTGACATAGTGGCGTTTTCGTACAGACACTTCAGCTCGTCGGTGTACCGATGCGATAGTCGATCTGGCACCGTTGAAGAGACTGCAGTACAGCCCTAATTGTCTCGATCGAATCAAAGGCTTTCTTGTAGCCAAAAAAACGCTAAGCAGAGAGGCAGGTTATACTCTTCGGTCTTCTGTATAACCTGTCGCAGCGTATGTATGTGGTCTACGGTGCTAAAGCCTTTACAGAATCCGGCTTGTTCGGGAGGCTTGAAGTCATCAAACCTGCACCCGACACGGTACGTTATTACTCTCGAATTATAGGCCCATCTCACTTCTGAGCCATGTCTGTAAGCTGCTTGTAGACATGGCTCAGAAGTGAGATGGGCCTATAATTCTTAAAAAGGACATTGTCGCTCTTTTTAAAGTAAAGTATCACCACACCTCTGTTCCATGTGATAAAAGGCCGCTATCCCACTGGCGTTTTACGAGCGTCGGCGTCTCTCGAACGTCTGCGCAGCATCAGCGTTGCGCAGACGCGACGTTGACGTCGCGTCGTCGCGTGTCAAACATTAACGTCCGCTGAACGCGACGTCGACGTCGCGTCTGCGCAACGTTAACGTCGCGTTTTTTGGCAACAGGTATATGTGCGCGACGTTAACGTCGCGTTCAGCGGACGTTAATGCTTGCCACGCGACGACGCAACATCAACGTCGCGTCTGCGCGGCGACGACGCTGCGCAGACGTTACGTTGACGTCAACGCTCGTAAAACGCCAGTGGGATAGCGGCCAAATACTGCGCATTCTGATATAAGTAGGTTATAAAATTTTCTGTCAAACTTTAATACATTTTCAACTTTATCGCTAAAGCGTAAGGTTCAAAGTTGATTGGGAAAATTTGACAGTTTCGGGTAGCTTGATGTGCTGGCGTCTGTACTTAAGTTTCTTTTCAATAAAAACCTCTATTCAACTGTTGTTTAGTTTTATTATAATCACTAAAACGGAAAATAGTGGCTAATAAAACTAAACAATGTAAAGCTGCCGTTTATAAGAATATTAACGTATAATCTTGTGGAGCACAACTTCACATGCATATTTTCTGCATTTTCATTCTAAAATAAAAGAAATACCCAAACAAATGATGAGGGCGCCACTGAGCGGTCGGCGTTTAGTCGGCGCCCTCTTAACATAAGAAAGGCCACGATCCATAAAATAATCTGTCAGTCTAAATAAAGGAGAAGAAAAAATATACAGGAGAACAAAGAACATAGTTATAATTTTTTGCTAAAGTAAATAAAATTACAGTCTGCTGTCAGGCCATTGAAAGAATGCATTCTTGACACCGTCAGTTTCAAACAAACAAATACATGTTTTCCGAATTTGATCTTTAATAATTACTAGAATTGTCAAGCTAATAGGTGAGGCGGACGGAGCAGCCCGTGGCTAAATAATAACAGCCGCACAGGTCGATCGATCAGGTTAAGCTACGCTTGCCGCGATTGGTCTGTGGATGGGTGACCATCTTTACATACCGAAACTCCTCCATGCCTCGGAAAGCATGGTAAGCCGTTGGTCCCGGCTGTCATTCGTGGATCTTTGACAGTTGTTAAGGGTAGTCAGATGCTCGAAAGTCTGACAACCAGTCTTACCAACGGGTATCGTATTACCTAGTAACTGGGTTGTGGAGGTCAGATAGGCAGTCACTCCATATAAAATACTGGTATTCAGCTGCATCCTATTAGACTCGAAGTCAACCCCAACATAGTTGGGAGAAGGCTAGGCAGATTAATTGTCAAACGAACAGGTGTCAGGAACGCGGTTCTCTATGGCCGGACTGTAGTAAGCTAATTAGGATTTCTACATACCTTTGACCAGGTTGTCCCGCATTGAAGGCTTTCAGCAACTTATCATCTTTCTTAACAGCTATCTTTGGTTGTATTGGTATCTCGTCAGGTTTCTTTGTCAAACCTGCCTTCGTAACACTAGTAGTGGCAATAGCTTGTGTTGCCGTTTTTTCAGCAGATCCATCACTGCCATCTTCTGTCTGTCTCCAAAGTCCTCGGATTTTGAGGACTTCACCAGCTTTTAAGACGGTGTCTAGAACTTCGTTTGAAACTGTTGTTTCGCCTGGAAATTGATGTAAAATTCAGATAAAGTGTTTATGTGTACCTATATCATAGAGTGTTGAAGGGCATGTTGCATTGTTAGCTGACTCATTAATTCTTTTCATAAGTCCAGGCTGCCGGATAAACATTGCCGGGCTAGTAAAGTGTATTTATGGGTATATAAACGCTACCATGAATACATGCAGTTCACCTATACATTGATCATTGGGTAACCGGCCTAAATATGTGAAAAGTGACAGAATCAAAAAGATTTTAATAGAAGAAAATGTAAAAAGTTGGATGAATTACAGAGACGCTTAATTTGAAATAGTATGTAAGTAAATAAACGTAAATTCTGAAGTACTTATTTCTAATTTCAACCGGCGCAGAGGTACTAAAGTGAAAGAGAATTTATAAACTACTGACCTTTGTACATATACTCTACGAGAATCTTCAACGCTTTCGTGGAGATCTCGGAAGGCAGCACGACATACAGCATGCCGCCCATGCGCGTCACCGAGCGCTGGCCCTCGAACAGGTTGCACAGGTACACGCTGCACGAGCTCAAGATAAACTTGTGCGCCGGTATCTGGGATCCGTCCAGGGTGCACAGCACCACATCCGTGAACCGCTCCGAACGCAGCAAAGCCGCCACGGAACCGTTCAGGTGGGAACTGTGCGAGTGCCATTTTAACTGGTATGTGTCCGTGGACGTCATTATTCTTCTCTATTTCCTACATTTCACACCATCTGCAGCAAACGTTTATCATTTGATTTATTAAAATTTTAACTTACGCGCGTTCATTTTATTTACGTCAGAATACGTTTATCTATTGTAGATTCCTATTTGAAATGAATGAATGAATGAATGACAAAAAGTCAAAACAGGATATTGATAAAACTCACTTCAAGTTATAGTCATTTGCGTAATTTTATTTACATTTTGTAGAAAAGTTCTAGTCATAGGGTTGTGTAAACAATGTGTAAATTAAATTCGAATTTTTTGCATTTTAATTTCAAAATAAACACGACAAAAACAATATCAAAACAATAACATAAAAAAGCGTACATCGATCGACCGGTGACGCATAACGTGGAAAGTACAAAATAAAATATTACCCAAAGAGTACAATGATTTAAATAGATAATACCAATCATTATCAAACAATCATTCTCTTTTTTTTCCACTAATGGTAATTTAAAATACGCTTAACATTTAAAAATAGTTTAATTTTTTTTTTCATAATTATATTTTTATTAAAATAATGCAATTAATGCTTACGAGATATCCGTTCATTGAACTTTAGCGCAAAAGAAATATTTACCGTAAAACTCCGACAAACGATAAAGTCGACAAAAGTTTGAAGTATTCTAAACTGTTCCACACACATTACAGTCTTTTACACATTATTCATAGAACATGAAAATTACAATTCAACTTTCAAATAATTTCAAACAACGCAATGCGCGCACCCACCGTTTGCGACCCTCAAATCTGTTGTGCGGCGGCTGCGGCTACAAAAATCGATAGAAATGATATTGATTTAACTCGTAGACCGGGGTTGCGCGTTTATCTTATCGATCCAACTGAGCGTCGGTTGAGCGGCGCGCGCCTGCGTCGTATCGCGAGGGGCGCGTTTGGCCGCCACCGGCGCCCGCCCTGACTCCGCATCGCCAACGCGCCACCCTGTTCACGCGCAAATTGCTTTTATTCCATCTGTCTTTCTACATAACACTCTATACATAGATATGGATGCGTGTCGTATTCTCATTAAGAAAACATGGAAAAACAAAATCATTTTTTTTTCAATGTCAATTAATCAACTAGGTATCTACCTATATTTATATTACTTCCCTTTAATTAACGTCGCCATTACCTAACGTTGCTTATACGATCGGGTACTTAGCTAAATATGATTGAATATCATAAATAAATATCGCACTCTTCAAAGTAGGTACATACATCAACTCCATTGTATTTATACCCCATGTGACACTGGTCTAGCCTACCTCCAGCTGTGGGCTACACAATACTCGCAAATCTTATCATTTACTTACTCATTATTTAATTCCTACAATTACGATAATTGTATTTACAAATTAACTTCTGGTAGCATTATCTATTTCCAGCTTACCTCTAACGATCAGAAACGGGGTGATGTTATAAAAGAAGTTGCTGTCAATACATAAGTACTATTTGTCGCAAAAGTTGTAGAGCTATCTTATATTTTTCAAATTGAATTATTGAAAGTGATTGCCACAGCATACTGCATAGTTGCATATCCACTACACAGAAATAATTAGGTACTTATACTCTCTTTACGCTGCACTGTGCCTACTAGGTAGCCGAGGGGTGGCCGCGGGCGATTCGAAGGACGCAGAATGCATTCTATGCATAATTATGTACCTATTAAAGTACTTAGGTACTATCAAATAAATGTAAACAAGTGTAACAATATAATAAAAAACTGGTAGGTATACCTACCAGTTTTTTATTATATTGTTACACTTGAGGTAGGTAACTTAAGGAAAGTTGAAAAGGGAATTATGAATCCTTACGTTAACGGCGCACTGAGATAGTTTACATAAATATAGTTTACCTACATAAACATGAGATAGTTTTAATAACATTTGGGGACATTTTACTTTTTTCTATATTACTAATGTAAATACAACAACCTTAGGCTCTGCGAGAGTAGTTAGAGTGAAATAAAATTCCTAAAACAAAATAAAAACAGTAGGAATAAGTTCCGTCTACCGTAACAAAGAACTTTGATCTATTTAAATATGGTACCGATCTACTCAACGTGCAAGATTATCAAAAATATTATTTTAAAACTTTATCATTTACAGGAACGTGGCTGTATTTACAAGTGTACCGTCAACAGTAAGAGTCAAAAAATATTTCGGCATTCGGCAAGTAAAAATTGTTCTAGATTTTAGAATAATTTTATTTATGTCATTTCATTATTACATTTTACCTACTCCATAATATTTTGATGATAAACATTCTTCAAACAAGTTTTCATTGAACGCTTTGAACCAACGTACCTACTTTGAACTTATCTCAATGGTTTGAACACGCAATTTTACTTTGAATTTTTTGCTGTCTGTACCTAACTAATACAATGTTAGTTTTTGATGTGATCGTCATTACGTACTATGCAATTACTTAGATACAAAGTGCATGTTGATTTGCGAATAATTAATTTTTTATCACGATCAAATTTAATTAGTTACCGTAGACATTTTAGCCGCGAAATTAATATTTCATTTTTAATACACTCAGCGGCACGGAATCTTGGCCAAGCGCTTATCTCGCGATAGCAAAAGTTTTAAGTGTTTCTGATGAATGTTTGTTATGCAGGTATGTCAAAAAATGTTTACTTTTAGTTCAAGAGGGTAATCCATTATGTTTTAGTGCACCACAACAAAACGTTTCATTTACAGTTGAATCGGGTCATTTGAGCGACAAGTTCACGTTTTAAATTTGTGTGTTGTGAAAAGTTTACTGTTCGGTTTTTTAATTATTGTGATTTTATGCTTTTAATTCAATAAGTAAAGGTGCTTTAAAAGCAATAAAAATGCCTCTAACACCAGCACAGGTTTCACAAGCCGTTGCGTTAATTAACCAAGGGCTAACACAGCGTGAAGTTGCTATTGCTCTTAACGTACCACGGTCATCAATGCAGTATGCCCTTAAAAGATACCAGGAGACAGGCCAGTACACCCGCAGGCCAGGCAGTGGAGGCATAAGGTGCATATCGGCCCGAGACGACCGCTTTATTGTCCTGGAGATTTTGAGAAACCGCTACCTGACCGCTGTTGAGATACGCCAGCGGCTTCAAATTGTGAGAGGCATTACTGTTAGTGAGCGTAGGGTGAGAAGACGAATGGGGGAGGTCAATTTAAAAGCTTGTAGACCAGCACGAGGTCCAGAACTGCTCAGACAGCACTGGGTAGCTCGACTTCACTTCGCACTAGAACACGTTAACTGGACCCACGAGCATTGGGCTAGAGTATTGTTCACAGACGAGTGTTGAATAGCTTTACGTTCTCCAGATGGTCGAGAACGAGTGTGGCGAAGAAGAGGAGAGCGGTTTTTACCCATTACTACCACTCCAACAGTGAGTTTCCATGGAGGCTCAATAATGGTATGGGGAGGTATAAGTTCCGACGCACGTACAGAGTTGGTTATCGTCGATAATCGGCTAACAGCTGTTCGATACATCGAGGAAGTTCTTCAGGAACACGTAATGGCATATTCGGGGTTCATTGGACACTACCAATTCCTCCTAATGCACGATAATGCACGCCCACACGTTGCACATTGCGTTGAAGAATATCTGGAAGAGGTTGGCATACAAAAATTGCAATTGCCAGCTCGTAGCCCAGACTTAAACTCAATTGAGCATATCTGGGACATGCTCAAAAGAAAGATAAAGTCCAGCTCCAACCCGCCGGAAACTCTAAACCAGCTCCGAACTGCAGCGCTGGCCTCTTGGCGCAGTATACTGCAAGTTGATGTCCGAAACATCATCCAAATTATGCCAGATCGAATGCAGGCAGTTATCAGGGCTAGAGGAGGAAACACCCGATATTAAAACGTATAGACAATAACGAAAAAGACCTTATTTTTTATTTTGTAGTGTTTTTAAATTTATAGTGAAAAATTCCTAATTTCAGTGAAAGTGCGTGATTTTAAAAACTGATTTATTGGTGAGGTAATCTTTTAATTTCTAAGACCTTAAAGCATAAGAGACACGTATTAAAGCCACTTACCCTTAATTTATTGTCATAAATGCAAATGCAAATTTTTTTATGCAAATAATCAGCAAAATCACGAGTGGCCAAGTTTCCGTGCCGGTGAGTGTAGTTGCTAGGCCTGACTATGATACTTACAGCATACTGCCTATTCTTTTTTTTTTAAATAGAGCTGCTAAACGTAGTTATAATTATATTGTTCGTATGGTTCTTGCGTCGCGTCGGCGGCGTCGCGTCGGTCGTGGGGCGGGCTTGCGCGGATCGCGTGCGCACTTAATATTGATTTTGTTCCTGACCCCACGTTTTCATGTTACATCCCCCTACCAAGCAACGATGCGATGTTGTACATGATAGACGAATAGCATAGCCGCGTAGCTATTGAATAGGTACACAGCAGCTTGACTTTTAAAACAATTTTTTATTAGTTGCGATGATGTCCTTACTTATTTATTTTAATCATTGCTGATCACTCGGTTTCTGAGCAATCGTTTATAGAATAGGATAGAAAGCCCGATAAATAGGTTATTAATTTTATAAAAGTAGTTCGATTTATTGAATTTTGATTTAATTATTTTACCAATTTATTTAGATCTACCGTATATGCCTGGTAGTAGATTAAGTACCTATTTTTGTCAGTTTTGTGTACCCGTAAGAACTTAGTTAATCGAATTACGTATATGGACACGCATTTGTTATAGATCCGAATCATACGATATTAATCTATATCAAGTACCTATTCCGCTCTACATTATCATAAACGCACGCAGCGCTGGTAAAATGAAATAAAGGAACTACCAACCCCTTTTCGCTAGTAGGTATTCGTGCCTGTGAATTTTGTACAAAGGTATATTAGCTCATACTATCCAGGCTACGTACATTCACTACGTAACAAATCACGTGTTTCGAAAACGTGGAATGTCGGTGAATCGGCGCGGCGTGGGTTGTAGCTTTCCACAAACGAAGAAAATAGGCAACTTAATTACTCGCTTGCTTGTTATTGTTCAGTTTTCAATTGTACTTTATGGTCTATAAATAAATTTCCTATTTAGCTTCCAGTTTCCTCATCGAGAGGAAAGTTTTGAGAAAGAATGTGGATGGCTTTAAGAGTAGGTTAGGTACCTACGATGAAAATGGAATGTGTGTAAGATGATTTGGAACGGGGGTGACTACCTACTGAGATGACGACTATAAATAGAGAGGTAAGAAGAAGAAGAGGACATACTGACCCCAAATAACTTGGAACAGGAGGATTAGGGCAGGAGAACGATGAACGAAGATGAAAGAAGTTTTACATTTAGACTGTGTTTCTCAAATAAATCCATTAAATGGGTACCTAAGTACTTGTGTTTAAGAGGTAACCTAATTTTTTTCTAATTTATTTAATTGATGGAACAGGTACTCAAGGCCGGAAGACTCGAGAGAAGCATTGTATTGTTTATCAGGATGGTGTCCGCAACTCCACGTTCAAGAGCGTATTTTCCGTAGGTACGGTGTCGAGAGGGAAACAAACGGCGGCGCCCGCCGGAGAGAAAATGATAAGCATAGTAAATAATGTGTCTAGTTTCGAGGATTACAAGACTTTAAAGTGTTTTAATTAATTTATTATCTCCTCTTGTGTCAGCGAGAACCAAACCGAATAAGCGCAAGTCCGCACGGGCGATTTTTTTGTCACGCACTGGATTATCAATGCTTGGTCCAACAGAGTGCATACCAGCACGTAAAAAAGATACACTGTTGTATTTTCAACTCTCGGCGCTAAGCAGTGCATTGAAAATTAAGTTTGTGATAAAAAAAAAAACGTCGCGTTAAAAATCGCACATGGGTACGAGGACTAAGAGCCAGCCAGCGAGCTAGCACATGCTCGAAATAATGTTTGTTAGTCTTCAATTCCGCTAGAAGTAATTGTGTTCTCTGGTCAGCAAGGTAGTAGCGGTTTTGGCTGCCCGGAATTGGCTTGGCTTCAATTTTGGTATCGTCACTGGAGCGAGTCGAACTGTGAGTCCGCACCGAGGGTAATAATTAAAAAATAGGGTGAAAATTCAAAAACATATGGTACAGACATATGTTTTTAAATTTTCATCGGCGAGGCCTATATTTGTTAGAGAATTTTGACACTGCGCACTGCGGTCCAGAATATTGCAGTTTTTGGTCAGCGCCATCTCTTGCCGATAGTGAAACTAGTGTAACTTTTGTTGACGATTTCTGAAAGAGTGTGCTATTTAGAGACATCGTTTTATTTTTCCTGTAATCTTTACATAAACTTCTATCATATAGAATGATTTCATATTTTTCTTTTTGCAAACTTTGGAGATAAGGGTGGGGGGGGGGGGGTCAACGGTATTTTTTTTACATTTTTCATCAAAAGTCGAAAACGATGAGGCCTAAAAAAAAAGAAAAAATGTATGCGAATGTGCAAGCTGTGTACGTTACCCCAGCAAGAAAGTGTCTCCTAGAGTTATAGGAGTAGAACGTATAATATGTGCCCTATCTGCTGTAAATGTGCCCCCAAATAAAAAATGTGTGCCCCCTGTCGTTTTGGAAAAAAACGGAAAAAACGATTCCTGCTGGGGTAACGTTTTTCTAGCAGGAAAATTCTAAACGAATGATCGGAGAGAGAAAAATTGTGCATGGCCAGAGAGCTTATATGTGTGCCCTAATGTGCCCCCAAAAAAAAAATCTGTGCCCCTTCAGGTTTTCGAGATATTGCATTTCCTGCTGGAGTAACGTTTTGATGAATCGTATATCTCTACAACCATTGCATGTGCCCCTGTAGAGTAAACATACACGAGTAGCTCTTAATGTGTGCCCCTTAGTGCCCCAATTAGTTTTAAGTAAATATTTATAGTTTTCAAGTTATAGCGGTTTTATGAAAACCCGAAAAAACATCGCAGCGCCTAAATTAGACAAGAAACAAGTTCTCTGAAAACTGTATTCGGTCCTTCTTGACGCTAATAATAACCATACAAAGTTTCAAAACTATTCATGCATGCGTTTTTGCTAAAAGTCAAAACGATGGTGTCCTAACTTTGACGGCAAAATACAAGGAACCGGCTCAATCCGAAATGTGTAGGTGTAAACCAAAATCATGTGCCTTTAGTCAAAAATATATGGTGAAAATATTCAGCTTGGAATGTTTCGCATTAAGTAAATATTAACAAATAACCAAAATATGTAAGCAACGGCTGGTTATCCGACCAAATTTGATTGACTACTAAAAAGCGACGGATTCATACATATCGATGACCTTCTTTATTGGACGTATTATACCTAAGCTGTTGTCCGTACAGTCGCGTTCAAAAGTTTTGGGGGCAAATTAAAAAATATATTAAATGCACCTTGTGACTATAATAAATGAAACCGCTTGTTGATGTGGAAATTATTATTTTTATTCCCTTAATTTTAATTCTTAAAGTAATTATTGCTTCAAATCACAGATCAAAGAAATTATTTGCACGTTGTGTAGTCATTATTATTTAAATCACAGATCAGTTATTCATCTAAGTCTCTCACTTTCTCCAAGCTAGACAAAGCGACTCCTTGCGACACGACGTCAGCGGATGCCGCGGGGCCAGAGATATATGCAGCGGTGTGGGGAGGCGAAAAAAGGGAATCTTCTATTAAGTAAGGTGAATGCTCCAACCAGCCCGCAAAATTCAAATTTTTTCTGTTTTTTTTGTTCCTACGCCTTTATGAACTTGGAGGGTTGTATTGGTGATTTTGATGATTATAATTCTGTAACTACATACCTACGTCTTACAACCGCGAATAATATTTTAATCAACATACAACCTAGCACTGGCCTGTGCAATTTGCAGGCCAAAAAAATGCAATTGCAAAAAACGCAAGAAATTTTGAATTCCGCGGGCTAGTTGGAGCATTCCCCTTAATGATGAAAAACTTACAATGCGTGCCACGAAAGATGAGACTTGACACACCACGTGGTTTGACATGCGCAGTACACGATTTTAGGTATCTTTAGCGATATCTAATCTCTTTCAATAAATATATATGTACCTAATATAAAAAGACAAATACGGGCTTTTTATTTATATACAAAAAAGAGCTACCTCTTTTTAGTAGTATATAAATTACTGGATGTATTTTAATGAAATTTAGAATCGAGAAGATAGCTTACCTTGGAATAGCACTTAGGCTACTATTTATAATGTACTTAATCATGTGTAACGTCATAGAAACAGCTAGTAGAATATAATCCAATAACAACTTTATTTAATTACTTATTACTTTTGTAAGTCAGTGTACTCAGGCACAACACGTGTGAACCGGTTAGTGAGTAAAGTAAAGAAGGTCATCGATATGTATGAATCCGTCGCTTTTTAGTAGTCATTCAAATTTGGTCGGATAACCAGCCGTTGCTTACATATTTTGGTTATTTGTTAATATTTACTTAATGCGAAACATTCCAAGCTGAATATTTTCACCATATATTTTTGACTAAAGGCACATGATTTTGGTTTACACCTACACATTTCGGATTGAGCCGGTTCCTTGTATTTTGCCGTCAAAGTTAGGACACCATCGTTTTGACTTTTAGCAAAAACGCATGCATGAATAGTTTTGAAACTTTGTATGGTTATTATTAGCGTCAAGAAGGACCGAATACAGTTTTCAGCGAACTTGTTTCTTGTCTAATTTAGGCGCTGCGATGTTTTTTCGGGTTTTCATAAAACCGCTATAACTTGAAAACTATAAATATTTTCTTAAAACTAATTGGGGCACTAAGGGGCACACATTAAGAGCTACTCGTGTATGTTTACTCTACAGGGGCACATGCAATGGTTGTAGAGATATACGATTCATCAAAACGTTACTCCAGCAGGAAATGCAATATCTCGAAAACCTGAAGGGGCACAGATTTTTTTTTTGGGGGCACATTAGGGCACACATATAAGCTCTCTGGCCATGCACAATTTTTCTCTCTCCGATCATTCGTTTAGAATTTTCCTGCTAGAAAAACGTTACCCCAGCAGGAATCGTTTTTTCCGTTTTTTTCCAAAACGACAGGGGGCACACATTTTTTATTTGGGGGCACATTTACAGCAGATAGGGCACATATTATACGTTCTACTCCTATAACTCTAGGAGACACTTTCTTGCTGGGGTAACGTACACGTGCAAGCTGCACTCTTTCGATACCCCACATGCCCTATTAGCCCCACTCCGAATTTTTAAGATAACCTTTCAGAACCAGTTGTAATAAAAAAAAAAGTGTAAATTTCTTTCTTATTTGCAAAATACTTGGGCAAACGTCATCTAAGACTATTTCAAATTTCAAGTTGATAGCATTAGTAGGTAGTTCTTGAGATATCTAGCTGTGACAGACAGACATACTGAGTCTGACCTGACCATAAGGATTCCGTTTTACCATTTTGGTACGTAACCCTAAAAACGATGATGCGAATGGAAATAGAACATAACCTTGCAAAAATAAAAAAAAATAATGACTATCAATATGTATTTTTAATTATAATCAAAATCTGAATTAATAGATACGTCGGATCAAAAATAATAAAAAATTTCGACATTATTACCTAACACTGTCTTATTGAACCATCTAGATCTTAGAGAAATACTGCTTCCCTAAGTATGGTAGTCAGTATTCTAATATTCGTAAAATTAAAACTACGATTTTATTAAAGGGCACTGCGTCATCGCCTTAGAACTTTACATTTCTATGGTCATCGCTAATTAGAAGTGTTTTAAAATTAACAACTCAAAGAGGAAAAGGCAATTTAATTATAGCAAGTTAAAAAAGCGTTGCGAGAGGTGGGCGCACCACCCTTGATCGTTCAATGTGCAATAATGATACTATCGCATCTGATCCGTACAGATAAATTGGTATGTACATTCGGTGCAAATGTCGCTTATAGTGAAATTCAACAACGATTTACTCCTAAAACTTTGATCGAGTAATAAGATATTTTAATTTGATGATGTAGGCCAACTAGATCTATTCCGAATCCATGGAACAGGTGGATGGTCGACTGGGAGTCGACAACGCTATAGTACAGTGTTTTTAAATGATTGATTTAAAGTCACTATTTAAAGGGTATCGGCGTTTATTACACTTAACGCGTACACAATGTTTAGTAACAATAAGATTTACATATATAACTTCCTGAGACATAAAAATGGCGTCGCGACTTAGAGTCGCGGAGGATTTTGATAATGCGACCGTGCGCGTCTACGGTCGGGGGCGCACTCTTCTGCCGCTCCCGGCATCTCGCTTGCGCTAGCGCGCGAGGTGCGCGGGCGGCGAAGGAAGGGGCGCGCGTACCAACAACAATAAAATTCCCCGGCATAAACTTGCCCACAATAAAATTCCCCGCGCTACATCCTCCCCCTCTAGCCTAACTAAATGGCCCCACGTTGGGCGCCAGTTTAAAGTCACTATTTAAAGGGTATCGGCGTTTATTACACTTAACGCGTACACAATGTTTAGTAACAATAAGATTTACATATATAACTTCCTGAGACATAAAAATGGCGTCGCGACTTAGAGTCGCGGAGGATTTTGATAATGCGACCGTGCGCGTCTACGGTCGGGGGCGCACTCTTCTGCCGCTCCCGGCATCTCGCTTGCGCTAGCGCGCGAGGTGCGCGGGCGGCGAAGGAAGGGGCGCGCGTACCAACAACAATAAAATTCCCCGGCATAAACTTGCCCACAACAAAATTCCCCGCGCTACATTGATTATTTTTGAGTAGGTTAGTGTAGAGTGCTATTGAAGTTGTATTGCTAAAAAACAAAAGGGGAAACGCAAAATTAGCAATAAAAAATTAAAATTAGGTATGTAATACTTCATTGTAATCGAAACTAAGTCGCCTTATCAATTTAATTTAGAAGACATAAAAAAAGAGTTTGATTCTTGGGTCAATCGTAACAGCACGGTGACCAATATTATGTATGATATAGGTATCGATTTACGTCACAGTCCTTTAAGAAGCTCAAAAGACTAACGTTCAAACCATATTTAGAGGAAATCTGACAGACAAAAAATAAGGTCAACTTCAACTTCAACTCTTGATTAATGGCTTTTGTGGAATAAACACCACAATTTTGCCAATTTCACGTACTTAGGATGATAGACCATCAAACGAAGGAGATTGTTCAGTGAAAAGAAATTTGGACGGTGAAAATGAAAAATGTGAAAATAGAATACTGATTTGATTTTCAACGCAGGAGTAGCCACAGACTACTAATAGTAATGGACATTTTTTTTTTTTTAAGCTGACACAAAATGATGAAGATAATAAAAATAATATATATTTAAATAAATATGTAAAAATTTACAGCTTTATTTTATTTATTTCAATGAACTTACTTAGAATAAATACAAAGCGAGTAAATACAAGGGAGAGAAGGCATTTAGTGGAGGTTGGACGAGGGAGATAAGGTGGAATGATATCATGTAAAGAGAACCGTAAATTAGGACAGCAGAAAAATAAATGGTCCACGCTTCCTTCATCCAAACCGCATTCACAGAGGGAGCTATCCCTTACCCTAAGTTTGGCCAAGAAAGCAGGGGAACAACAATGATTGAGACGTAACCGACAGATTGTAGAAGTTGTCAATTTATTTGCCAACTGATACTTGAAAAACCAGGGTTTGTGGGGAATCTCGGGTTGAATGTCACCATAGAACTTACCCTTAAGGGTGTTAGAAATTTTCCAATGTTGTGTCCACGAGTTAAACAAAGTAGATGGCAAAGTGGCACAGATGTCATGGGAATAAATTTCAGAATGGTCAAGCGAGCCAGACTGGACTGCATTTTTAGCACACGAATCAGCCGACTCGTTCCCATGAATACCTATGTGACCAGGAATCCAGGCTAAAACAATATTAATACCTAATTTGTGGCATTGGAAAAGTAAATCCCTAATCTTTAAAATGATAGGAAATCTGGATTTTGATCGAAAAGGGTTAGACAAAATGGATTGAAGGCAACTCTTCGAATCTGAGAATATTATAGAATTATTTAAGTTATGAGATTTAACAAATGAAATGGCTTCAAAAATGGCAATAGATTCACCCGTAAAAACTGATGTAACCGAAGGGCATTTGTAATTTAAAATAATTTTTGTAGAGGGGACCCAAACAGCAACCCCAACTGGACTATCATCAGAGACTTTGGAAGCATCAGTGAATAAAGTTACCCAGTTGTTATAATCAGAGGAAACTTTACTGACAAAAAACCTGTTTGCTTCCAGCGTGCTTTTGTTGATTCCAAAGTCCAAGAGGACATCAGGACGGAACACCAGAGCATCATATGGCAAAGCGTAAAGAGGTAAAACAGGGTTTTGAAAAAGCGGGCTAGGAAGACGAGTGAACTGAAGGTAGGCACGAAGAAGGCATGGAAGCTCTATATTAGAACGACGACAAGAGTCAAAAATGATAGATAATTGGTCTAGCTTACGTAAAAGAGGATGACCAGAATTTTGAACGAGTTTAGGGTGTTTCTCAAATTTCGTGCATATTACATGTCCAGATCAAAAAATAATATTTATTAATTAAATATCTCTATTCCTTGTATAGGAAACCAAACAAAATAAAGTTGTGCTTACATGCATGGAACGTTTACTGATCAAAATAATACAATTATTGAATTATAAATGAAAACCTTCACTAATTGTCATTTCCTTCGGTGTCCATTTACTAATTTCCTAAATAAATTTGCTTTTTACCAAAATATATCCATACTGAAAATAAACAAAGTAACTATCATATAAAACTACATTAAAAAATACAACGTTTTCACCTAAAATAAATAGCAATAACTCAATAATATAATGAAAATTTATTTTTAAATATTTGTCATATATTTTTTCTGATTACCATCGGTCAGAATGAAAATTTAAGTTATAGTGTGCGTATAACCTTATGTGCGGCGCTACCGTCATCTGCTCCCCCGCGCACGTCTCAGTCAGCCAGCAAACGTCTCAGGGGGTAGACGCTTGTTCTTAATAAAAAAATATTTACGTGTAAAGTTTCACGTCAGGTGAATATTTTGGAAACGTTCTCTTTCTTATCGCACGTATTATTGAGTAAATATTTATGATTTTGTAAATTTTATTACCAATTATTAATTTAAATAATTACCTTCGTAGTTTAGAATATGCATGTAATTCATTAAGTTGATATTATTTAAGAAAAAAATTATAAAGTTCTCAAACCTCATTACCTTCATCCTCACTGCCTTCGTTTACCGTCGTTTTTTTTTTGAGCGATAGTAATGAGGTCAAAACGATGGCAATTAGAATCTTCAACAAGAAAATTCATTAATATTTTTTATTTCGCAAATATTTTAAATTAGTTATATCTGTCAAGTATATTGGCGTGGGTTCTATTCCCGCCCGTGAATTTGTTTTTTTTTTCTTATTAAAACAAGCCTGTGATTGTATATTTTAGATTGTTATACCTATCCTTTCAATGAGCGACTCAATATCATTACCCTCTCTAACACTCTCATTACCGTCGCACCCCGTAATTTAAATACATAATACTGATTTCTTTATTACCTATTTATAGAAGGTCTAATCCACAAAATGTTGAAAGATTGTCTACATATTAATGATATTAGAAAAAAAAACAATGTTATTTGACAATAATTTGAAATTTAAAAATATCATGGAATATGCACCAAATACGCGAAATACCCTTTAAAGAAAAATCTATTAGCAAGGAATTGTCTTCGAATAGAAAGGGGAGGATCGACACTTTCAACTTGCATAGCATTAATAGGAGATGATTTCATAGCCCCAAGAATTATGCGTAAACATTTTGATTGAATTTTATCAAGTTTTTGAAGGCCAGATTTGTTACAAGGATCTAGTAAAAACAGTCCATAATCCAAATGACTACGAACTATGGCATTATATAATAATTTTTGAGTAAAAGGATGAGCACCCCACCAAACCCCAGAAAGAGATCGAAGAACATTAACGTTTCTTTCACATTTTTGAGACACGTAATCAGTATGTACAATACCAGATAACTTTGAATCTAACCAGATTCCTAGGAATTTGACTTTGTTTTCTTGAGGAATAATTTCACCATTAACTTTAATATTAACAGGAGGAAGAAATCTTTTTTTAGAGAAAACAACTACAGAGCTTTTGGAAGCCGATAAAGACAATCCGTGTTGAAGAAGCCAATCAGAAAGGTACCCGAGGGCAGAGTTTAACCGTTCAGTAGCCTCTTCCGGAGATTTTACAGATAGGTACAAAGACAAATCATCGGCATATTGTAAAATTTGGCAAAATGGGTCAACTGATAAATGAAGGTCAAAAGTATATAGGTTGAATAGAAGAGGACTAAGAACTGAGCCTTGTGGCAAGCCTTTCCAAATAGTTCTAGGTGGAAGAAGGGAATCGAGAGTTTTAATGGAGATGGTTCTCTCCATCAACAAATTACATATGAAGCGAACCAGCTTCTCAGGAATATTTAACTGATGGATTAATTTATCCCTGAGCACCGAAAGTAATACATTATCATACGCTGATGCAATGTCGAGAAAAACTCCCACCAAATATTGTTTTTTCAACAAAGAGATGCGAATGTCAGTAGTTAAAATGCTAAGACTATCTAGAGTGCACATACCTTTTCTGAAGCCAAACTGGGATGCGGGCAACAAGTTCCCATTTTCAACAAACCACTCGAGACGGTGTTTAAGCATATGCTCCGCAACCTTACACAAGACAGATGACAGAGCAATAGGTCTATAGCTATTTGAATCTGAAGGATTCTTACCTGGTTTTAGAACCGGGATTACTATTTGGTTTTTCCACGGTTGAGGAACTAAACCATACTCGTAGAAAATATTTACAAGGTCCAAATAATACTGCTTAGATTTAATAGAGGCATTTTTTAAAAACGAGTATGGAATTCCATCTGCCCCAGGAGAAGAATCCACCAGACCATCAAGTGCCAGCTGAAGTTCAGAGAACGAGAATGAGGCATCAAAATTATTTACAGAAGCAAGAAGGCAAGGAAGAGAAGGAAAAGTGTCCAGATTGGGAACTGAAGGCGGGGACAATTTGTCAGAAAAAGCTTCAAGCCAAGAAGATGGGTCATTGGCTGAAACATCGACAATGTTACAAGAACCTCTATATCTTTTTATTTGCTTCCAAACAAGGGAAGAAGGGGACCTAGGGGATAAGCTCTTGCAGTAGCGGAGCCACCCTTCTTTTTTCTTAGTAGAAAGAAGTCTAGTGGCTGTGGCAGCTTTCCTTTGATAATTTAAAAAGTTTTGAAGGGACATAGAAGCTTTATAATTCTCCTCGGCTATTTTTCTTTCATTGACAGCTGATGTGCATTCCGAATCCCACCAAGGAGTTGAAACTCGAAACTTGTACGGTTTTTTAAGAGGAAAATTATCATCAGCACTGGAAGTAACCGACTCCACAAATTTGGAATAGCAATCAACGAGGTTGTTTCTGTCTGGCGGGGCAAGTGAAACTAATCTACTCTCAAGGGATGAAGAATAAGAGGACCACTTTACATCCTTTAATCTATACTTAAGGGAAGGATTAAAATTGCGCATTGGCATTACTCGATTAGCAATAGAAACGAGAATAGGAAAATGGTCACTTCCATAAGAATGAGGCAAGATACTCCAAGAAAGAGTAGAAGCTAGAGAAGCGGAACATATCGTGAGATCCACAGCCGAGTTAGGATTTTGAGTAGGACGTACTCTTCTAGTAGGAGAACCATTGTTAATGACACAGAGGTTCGCTTCATCAAAAATTTCAAGGAGAGAAAGACCAAAGTAGTCATCATGACTTGAACCCCATGAGCGATGGTGAGCATTCAAATCACCCATGACAATGATTGGAGAAGGAACAGAGGAGATTATGTATAAAAGATCTGGAATTAAACGTGAATAAGGATGAGGTATGTACACAGAGAGGAAAGTTATATTAAAAGCCCTGACGGCTACAATATTGATATCAGGGGAAAAAGGGGGAAGAGGGATATGGGAGAATGGAATGGAGAGCCTTACAAGTAGGGCACTACCTGCATATCCGTCAGCCCTATCATCCCGGAGGCAGGAGTACCCTGGAACCCGGAAACGAGAACCAGATACCAACCAAGATTCCGAGATGGCAATGATAGCCGGGTGAAATTTATTTATTAAGAAAAAAAGCTCAGTCTTTCTAGGACGGATGCTTTGAGCGTTCCACTGAAGGGCGGAGATTAGATCCATAATTAGAGCTAATAGAGAGGATTTGGGAAAGTTTTTGGGCAACGTGGGGCGGTAAGTTTGAATTATTACGGGAAACCAGACTAATAATAAGAGACAAGAGTAATTCCAGAAGATTATCCTCTTGAGGAGAACATGAAGAGGGAAGATTCTGAGAAAAAAGGGCAAAACCGTTGGGAAGAGATGAGGATTCATCAGCAACAATGGAATGGTGGGCAGCCTTGTCATATGATTTACCTAAGGGAGCTTTGGGACGAGGAGAAGAGAAGACAGTTTTTCTGTAAGATACAGAAGGAGGAAGACTGGAAAGACTAGGATCCGGTTGCGAAGAATAGAAAGTAGACTGAGAAGGAGAAACATTTTGAGAAACCTCGGAGTATAATTTTGAAACTTTAGGATGAGACCTAGAAGCCTCTTCATATGAAAGGTTTTCTTGTGCCATGAGAAGCTTTATGGATTTCTGTCTCCCCAGCTCAGGACAATTACCGCTAAAAGCAAAATGATTTCCCAAACAGTGAATACAGGAAGCGCTAGACTCAATAACTTCACAACTGTCACCGGTGTGAGGTTGCGAACATCGATAACATCTTGGCTTAGACCGGCATTGAACTTTCACATGGCCAAAGCGACAACAATTTTGGCATTGGATAGTGGGGAATTGATAAACCTCAACGGGCAAAGAAGTATGGTATGAAAAAATCCTTTGAGGAAGGACTTGGCCTTGGAATGTAATTACTATAGTTTGGGTAGGGACCCAAGTGGACTTACCGTCCTCTCTTAACTTACGATTAAGCCTGCGATCTTTTAAAATAATTCCACACCCATCAGGGAGGACCACAGACTCAACAAACTCATCCATCGACATGTCAACTGGCACATGACGAACAATACCCATTTTCGTAATGTTGTAGGAAGGGATAGTTACCTCATATTTATATGATTGTAGAATAGGGTTGTCCAGAAACTTGTTGGCCGCAACACCAGACGTGAACTCGACCGAGATCTTATTCCTGCCCACTCTTTTCACTCCATCAGTACTTATATTACAAACTTTGTTTGTATATAGAAATTGACCAAACTTAATAGGACGAATAGTCGTCCCAGCTGAAGGATCCGGTTCGGATCTTGAAACGTGGACAATATATGGGCCTTTGTCTAAAGCACTATACGCTTTTACGCCCACCACTAGATTCGGGTGGACATAAATTGTCTGGATAGATGCAACGGCCATCTCCTTATCAATTATTGTTTTTTTAGCAAAAACCACATCTTTTGTTTTTTCAGCGTCATCCAACCTACGCTTACCATACAATGAAATGGGGTCTGGAGGGTCAGGGGGATCAGGTGGAGGATGAGGGTCCATACTGGACAGCCAGCGGATATTCCTGCGCAAAAAAGAAGGAAAATTAATTATATCTAAACCTAAAATCCACTAAATGAAAAAATTAAATCTCTCTGACACGTGTGACAGCTATCGGCCCTCACGCCAATTCCCTCGATTTCGAGTTCCTTTAGAAATCTCACAGCTGGTTGAATCAATTTGTCATTGTGAAAATCAAAATAAGGTCTTTGGACAAAAACAACACATCAAACAAACGTCAATGTCATTTTGGCATTGGTGGGACTTTTAGGCTGCATTCACGAACACAAGAACGCTCCTACATGACCGCACAGTGCTCGCTCAATGTCAAAACTTTTTTTCACTTTAATACTCATGGTTGGATTACAGTTGGATTATTATTTCGTTGTGTATATGTTACGTAAATGAGATTATCTGGTTGAGTTCGTTAAAGTGGAAAGAAATGTTTGTTACCGGCCAAACCCGGTTTTAGGATGAACTAGTTTCGCCTAAGCCAAACCAGTTCTCCCTACACGGGTTGCGTGGCTGCGGTCAGTCGATAGGCGACGTAGGATGCAAGAGCGAGCGAAGGGCACCCAGAGGTTAAGTTTGGTTAGGTCACTTTAAAAGTTTAAACCCTTTACACAGAAATAGGACCCGCGGAGCGGGGCTCTGTCGACATATGATGTAAGAGCGAGCGAATGAGAACTGGTTTGGCCTAGGCGAAACTAGTTCATCCTAAAATCGGGTTTGGCCGCTAATATATTTCACACTGTAACAGATTGTACCCGGTAATTTGCAGATTACCTAGTTAATGCGCATATTAACGTATTCTAACAGTAACATGTACGGACGCCAGCACATCAACCTACCCGAAACTGTCAAATTTTCGCAATCAACTTTGAACCTTTTGCTTTAGTGATAAAGTTGAAAATCTATTAAAGAAATCTGACAGATTGTAGTAACTTGATGTGCTGGCATCTGTACACCACATATCTTCTTCTTTGGTTAGGTGGCGACTGTCGGCCAGAAGTACAATTTCGAAAATGCCACGTTAATTTAAAGATAATGATGCAACTCAAAACAAAACACACACTGACACATACACACTCTGTCATTTTTGACAGCGTTCTCGGTTATATTATTTTATGGCGTGGTTAGCATTATCGCATGATGGCGCATGTTATGACGTCATCTATAACGATTCACGGGCGGGACATAGTTATCGCGCTCACACTAATTCGGAACTGGAATAAGTAAGCTCAAAGCGATTACAGCGCAACTCGGAACGCACCCATATAGCTACAGTAAAATTATGGAGGTTATGGGTGCGTTCAAAGTTGAGAATGTAATCGATTTGAGCGTGCTTAAACCCGTACCGAAATAGCGTGAGTGCGATAACGGTGTCCCGTGAATCGTCATTGATGACGTCATGACATGCGTCATCTTGCGATACCGCCGACCATGCCTTCTAATAATATCACCATGAGCGCTGTCAAAAATGAGAGTGTTGTGTGCGTGTGTCAGTGCATGTTATGTTTTAAGTTGCACTTGGCATCGCCACCTAACCAAAGAAGAAGAAAATGTGGTGTTTATACAAAGAAATACTGTAATAATATGGTTTTGACATTGAGTGAGCACTGTGAGCACGTTCACGAGCATTACGAATTGTTGACAGCTCTCAACTATCATAATCGTAATATCTAAATCGGAACGCATGTGAGGTGATGTGAGTGCTGTGAGCGATTAAAGCTAATTCGGAATGCGGCCATAGTAGCTGTCAAGTCCTCCTTAGAGTATATAGTGTTCTGTGGTCAAGTCAATGCTGTCATTTTACTATGGCTAAAAGGTCTTAGCAACCAGGCCATAAAACTAATAAAATAAAAAAAATGTAATTTTACTGCAAAGCAGCTAAAAAGTGCAAGGTGCTCTGTGGTCGTGTTCTAATTGCTTTTGCGGTTGTATGGTGGTTGTATGCGTTGTGTTCGGCAATTGTTTATTTTTCTGAGTATAGGAATATAGTCAGCCTAAGAACTAATTCTAACCTGTGATGAATCCTCAAAATAAGTCGACGGCGTTGTCCGCCGATTTAAACAACTTCATCTATGGCGTTTCAAGGAGAAATGCCCAGAACGCGCCAGAGTTGACTAGGACTGGATTGAGTTTGCTCAAAAACTTCCCGGCGGCTAGAGATGCCGTGTTGGAATACTTTGCTATGGTCTTCCATGATGCCGTCAACGTTTCTATCACTCAGACGGACTATGAGGTAAGCTGTTATGGATATACTTGTTGAATGTTGAACAACTATACAGTTTTGTTTATTTACCTTTGCATTGAGGAAATTGCAAGAACACTAATGGTAATTAGTACTTATTTGGTGATATACCTATATCATTAAATACGTATTACCAGTTTTAGGAACAACCTTGCAACAACATCAACCAATAATAGCCTTTTGATTCTTTTATATTTTGATAATGAGAGGACTTTGTAGGCCTTGTAGACTTTAGATCTGTGGACTATTATTTTATTAAGTACCTGGTACTTGTTGACAGGCCTACACTGTCCTCCCATACCTACTGTAATTTGAAAACATTGTAAAAGTCAATTATTTTTAAAAGAGTAACCATGGAGTTTCTTGGCTGCTCTTCTCTATAGGAAACTACCAATTGGAACCGTGCACCTAGCTTCTGACGTTTCATAAGTGCCCATGTAGGGCCTATGTTATGGGTTGCGTTTCCGCACTTAGTCCTTCAATGGACCATTGTGCGTGGTGCCCATGTAGGTTTATGAGAAATAAAATACATATTTTGATTTGATTTGATACAATAGCCTGTTGCATGGTTGTGAACAGGTATGCATAAGACCTTATCAACTTCTGTAGGGAGGGGGACTGGTTGGAATAACCACCAACGGCTGCCATGGCCCACCTTAATGGTCCACCAGACCGGACAAAGGACTAAGTACAAAAAACCTCAACCAAACCCTCTAACATATCTATGTTTCTCCACCTATAATCTTATAGGTGGAGAAATTTAGTGTGAGAGACAGAGAGAGTTGTGTTTCTTCTCTCCTATGCAAAAAATTTACCCAAACATGACGCATACTTGCAATGCCACTCTCGTTATTTCTCATCCAATAATCAAATCACTGCCTTAGAAGTTTCACTTAAAAATACAGTTGACAAACCTGTACTGTAATTGCTTTTCCTTATAGACGGATTTAGGTGCAAACGGATCATTGGAGAGTGTCAGCATCATTGGTCCTGAGTTGTGCAGTCTGGGACAGTCATGGGCACCATTCATTGCACCATGGTGCATCAGTCTGATCATGGATATAGCTACTAAGAAATCTAATGTGCCAAGTAAGTAACCGGTGCAGAATTAGTACCTAGTGTAAAAAAATATAAAATAAAGTGTATGCACTATGCGGTGTGGATTTTTCAGATGGGGCAGTAAGAACCTTAATGGCTGAACCTACTGGGTGGGTATACATTTTTCAGAATCTGTGAATGCAGATCAAAATTTCTCAAAAAGTTAACTACAATCTCCGAAGACCGTTTTCCTGTAGCTAGAGTGGTCAATTTACCCTTACTGCCCCATTTAAAAAATGCATCCTGTATAAAAAGAATACTCTTTTTCTAATAAATTCCATTGTGCAGAATAGTAGTTTCTTAAAAATAAATTAGGAATATAAACAAAATGTTTAAAATTGTTTTTTGTCTACAGATACAACACTTCAAAGTGCAGATCCAGTTAGAATTTTACTGGATATCACCACACAGAATTTAACCTTGTTAAACTCTGAGGAAAGGGCAAAATGCATTGATATGATGCTAGGTAAGTTTCTATAATGTCAACTTTATGGAAAGCATGCAATTTATGCAACAACACAGTAATGTTGCATAAGTTGAATTTATTTATTTAAAATAGGTATGCCAACAACATTCAACTTACATACAGATGTATTTACACCCATATATTCACTTCTAAGGATTGACAACTACATGCAAGTTAATGTTCCCTTTAAAACTGCACATGGCTCAGAGACACAAAAAGAGATTGTGTTGCTGAATCTAAAGTCACTTGTTCCCATCTCTATCCACTTCTATTTTGTAATATAACATTGATTAAAAATAATGTTTATCATAGTATTTTTGTGCATAACTATTTTTTATAAATGACCTGAAAATATAAAGGAAATGTTTTTATACTTGTTTATGCAACATAAAGAAAAACTGTTATATTATGGTACCCATAGTTTAGTAGTGTGTACTTGTAATTTACGTTAGCTACCTAACTTACCTAGCTTACCTAAGTATTATTAATGTAAAATTAATTTACATGTCCTAAACTGGTAAAATATGTAATGTGCATAAACCATCAACTTTTATAACTGGGAGCCTGCAAATAAATAATTATTCTTAATGATATTATTCTCTTCTGCTCTATCTTTATGACTATTTATTACTTACTTGCAGCGCCCCGCGGTTTCACCCGCATAAGTATCGATCCCGTGGGAATATGGAGATGAAAAATGTACTATGTATAAGCTATGTTACTGTAAAGTTTCATCAAAATCCATTCAGTAGTTTTTGCGTGGAAGAGTAACAAACATCCACCCATCCATCCTCACAAGATTTCGCGCGTTTATAATATTATAGTAGGATTGATTATGTGTGCTAAATACTTACATGAATTCCGTTGCACAGGTTCCTGGGCATGTTCTTGGGCGGTAGGCTGGGTGGGTCGAGCGGAGCCGGCACTCGTCGCTCCTCGGGCATTGCAGCTGGGTGCAGACGCGGCGCGAGCAGTGTTGGCTCATCTCGCTAACCATCCGCCCGCCACGCACCACGTGCGAGTTGCTGTGCTTGACCTGTTTCATGTAAGTAATTTAGGGTACTGGAAGGACCAAGCGGTTTGGTTTTCGTTTTTACGATACCACATATTTTTTTTCCATTTATTCATCTATACACATTACAATCTGGCCTATTAGCTAATAAGTATTTTTATGAATATATCTGAAACTGCTAAGTAACTATAAAATAAATAAATCATCCACCCATTGACACAATGGTCATCAACTGTGATCATGATAGTTTCCATTATGTGATCACATAAAATAACTTAATTTAACTACCTACAGTAAACATTAGTTTCTTCAGCAACTTTAATATCGTTATGATATTTAAAAAAATACTGTCCCGAAATTAACTTAATTAACATACTTGTAAAGTTGGTATTTTTTGTAACATGTTACAAGGATTTGAACCAAATTTATATTTTTTATGGACCTAAGGACCAAACTGAGATCCAAAAGGACCAAAAAATTACTTAAATGCCAAATTGGAATAATTTGATTTCTAGAAGGCAAATAAACTGTATTTGTACAATATAAATGTGTTCGACATCTTACAGGAAGCTATAAAGGAAGACGGTGAGCCTGAGAAGAAACGCGAGGTGATCCCATACTTGCTGAATTTAGCGGCAAAATCTGATATCGTCTTGAAAGCTCTCACGCAGGATATTGAACAGACTTGTAAGTAAAATCTTGATGGATGACTCTCATAAATTCAAAATGAATGACCTTTATTAATGTATTTAATGTCAATTACACAATTATTTGTGTATTCATCACCACTGCTCTAAAAACGGAGAAGGAAAACATCGTGAGGAAACCGGCATGTCTTAGAACCAAAACCAACCCGCACTTCCTCTCACGGAGAGGTAGATTATACTACACAATTATTTTAGAGGTAAAGGGTACATCATCATCATCATTTCAGCCGGAAGACGTCCACTGCTGGACATAGGCCTCCCCCAAGCACCTCTACTTGGACCGGTTCTGTGCTTCTCGCATCCAACGGGTCCTGCGGCCTTCACAGGGTCATCGGACCACCTTGTGGGAGGCCTTCCATCGCTACGTCTTCCGGTACGCGGTCGCCACTTCAGAACCTTTCGGCCCCATCGGCCATCTGTTCTGCGAGCAATGTGCCCTGCCCACTGCCACTTTAGTTTGGCAATTTTTCGGGCTATGTCGGTTACCTTAGTTCTCCTGAGGATCTCCTCATTCCTGATTCGATCACGCAGGGAAACTGCAAGCATAGCCCTCTCCATTGCCCTTTGAGTGACTTTTAGCCTTCTTATAAGGCCCATTGTGAGCGACCATGTTTCAGTGCCATAAGTCATCACTGGCAACACGCACTGGTCAAAGACTTTCGTCTTGAGACATTGCGGTATGTGGAACGAGAATATATTGCATAGCTTCCTGAACGCTACCCAGCCGAGTCGGATTCAACGATTGACCTCTTTCTCGAAGTTAGACCTATCTAACTGGACAGTTTGTCCTAAGTAAACATACTATATAGTATATAAGAAATGTTTACCTGGTGAGTCTAAAATGTCTTCGCTTGGCATGTGCTTGAGCGGCTCGCGTCCAGCGGCGGCGAGGCGATCCTGCGCCTGCCCGCACTCCTTCCGAACGCTTGATCATCGTTCTGAAACATTATGATTACTATTAGCATCCCTCACTACCACACCTTCAATGACTTATGCTTTGGCGGTGCATAAAGAAAGCTTACTACACATCAAGCTGATGTAAATAATACGACAGTTAGACCAAGACTGGATATTTATTCATATACCCACATTATGATATACATCATGTTACCCTTTAAAGACATGAATTTTTAATTGTTATTATAAATTTAGGTAACTTATTATTTAACATAAAATAATCAAACTAAACAACAATTCATACATTAATAACAAATAATAATTTAAGACTTCCTATACTTACCCTCTCCCTTTAACAAAACCCAAAACAGAACATTTTTTTTTTATTTTTATGAATACCATTTATTAATTGTATATTGTAATTGATAGGTGCATGACTATAATCTAACTTATTAATTATGACCCGCATAATTAGCAGTATTATTAGCAGCATAATTTATTAACAGTTAGTGAATTTGAAATTGGAAAAGTAAGTGAATTGTTATATTAGGAACAAATCTTAATATTATAAATACATTACCATCCTTTACGGTAAGCAAAATATTTACTATCTATCATCTTATTCACCTAATCTTAGCCCTGTATCATAATCAACAAAATATATATTTTTTTTTTTTTTTTTAGACCAAGACTGGATATTTATTCATATACCCACATTATGATATACATCACAAGCGACCAAATTGTTTTTAAACAAATGGTTTGTTATTGGTGTGCGAACATTAAAACAGCCATAAAGGAAGTTTAAACCTCAGGGGTGCATGATTCTAGACCCCTAGGGTAGAAACTTAACGTCGGTATCAAAAAATCTGCTGTTTCACAGAAACCACGACCACGACTTTGAGTGTAGCATCTACGATTTTTATGAGAGTGGGTGTTACACGGGCATTTGACATGACCTTCGTTTTGTCCATGTTCAAGGGCACATAGCATCAGTAGAAACACCAAAAAGTTATAGGACGAAAATGTTTCGTTATCGATTTGCTTGGTTATCATCAAAAGCCCTCACTTTCAAATCTGACTACAATATAATAATTAAATACAGTGACCGATGACGTAATGGAACGTCTTTGCGCCGTTTGCGCCGCGCAATGTAACACAGTGCTGTGGGTGGACGTGACGCCGCCCGCGCTCGTGACGTTGTTACTGCGCGCCGACGTGCGCTGTCTACTGCTGCTCTTACGTCACGCACTCACCAACGTGTTCTGTAGGCAGCTGCTAGGTGAGTGTTACACAACATAATGTAAACAAACACACCATTTCCCCCACACACACTCCAGTACACAAATAGTCGTGTACTAGCTTCCGCCCGCGACTTCGTCCGCGTGAAATTTCTTGTTACTTTGACCCACCCCGTCGCATCGCATCGCCTGCCCGCGCTATTACTTCGTTTTTGCTTAGCGTTCTTTCTGACTTTTAATCTTTTTGCTCGGCTCCTAAAGGTCATAGCGTGATGTTAAATAGCCTATAACCTTCCTCAAGAATTGGGCTATCAAATGCAAATAGAATTTTTCAAATCCAACTGGTAGTTCCAGAGATTAGCGCGTTCAACCAAACAAACAAAAAATCTCTTCAGCTTTATACGTATAATGTTAGTATAGATAACCAGAGCCTTTCAAGAAACAAATTCAAAATGGCAGCCAAAGAAGCTAATCATGCCGTTTCACACGCACAGTATAATGTTGGAGTAAGAGGTGCATTATTAATACCTCCGCCATTTTAAGTTTCCATAATTAAAGCGCGGGTTAAAGAGTTACTATACAAATGCAGTAGCCCTTTTTACTAAAATAACTTTCCTTTCAGAATATCTTCTTCAAAAGCTTGAACACGAGTGTCTGTTTCCTGATAAAAATATACCACTGCTCACAAGTGCGGCTGAAGAAATCAACATTGTCAGGGACAAGTTGTTAGATGGCAATCAACTGGAAAAGTATTCACTAGCCAGGATACTTATATTAGTTAGTGAGTACCTCAACTAATTACATTTTTTCACTTCAACACTTAAAACTATTTTTGTAGAACATAATAATATTATAAATACTCGTATGAATGTGTAATCGATTTTCATTCATTGAAAAATTTAAATACATGCATCACACAGACAATCACAACTAGGAATCCATATCCTCAAAGTTAACGTCTTGGTACAGTATTTTTATCTCACGAAGAGACGCGCGCATTACTTGTGGTGCCTATGGCATTAAGTCCGCCTCTGTACATCTATGTGCTTGAAGTATAAATATTTATATAATAAACACGCTGTGAATGTGTGTGTGAAGACGAGTACCGTCAGCACATAACAAGTGCACACACTTCCAACTTCGCCATTGTCTCGGACGGTACCAAGAGCTCCTGCACTTACACATTCATAGCGATAGCGTAGTTGTACACTCGATAACCACAAGTAAAGCGCGCGTCGCTACGTGTAATAACAATACTATATCATCATTATTACTCAAGAAAAAGTGCAATTCTCACTATACCATATTTCAGGTTACAACCTCCCATCCGAATTCGTCAGCACAATCAGCTACCTCCTTCAATATTCCCGCGACGATTCTACTTTAGCCCTTCTGGTACGAATAATTTCGGGTACGATCACCATGCATGTGCCCAGCGACAGTCCAGACATTAGCATGGACACTGAAAGGTTCCAGAACTTTGTGAAGACGGGAGTTGAGTACGCTCTGAGGGATGCCATGCTGTCCGACAATGAGATTAAAAGTTGCTTCCTTGAAGGCGGCGTACCGAAGGACCAGAAAACTTATCTGCATCTGTATTGTGAGAATATTATAAAGTTGTTGAGGTGAGTAACGCGTGAGATGTTGTTTTAGAGTTATTTATTTATTTTTTGGATGCCCAACAGCGGCTACAGAATTACATGCAAGTATACAAGAATCGGAACAAATACGAGTTACTGCTGTCGAGTCATTGCTGATGTAATTTTTTTTTTCCGTAACATTATTAAGAGCTATAAGGGCGCGTTCCCACTGAGGTGGAGACTAGCGGAGCGCAGTAGAGACGTGCATTCCTGCACATCTCAGTTCCGCTCGTCTTCGCCATAGTGGAAATGCACCCTTAGAGTTAGCAGCAGGTAGCTCAACATAAGTAACGGTCAAGGTACAGACGCCAGCACATCAAGCTACCCGAAACTGTCAAATTTTGCCAATCAACTTTGAACCTTATGCTTTAGCGATAAAGTTGAAATCTATTGAAAATCTATTGAAGAAATCTGACAGATTGTAGTAGCTTGATGTGCGGGCGTCTGTACAACAAATGTGTTTTTTTCGGCGTTTTTGCCTTGTGGTACGGAACCTTTCGTGTGCGACTCCGACTCGTACTTGGCCAGTTTTTCGTTTTTCTGAGCATTATTTTCGAAGCCTGAAAAGGAAGTCTTTTGACTGTTTCTTTTTACCGGACTACGGTAGTCATGTAATTATGGTATTATTCTTACAGATTACCTGGCTATACGAAGACCGATGTTATTTTGTTACGATGATATTATGACTTTTCCCATGATGATATTATGACTTTCATGATGATATTATGACTTTTCCCACAGATGGGAAAACTCGACGCGCGTACCTCATTTGCGGACGCGTCCAATCGCCCGCTCTGTCGAAGCGAACCTGTACCGGATAGGCGGCGCTCTACAAGAATATACGTCGTTATTGCGCATCAGGAGAGAGTGTACCATGGCTTCTCTGAATGAGATGCCGACGTGTCATGCTTTGGCGGAGGTGGGTTAAAAAAAAGTCTTAGAGATTGGTCTTTCCAAACGAAGTCCTACTTTAAATAATAATTTCTTGACAGGTGTTAGATCGCGTGGATATGACAGGCACTAAAGCGGCACCACCGAGTGTGGAGGTCATTCTCAAAGTAGTACAAGCAACCGTCAAGTATTTCTTCAGGTGCCTGCATCTCAAAGGTAATCGTCAAACGACAATACTTAAATAAATTAAATAAGAATAAATTCACAAAATACAAAAATAAATCCTTATGTGCAAAAATGAATTGAATTATAATAACGAGTGTACCTGGGAACCTTCTGGTTACGGAGATACTGAAGGTCAAAATTCCAACTTTTACTGACGTTTTTTTTACGAAAACAAGTTTATAATGTTGTAACATGACTTTATGTACCTCCACGACGCCTGGACCGTAGCATGCACACATAAGCACAATGTTTTGCGTGTGTTACATTGCGCACTACCGCAAATAGCAAAGGACATCCGTTTCATACCCCCAAAATAAAATACTATTATCTTATGGGTTATAACATCCATTTGTTACTATTACTACGAAAGTCTAAAACTGGCTGCTATTTTGAGATTGAAAAAATCATATTTTTACAACAAGTGTTTTTGCTAACTTTTAATTGAATATAACATCCCGAACATGTTTTAACTATTACAACATAGATCTAAAATTAACCCTCTGGCTCCTATTTGAGTTGAAAGCACCATAAATCATATTTATGCCAACAATATTTTGGACGTTCGTTTAGACGCAAACAGTTATTAATTCGCTGGTTTTCAGTACTTTAATTTTTGGATATAAATTATTCGAAACTTGAATGATGTCCTTTTCACACCAAAAATAATGTCTAGATACAATGGAGAAACTCCGAGGCGCAGCCACAGCCTGCCGTCTTCTCCGCAAACTATGCATACACAGCAAGTTAGCGCGGGCTCTGGCTTTACGGGAACTATTAGAGACGGCCATGTTTAGAGAAGATGCGACCTTCGGCAGCCGGCCTATCATAGCGAACCTTGCCGTGACTAAAGACTGGAGGAGTGATGTCTTGCTGATACATTTGAATCAGAAACATGTGAGTATAATAATGTTCAGTACTGGTTTCTAATCTGCGTTCGCGATTTATTTGCCAAAAATGTAAACAAATATGAATTAATGGAAAAATAACTTTAATTCCTACACAATAATGTTCAGTTCACGCTACAACTTCTAACATTTCTATAAATTTTTCAATAGTGCTAGTCACTCTGAAATCAACTTAATTGTCATTGAAAAAAAATTTAATTTTTTTTTACCTTGAAATAGGGTGGGAGCGTGCACAGCACTGCGCACTTTTACTAACAGCTAACTATTTAACTAGCTTCTGCCCGCAACTTCGTCCGCGTGAAATTTCTTGTGCCTCCAATCCTCTCCGTCGTGTCACATCGCATCGCCTAGCGCCTGCCCGTGCTTAGAATTCTTTCTGACATTCTTTTTGCTCGGCACCTAAGGGTCCTAGCGTGATGTTGAAACCCTATAGCCGTCCTCAAGAATTAGGTTATCAAATACAAAAATATTTTTTCAAATCCGACTGGCAGTTCCAGAGATTAGCGCGTTCAAACAAACTTTTCAGCTTTATTATTTGTAATAATAACAATGAATGATTGAATGATGAACGCGAATGAATGATTTAATTTAAATCATTCGTGTGATTGTGAATGATTTAATTCAAATCGACTTTGTAATTTTTTTTTGTAATGTAATGGTCCAGTACAAAAAAACCTGGGAACCTTCAGCAGGGTAATGAGGGTTTTCTGAAATGACGTTCGCTAGGTGGCAGCACTGGCACGTCAGGTCCAGGCATCTGTCAAAGAGCCTATATTTTCTTTAGTCATGACGGTATGATGAACGAATGAATGAATCGAATGATGAACGTCATCATATATTTTGTATTGGGAGACCTCTCGTCACAGTGGTGCCAACTGGTGTCGTAAATTTTCACGAAAACCCTCATTGCGTAACACTATAACAATAGGAATGGCTTTCATTTTGACAGTTCAACAACATTCATTGCGTTATTTACGTTGTTGAGCAGAAATATTTTTCGACCACAAGGAGCAATGGATTAGCACTATCCTTCAAAATGATTCAAATTGCGATTGATATTGAAGGTCAAAATTCCAATATTTACTGACTTTTTACGAAAACAAGTTTATAATGTTTTAACACAACTTTAAATACACTCACGACTCCTGTACTGTACTACACCCATAAGCACAACGTTTTGCGTGTGTTATATTCCGGTACGCATTACCGCAAACAGCAAATTTTCACACCAAAAATAAAAGTCGTTTCTCAGCAACTATTTTTGTGCAATGTACAGACGCCAACACATCAACCTACTACAATCTGTCAGATTTCTTTAATAGATTTACACTTTATCGCTGAAGCATAAGGTTCAAAGTTGATTGGCAAAATTTTACAGTTTCGGGTAGCTTGATGTGCTGGCGTCTGTACAATGTGCTGAGTACAGAATGTGTAGTTGTCGACTATGTGATGGGTCTTTTTACCCCCTGTATAGACCCAATCCCTGAAACTATGACATTTTTCAATACCCCTAGGGTCCTATAACCCAGCTGACTCAAAGCCACACTTCAGTCTTCCACGCTGGCATCATCGGCAAAGGCGTAAGGAAGCCGAGCGATCTCGACGTGAACGACATACCGCCGATACTGACCACAAACAACGAACTACTCATGGGCGCGCTCACGTCCTGCATGGTAAGTGTAAGTAAATAGTACAGAGAACTTTTTTCGGGCTTTTTGGTTGTGGTTTTTATATAGCGGTACTTTTATTAAGGATTGGTGAAGGAGAAGTGGATAAAATCCTTCTTCTTCTACCTTGTCGTTTGCGGAAGATGTATTTTACGAGATAAAACGAATCAATACTATCCATACTAATATTATGAATGCGAAAGTGTGTCTGTCTGTCTGTCTGCTCTTCACGCTGAAACAGCTGAACCGATTTCGATGAAATTTGGTATAGAGATAGTTTGAGTCCCGGGAAAGGACATAGGATAGTTTTTATCCCGATGTTCCCAAGGGATCGACACGACAAGAATCGTTGTTTTTGCACATTTGAGTTGCTAGATTATCTAGCAACTCAAATATGCAAAAACACCGTTTTTTTTGTCAGTTCCTAGTATTTTAAATTGCACAGGCAATTTGGTTTTCTGGGCGTTGCTTTTATGAAAGAATCGAATCTTAACGTTAATCAAATCTTCAACTTTTGCTGGAGATCCATATAAACCCAAAATACATGCTACACCCGCCTGAAATATCTTATTTCAGGCGGGTGCCATTTCTCAAAATGTTTGGCAAACTATTTTTTGCCTCTATTAAAATCCAGATGAAGTATCACAATTCATATCACGTGAAAGCATGTAAAAAATAATGCGTTTTTCACATGTAGAACTGATTTTTTTAAACTACATATTTGATGAAAAAATTTTTTTTAGAGTTTGCTTCGGAATGACTTGAAAACATGTCTCCATCAAACTTTGTCTACACTTTTTATATTAACTAAATTACCGGGAATAACTCGTAAAAGTTGTTTTTTTCTCTTCCGCAGTTCACCATTTTTAAATAGTTACTACTTGTTCTTGAATTAGGTAGGTACTTATGTTTTATTCTTTGTATATTTAGGTCAAATTCAACCGATACATAATACTACATAAAATTAAATTGTATACTGAAATATTAGTTGGTTATAGCGTTTCGTTCAAATAATAAAAAAAATCAATAGCACAAAAAACATTTTGGTAACAAAATTCCAACTCGACCATATCAATTCATTCACTGTTACAAAAGTGGGAGCACAGAGTGCGAGGTCAAAACCTCCAGACTAATTAGTACGCAGCAAACATTGTCAGGGCGGGATCTTGATTTTTCAATACAATTTTGCAAATGTTTACCCTGTCCGTTTCATTCAGTAGCCTAAAGATCTTTGTAGCATTATAAAATAGTTTCTAGAACTGTTTTTGGTTTGCGTACGAAAGCCTACGAAAGGACTAAAAATTTGTTGTCTAGAGAGGAACTAACGAAAATCGACTAAAGTGCAATAACTATAGCAGACTGCAGAGGTTACTTTTAGTTTAAAATGTACATATGTGTAAAATGTAGTATATTGTCAGGATGGTAACAGCGGATTAGTGGAAGGTGCGACGTCCGTATCCCTGTTGCTAGTGGAGTTGGTGTCGCCTGATGTTATGTACAACGGCCTGCCTTGGCCTGATGAAGATTTTACTAAGGTGAGTTATTTTCACTATACCTTATCCATTTTTGTTGCATTTGTGCAAACTGAAATCATGAATAGAACCCCTAGCGCTTATAATCTAATATACTAGCTTACCATCTGTGAAAGGCTGGTGCCTAAAAAGGCGTAAAATACAATTGTGTACCGGGTCACCAGGTCCTCCAAGACTTTCATATTATGTACAGACTAATTTAGATGAATGAACAACTTGATGTGTGAGTGAAGTATACTTAAATTGTAGGTAAAGAATAATATGTAAAAAAAAAAAATACGAACACACATTGGACATTTAGGTATTAAGTCCGCATTAACGATCAATAAAAGTTGCACAAAATTGTTTCAGAGAAATGATTTTGTATTTATGCTGGAAAAATGTTACATATTATTATGTAATTTTCATAAAATTACTTTTAATTTTTTTTTTTTTTAGATAAAATTAGTCTTGCCTTCTTTTTAGGCAGTTTTTGTGTAGACTTATCGCTTTACCTAAGAGCTGCTCCTATTAACTAATTGGCCGGTTATTGAAGCAAGTAATAATAATAGCATCGTTAGGAGGTGCCTCTCTCAGGACCACCGGTTACTTCAACCGTGTTCCCTATACCGACGGGCTACAATTTTTTTAATGTATTTTATATTTAAAAATGTAATTTACATGTGTTTTAAATGAAATGAAGGGAATAATAATACACCTCAGGCCGTTTTTGGCTACGTTGACGATTTCTGTTTCGTTTTTGGCAACTATAGGTGACGAGCGTGTGGTTAACGTCTAATGTGGTTAATGTAACCTATCTTGGCTGTGAAGATACGTGCACAGTGTGGACACGTTATAATACCATTGTGATAATGGTATTGTATTATACAATGCGTGCCACGAAAGATGAGACTTGACACACCACGTGGTTTGACTTGCGCAGAACACGATTTTAGGTATTTTTAGCGGTATGAGGTCTGAGTGCGGGACGGGACCGGATAGGGGCGGCGGAAAGAGCGGGGGAGGCGGGGTCAAGCCTCATCTTTCGTGGCACGCATTGTATATTGGCTTACTCTTAAGTTGGTTTCGCGTGCTGTCAAGATCTCTCTTCTGCTTGTTTTCAAAAGCATAATGATTTGGTTGCACAGCAAGTGAGCATAGAGCGCGAGCTGTACATGCGCGGCGCGCTGGAGGCGTGCGCGGTGGCGCGCGCGGCGCTGCGGCGCGCGGGCGCGGCGCGGCCGGCGCTGTGCCTCGCCTCCGCGCTGCTGCGGGCCACGGCCGCCACGCTGCTGCACAGGCTGAGGGCCTATCTAGGTAAGTCATGACAAGTGAGCATAGAGCGCGAGCTGTACATGCGCGGCGCGGCCGGCGCTGTGCCTCGCCTCCGCGCTGCTGCGGGCCACGGCCGCCACGCTGCTGCACAGGCTGAGGGCCTATCTAGGTAAGTCATGACAAGTGAGCATAGAGCGCGAGCTGTACATGCGCGGCGCGGCCGGCGCTGTGCCTCGCCTCCGCGCTGCTGCGGGCCACGGCCGCCACGCTGCTGCACAGGCTGAGGGCCTATCTAGGTAAGTCATGACAAGTGAGCATAGAGCGCGAGCTGTACATGCGCGGCGCGGCCGGCGCTGTGCCTCGCCTCCGCGCTGCTGCGGGCCACGGCCGCCACGCTGCTGCACAGGCTGAGGGCCTATCTAGGTAAGTCATGACAAGTGAGCATAGAGCGCGAGCTGTACATGCGCGGCGCGGCCGGCGCTGTGCCTCGCCTCCGCGCTGCTGCGGGCCACGGCCGCCACGCTGCTGCACAGGCTGAGGGCCTATCTAGGTAAGTCATGACAAGTGAGCATAGAGCGCGAGCTGTACATGCGCGGCGCGGCCGGCGCTGTGCCTCGCCTCCGCGCTGCTGCGGGCCACGGCCGCCACGCTGCTGCACAGGCTGAGGGCCTATCTAGGTAAGTCATGACAAGTGAGCATAGAGCGCGAGCTGTACATGCGCGGCGCGGCCGGCGCTGTGCCTCGCCTCCGCGCTGCTGCGGGCCACGGCCGCCACGCTGCTGCACAGGCTGAGGGCCTATCTAGGTAAGTCATGACAAGTGAGCATAGAGCGCGAGCTGTACATGCGCGGCGCGGCCGGCGCTGTGCCTCGCCTCCGCGCTGCTGCGGGCCACGGCCGCCACGCTGCTGCACAGGCTGAGGGCCTATCTAGGTAAGTCATGACAAGTGAGCATAGAGCGCGAGCTGTACATGCGCGGCGCGGCCGGCGCTGTGCCTCGCCTCCGCGCTGCTGCGGGCCACGGCCGCCACGCTGCTGCACAGGCTGAGGGCCTATCTAGGTAAGTCATGACAAGTGAGCATAGAGCGCGAGCTGTACATGCGCGGCGCGGCCGGCGCTGTGCCTCGCCTCCGCGCTGCTGCGGGCCACGGCCGCCACGCTGCTGCACAGGCTGAGGGCCTATCTAGGTAAGTCATGACAAGTGAGCATAGAGCGCGAGCTGTACATGCGCGGCGCGGCCGGCGCTGTGCCTCGCCTCCGCGCTGCTGCGGGCCACGGCCGCCACGCTGCTGCACAGGCTGAGGGCCTATCTAGGTAAGTCATGACAAGTGAGCATAGAGCGCGAGCTGTACATGCGCGGCGCGGCCGGCGCTGTGCCTCGCCTCCGCGCTGCTGCGGGCCACGGCCGCCACGCTGCTGCACAGGCTGAGGGCCTATCTAGGTAAGTCATGACAAGTGAGCATAGAGCGCGAGCTGTACATGCGCGGCGCGGCCGGCGCTGTGCCTCGCCTCCGCGCTGCTGCGGGCCACGGCCGCCACGCTGCTGCACAGGCTGAGGGCCTATCTAGGTAAGTCATGACAAGTGAGCATAGAGCGCGAGCTGTACATGCGCGGCGCGGCCGGCGCTGTGCCTCGCCTCCGCGCTGCTGCGGGCCACGGCCGCCACGCTGCTGCACAGGCTGAGGGCCTATCTAGGTAAGTCATGACAAGTGAGCATAGAGCGCGAGCTGTACATGCGCGGCGCGGCCGGCGCTGTGCCTCGCCTCCGCGCTGCTGCGGGCCACGGCCGCCACGCTGCTGCACAGGCTGAGGGCCTATCTAGGTAAGTCATGACAAGTGAGCATAGAGCGCGAGCTGTACATGCGCGGCGCGGCCGGCGCTGTGCCTCGCCTCCGCGCTGCTGCGGGCCACGGCCGCCACGCTGCTGCACAGGCTGAGGGCCTATCTAGGTAAGTCATGACAAGTGAGCATAGAGCGCGAGCTGTACATGCGCGGCGCGGCCGGCGCTGTGCCTCGCCTCCGCGCTGCTGCGGGCCACGGCCGCCACGCTGCTGCACAGGCTGAGGGCCTATCTAGGTAAGTCATGACAAGTGAGCATAGAGCGCGAGCTGTACATGCGCGGCGCGGCCGGCGCTGTGCCTCGCCTCCGCGCTGCTGCGGGCCACGGCCGCCACGCTGCTGCACAGGCTGAGGGCCTATCTAGGTAAGTCATGACAAGTGAGCATAGAGCGCGAGCTGTACATGCGCGGCGCGGCCGGCGCTGTGCCTCGCCTCCGCGCTGCTGCGGGCCACGGCCGCCACGCTGCTGCACAGGCTGAGGGCCTATCTAGGTAAGTCATGACAAGTGAGCATAGAGCGCGAGCTGTACATGCGCGGCGCGGCCGGCGCTGTGCCTCGCCTCCGCGCTGCTGCGGGCCACGGCCGCCACGCTGCTGCACAGGCTGAGGGCCTATCTAGGTAAGTCATGACAAGTGAGCATAGAGCGCGAGCTGTACATGCGCGGCGCGGCCGGCGCTGTGCCTCGCCTCCGCGCTGCTGCGGGCCACGGCCGCCACGCTGCTGCACAGGCTGAGGGCCTATCTAGGTAAGTCATGACAAGTGAGCATAGAGCGCGAGCTGTACATGCGCGGCGCGGCCGGCGCTGTGCCTCGCCTCCGCGCTGCTGCGGGCCACGGCCGCCACGCTGCTGCACAGGCTGAGGGCCTATCTAGGTAAGTCATGACAAGTGAGCATAGAGCGCGAGCTGTACATGCGCGGCGCGGCCGGCGCTGTGCCTCGCCTCCGCGCTGCTGCGGGCCACGGCCGCCACGCTGCTGCACAGGCTGAGGGCCTATCTAGGTAAGTCATGACAAGTGAGCATAGAGCGCGAGCTGTACATGCGCGGCGCGGCCGGCGCTGTGCCTCGCCTCCGCGCTGCTGCGGGCCACGGCCGCCACGCTGCTGCACAGGCTGAGGGCCTATCTAGGTAAGTCATGACAAGTGAGCATAGAGCGCGAGCTGTACATGCGCGGCGCGGCCGGCGCTGTGCCTCGCCTCCGCGCTGCTGCGGGCCACGGCCGCCACGCTGCTGCACAGGCTGAGGGCCTATCTAGGTAAGTCATGACAAGTGAGCATAGAGCGCGAGCTGTACATGCGCGGCGCGGCCGGCGCTGTGCCTCGCCTCCGCGCTGCTGCGGGCCACGGCCGCCACGCTGCTGCACAGGCTGAGGGCCTATCTAGGTAAGTCATGACAAGTGAGCATAGAGCGCGAGCTGTACATGCGCGGCGCGGCCGGCGCTGTGCCTCGCCTCCGCGCTGCTGCGGGCCACGGCCGCCACGCTGCTGCACAGGCTGAGGGCCTATCTAGGTAAGTCATGACAAGTGAGCATAGAGCGCGAGCTGTACATGCGCGGCGCGGCCGGCGCTGTGCCTCGCCTCCGCGCTGCTGCGGGCCACGGCCGCCACGCTGCTGCACAGGCTGAGGGCCTATCTAGGTAAGTCATGACAAGTGAGCATAGAGCGCGAGCTGTACATGCGCGGCGCGGCCGGCGCTGTGCCTCGCCTCCGCGCTGCTGCGGGCCACGGCCGCCACGCTGCTGCACAGGCTGAGGGCCTATCTAGGTAAGTCATGACAAGTGAGCATAGAGCGCGAGCTGTACATGCGCGGCGCGGCCGGCGCTGTGCCTCGCCTCCGCGCTGCTGCGGGCCACGGCCGCCACGCTGCTGCACAGGCTGAGGGCCTATCTAGGTAAGTCATGACAAGTGAGCATAGAGCGCGAGCTGTACATGCGCGGCGCGGCCGGCGCTGTGCCTCGCCTCCGCGCTGCTGCGGGCCACGGCCGCCACGCTGCTGCACAGGCTGAGGGCCTATCTAGGTAAGTCATGACAAGTGAGCATAGAGCGCGAGCTGTACATGCGCGGCGCGGCCGGCGCTGTGCCTCGCCTCCGCGCTGCTGCGGGCCACGGCCGCCACGCTGCTGCACAGGCTGAGGGCCTATCTAGGTAAGTCATGACAAGTGAGCATAGAGCGCGAGCTGTACATGCGCGGCGCGGCCGGCGCTGTGCCTCGCCTCCGCGCTGCTGCGGGCCACGGCCGCCACGCTGCTGCACAGGCTGAGGGCCTATCTAGGTAAGTCATGACAAGTGAGCATAGAGCGCGAGCTGTACATGCGCGGCGCGGCCGGCGCTGTGCCTCGCCTCCGCGCTGCTGCGGGCCACGGCCGCCACGCTGCTGCACAGGCTGAGGGCCTATCTAGGTAAGTCATGACAAGTGAGCATAGAGCGCGAGCTGTACATGCGCGGCGCGGCCGGCGCTGTGCCTCGCCTCCGCGCTGCTGCGGGCCACGGCCGCCACGCTGCTGCACAGGCTGAGGGCCTATCTAGGTAAGTCATGACAAGTGAGCATAGAGCGCGAGCTGTACATGCGCGGCGCGGCCGGCGCTGTGCCTCGCCTCCGCGCTGCTGCGGGCCACGGCCGCCACGCTGCTGCACAGGCTGAGGGCCTATCTAGGTAAGTCATGACAAGTGAGCATAGAGCGCGAGCTGTACATGCGCGGCGCGGCCGGCGCTGTGCCTCGCCTCCGCGCTGCTGCGGGCCACGGCCGCCACGCTGCTGCACAGGCTGAGGGCCTATCTAGGTAAGTCATGACAAGTGAGCATAGAGCGCGAGCTGTACATGCGCGGCGCGGCCGGCGCTGTGCCTCGCCTCCGCGCTGCTGCGGGCCACGGCCGCCACGCTGCTGCACAGGCTGAGGGCCTATCTAGGTAAGTCATGACAAGTGAGCATAGAGCGCGAGCTGTACATGCGCGGCGCGGCCGGCGCTGTGCCTCGCCTCCGCGCTGCTGCGGGCCACGGCCGCCACGCTGCTGCACAGGCTGAGGGCCTATCTAGGTAAGTCATGACAAGTGAGCATAGAGCGCGAGCTGTACATGCGCGGCGCGGCCGGCGCTGTGCCTCGCCTCCGCGCTGCTGCGGGCCACGGCCGCCACGCTGCTGCACAGGCTGAGGGCCTATCTAGGTAAGTCATGACAAGTGAGCATAGAGCGCGAGCTGTACATGCGCGGCGCGGCCGGCGCTGTGCCTCGCCTCCGCGCTGCTGCGGGCCACGGCCGCCACGCTGCTGCACAGGCTGAGGGCCTATCTAGGTAAGTCATGACAAGTGAGCATAGAGCGCGAGCTGTACATGCGCGGCGCGGCCGGCGCTGTGCCTCGCCTCCGCGCTGCTGCGGGCCACGGCCGCCACGCTGCTGCACAGGCTGAGGGCCTATCTAGGTAAGTCATGACAAGTGAGCATAGAGCGCGAGCTGTACATGCGCGGCGCGGCCGGCGCTGTGCCTCGCCTCCGCGCTGCTGCGGGCCACGGCCGCCACGCTGCTGCACAGGCTGAGGGCCTATCTAGGTAAGTCATGACAAGTGAGCATAGAGCGCGAGCTGTACATGCGCGGCGCGGCCGGCGCTGTGCCTCGCCTCCGCGCTGCTGCGGGCCACGGCCGCCACGCTGCTGCACAGGCTGAGGGCCTATCTAGGTAAGTCATGACAAGTGAGTATAGAGCGCGAGCTGTACATGCGCGGCGCGGCCGGCGCTGTGCCTCGCCTCCGCGCTGCTGCGGGCCACGGCCGCCACGCTGCTGCACAGGCTGAGGGCCTATCTAGGTAAGTCATGACAAGTGAGCATAGAGCGCGAGCTGTACATGCGCGGCGCGGCCGGCGCTGTGCCTCGCCTCCGCGCTGCTGCGGGCCACGGCCGCCACGCTGCTGCACAGGCTGAGGGCCTATCTAGGTAAGTCATGACAAGTGAGCATAGAGCGCGAGCTGTACATGCGCGGCGCGGCCGGCGCTGTGCCTCGCCTCCGCGCTGCTGCGGGCCACGGCCGCCACGCTGCTGCACAGGCTGAGGGCCTATCTAGGTAAGTCATGACAAGTGAGCATAGAGCGCGAGCTGTACATGCGCGGCGCGGCCGGCGCTGTGCCTCGCCTCCGCGCTGCTGCGGGCCACGGCCGCCACGCTGCTGCACAGGCTGAGGGCCTATCTAGGTAAGTCATGACAAGTGAGCATAGAGCGCGAGCTGTACATGCGCGGCGCGGCCGGCGCTGTGCCTCGCCTCCGCGCTGCTGCGGGCCACGGCCGCCACGCTGCTGCACAGGCTGAGGGCCTATCTAGGTAAGTCATGACAAGTGAGCATAGAGCGCGAGCTGTACATGCGCGGCGCGGCCGGCGCTGTGCCTCGCCTCCGCGCTGCTGCGGGCCACGGCCGCCACGCTGCTGCACAGGCTGAGGGCCTATCTAGGTAAGTCATGACAAGTGAGCATAGAGCGCGAGCTGTACATGCGCGGCGCGGCCGGCGCTGTGCCTCGCCTCCGCGCTGCTGCGGGCCACGGCCGCCACGCTGCTGCACAGGCTGAGGGCCTATCTAGGTAAGTCATGACAAGTGAGCATAGAGCGCGAGCTGTACATGCGCGGCGCGGCCGGCGCTGTGCCTCGCCTCCGCGCTGCTGCGGGCCACGGCCGCCACGCTGCTGCACAGGCTGAGGGCCTATCTAGGTAAGTCATGACAAGTGAGCATAGAGCGCGAGCTGTACATGCGCGGCGCGGCCGGCGCTGTGCCTCGCCTCCGCGCTGCTGCGGGCCACGGCCGCCACGCTGCTGCACAGGCTGAGGGCCTATCTAGGTAAGTCATGACAAGTGAGCATAGAGCGCGAGCTGTACATGCGCGGCGCGGCCGGCGCTGTGCCTCGCCTCCGCGCTGCTGCGGGCCACGGCCGCCACGCTGCTGCACAGGCTGAGGGCCTATCTAGGTAAGTCATGACAAGTGAGCATAGAGCGCGAGCTGTACATGCGCGGCGCGGCCGGCGCTGTGCCTCGCCTCCGCGCTGCTGCGGGCCACGGCCGCCACGCTGCTGCACAGGCTGAGGGCCTATCTAGGTAAGTCATGACAAGTGAGCATAGAGCGCGAGCTGTACATGCGCGGCGCGGCCGGCGCTGTGCCTCGCCTCCGCGCTGCTGCGGGCCACGGCCGCCACGCTGCTGCACAGGCTGAGGGCCTATCTAGGTAAGTCATGACAACAGTGAGCACTGAGAAAGGATGTTTGAAAATTTACTTACTAAAGTGGTTAATTCTATAATTTATTTATTTCAGACAATTCTAGTCCATAGATACAAACTCATACATTAAAATTACTTATAAAATATAATATTAAATTCAAAACATAAACACCCAGAATAAAATTTTGATTAATTAAAAATAATAAGTAATTAAATTTGTCAAAAACAAAAATTAAATAATAAAAAATGTCAGAATCGAATAAAAAAATAAATAAAATGTCAAATATAAAATTGTCGAATTGTAAAAATAATATAAATTGCAAACATCACAAAACACAATTTATTATTACAAAAAAGCTATGATATGGGTTATTGGTTAAATAAACGATGAATGTTTATATGGAAATTCGTAATTTTTGCTGATGAGAAATACCAACGGGCGACATGGCTTGTTCTTCAATAAGTTGTTGTATGAAAGAATGATGCAATATTTCGCTAGTGCCTATCGTCAATAAAGGTGATGTACAGAACTGCAACAACTATCGAGGGATAAAGCTCATGTCACATAATATGAAGGTATGAGTAGAGTAATAGAGAAAAAATTGAGAGAGGAGAGTGAGATTACTTTGAACAAGTTTCGGTAAATGCCCTTATATTTGCCATGTATGAATTGTTGTGTTTGTCCACCCCACTGAAGCTGGTGGAGGTGCCTGTCAGCCTTTTACTTACAAATAATACCACACGGTGATTTTGCAACTAAAGTACCCTTAGCCGACGTGGCAGGAGATATTCGATTCCAATTTTATGTTAAAAAATAGTGGCCACTATTATCTGTTTTAGTGATTATAATAAAACTAAACAATGTAAAACGTATAATTTTGTGGAGCACAACTTAACGTGCTTATTTTCTGAATTTTCATTCTAAAATTAAAAGAAATAACTAAACAAACGATGAGGGCGCAACTGCGCAGTCGGCGTATGGTCGGCGCCCTCTTAAAACAGTTTAATAACATATTTATAATGTTATAATATTTTAGGTATTTTCTTTTATTTTTTATCTAAAAAAGCACAGCCACATCAAATACATTGTACTTACAATATACATACTAGAAAAAATCATAATAACTAAACGACATGACAAGAAAAAGTAAAAAACCCCAAATTTTTTGTGGCAACATTCAAATCAAGCTCACTTTTCAAGTAGTGGTGTGCAGTTGTGGCAACGTTCAACACGATATATTGCAGCCATGAAAAAAAAGCTAAATACTTTTTATTTCAGATCGTCACACTCAGTCAGCAGAAATGGCAAAAGAACGCGCTGCTTTACAGGAGCTGTTGGCTACAATGACGTTGGGACAGCTGCTGCCACATCCGCTGAGTCACATGCTCGAGTTAGCGCCTGAACTTACAGCTAGTGAGGTAAACTACAAACTGACCTTTATCGAAAGGCTTTAGGGTCTCAATTCCAATTTATTTATTATTTTAAACAAGCATCTGCTATATTTTCACTTCTAAACTATGGCTAGCCTAAACCAATTTTCTACGATAGTATTTTATTACTTATTCATTTGAAATATTTCTCGTTTTACAGATAGTACAAGTTCTACGCGATTGCTTATGGAATTACACAAGAGATAATGTGCCTTCACCTGCATTATTTACTTGTGATTCAACTGGTAAGACTTCACTTATTTTTAAACCTATGTATTGACAGTTTTTTTTAAAAAAAATGGGGTTAAAAACTGAAAGCTCGTCATAGGTGGCAGCACTATTCAATGTCTATAAGTCGCCATTGTTTTGTTTACTTTTATGTCGATCACTAATTAAATGAAAACTAGATAAATATGTATGCTAGTTGCAGTGTAGCACTATTAAATAAAAGACGAGCTAAGGAATAGGGACGCGTCTACCACTGCACTGGTAAAACAACAGCTGTAGTGGAAAGTAAATAAAATTAGAACATTTTATAATTTATAGGTTATTTTATGTTTGTTGATTTTAAGTTCTTTTTTGTGGAAGACTGGAGGCGTAACACAGAAATAACCTGATCGAAGTTGAAAACCAACTCGTTAATGATCGTCAGAGAAGTTAATTCTATTTATGCTCTAATATGATAATATAAGCATTTGTGTGTTTGTGTGTGTGTCATTATATCACATCTTATTAAAATACCTGTAAAATCTTCGATCCATGTCCGTACCGACAAAGCTCAGTAATCGAAGAGTTCAAGAAACTTTATTTATGCAGTGGTATTTTCACAAAACTCTATTTTCCAAAGCACTTTTCGAATTTTTTTCGCGTCTCAGTTTGGAACGATGTTTCTGTGCGTGAGAACTAGACGTTGTGCGTGTAGACTAGTGTCTTATGCTTATCACTGATATTAGCTTTGTCAGACACAAAGTCAGGTGAGACAGCGTGCTTTTTGGCCATGACCACCAGTGAGTTCGAGCTCGCGACTAGTTTACTCTTAACAACATCTTTGGCAAATACATGGGTCCTCTATTTTTGCAGTCAGCAGCTGCGAAACGGAGCATATTAATTGATTATGCGTAAAATAAGTCGCTTGTTTACTAAAAAAGTATGCATAGTGACAGCTAGCTGTCAAATTCGACACTGGATAGTAGCGACATCTGAAGTGAGAAGTGGCAGTTTTTATCCCCATTCTCATAATGTGAAAGATAGTTTAGTAAAGCCAACGCTTTATCGCTGTCAGTGCGGTGAAGCTGACGACTGTCTTGGACACCATCGCCTATCCTGCAGTAGGAGCGCAGGCAGGATAGCATGGCTCGCCAGCATTAATGACATCATCCGTCGTGCTCTTGTCACCGCCGGGGTGCCAGCTGTTTTAGAACCCAACGGCTTGCTACGCGACGATCGGAAGAGACCAGACGGAATGGCCATATCAATTAAACTTTTCTGTTCAGGGCTTCACTGGCGCGATCCTTCAACCTGCAAGCCGCCTACAACGTACACAGACACCCTAAGATTGATTATCCAGAAAAGAATAGCTAAACTTGGTCACCTGTACCCGATAATGTTTTTAAATCTTGAGAAAGAATAATAAATCTCTATCTACTTATAACCATTGTAAATATTGTAAATAGTTTCACTTGGTAAGGAAATAAAAGTGCCTAATACAAGTACACCGTATGATTTTAATTTGTAACCAGCTGCTGCCTGCGACTTCGTTCGCGTGACATCAATACCTTATTATATTATATTCCATATTTATTTTATTTTATTCCTTTTTCTAAAATAAAAGTAGCCTAAGTTATTTCTTATAACATCAGCTATCTGCCAGTGAAAGTCCCGTCAAAATTGGTCTAGCTGTATTTGACGACAGACATACACAAAAATAAAAAAAAATGGTGTAAGTACCATATAGACTTAAAAGATGTTATTTTGACATTACAAACAGACACTCCAATTTTATTTATTTCTATAGATTGTTGAGGAAGATGTAGCTGCAATACATAAACATACATCCGTCCGCCGCCGCAGCGCGCGGGATTCTAGGGCTTTGCCCCGGCGACACGCTCGCCGCCCGCGCCGAACAGAGCACTCGACGCGGTCTCTACGATCGGCCAATAACACGACAGCGACCAGTGCGCCACCGCACGGATTTCTTTAGGAACTATAATTTATATTTGAAACCGTATTCCTATTGGATAATAAATGTTAGTAAGTAAGTCACTACTTGTGCTCCTAAGTTAAGTAATTTAAGACATGTACACATTTTGTAATAACACACACGCACTGTTCAATATTCCTCGTATATTTTAAAAACACTTTCGTCGTACCTACATCTGGAGTATTATTGTCTCTACACCACCTAAGCGCTACATTGGTGACCCCGACGTGATATTAAGAAGAAACACCGACGTGATATTAAGAAACACCGACGTGATATTAAGAAGAAACACCGACGTGATATTAAGAAGAAACACCGACGTGATATTAAGAAACACCGACGTGATATTAAGAAGATACCTCCAGATCAAGTTGTCATCATGGCCAACAACAGTGAACAAGAACTTTCCGGTGTGTCGACGTCGCTGCGCATTCCACCCATTTGGCGCGACAAGATTCGTCTGTGGTTCGCGCAATTCGAAGCCATCATGTCCGTACAGAAGAAAGGCGATCAAGTTATGTTCGAACTCATAATCGGACAACTTGAGCGGCAAGATCTCGACGAAATCTCCGACATCATTCTTCATCCGCCCGAAACCCACCGTTATGAAGCACTGAAAAATCGATTGTTCCAAGTCTACGAGGAATCCGAGCAAAGGCAAGTACAAAGATTGCTATCAGAAATGGAACTCGGTGACATGAAGCCTTCACAGCTGCTACGTCGCATGAAAAACCTCGCCGCCGATAATATCTCCGACTCAACGCTACGGATTATGTGGACAAACCATCTTCCACAATCCGTCCGAGCAGTACTCGCAGTCAGCGATAACATCGCGAAACACTCCGATATTCACGAGCTGGCGTTGATGGCAGATAAGATCCTCGAGCAAACACAACCACTCGGCGCAGTCGCTGCAGTTACCTCCGTTCCCGCAACCCCGAATGTATCTACATCAATTGAGGAGAAGATCGACGCGCTCACGAGAGAAATTGCAGAACTGAAAAAACATCAATCGCATTATCATCAGCATCGACGCAGACCTTTCGACAGACAACGTTCAAGATCGCGTTCATCGAGCAAGAATAATCGCAGCCGCGCACATAACGACCAATCAGCGATCTGCTTTTATCATCGTAAGTTCGGCAAAGACGCGCGAAAATGTACGCGTCCGTGCAGTTTCGAAGACAGCAGCATCACTTCGGGAAACTAACGCCTGCGTTGGCTGAGGCGGCAACCGACGCAAGCAATATTTCTTACCGCCTATTTATAACAGACAAAAACTCGCGTCTATCGTTTTTAATTGATACTGGCGCCAACGTTTCCGTGATACCGAAAAGAAAAGGATCGACAGCAAAACCAACGGATTTTTGCTTGTATGCAGCGAACAACACGGTAATTCCAACGTACGGAGAGAAAACATTACAACTGAATCTCAACCTACGAAGACCATACACCTGGAAATTTATCATCGCTGCAGTCAACAAACCTATCATCGGTGCCGACTTCTTGAAACGTCATCAACTTCTTGTCGACATAGCCGGCCGATGTCTCGTCGACAAAGTTACCAACCTGACCGTCAAGGCACCAGTTACCTATTCCGCAGAACCTACAGTCCGAAGTATTGACGTTGATCAGCCATATCACCAACTAATCAGCAAGTTTCCTGACATTCTGCGACCGTCATGTATGAAGGATACTCCAAAACATCGGGTAGAACACCATATTGAAACCACTGGTCCACCAGTATACAGCAAGAGCAGACCACTTCCACCACATCGGTACCTGTCCGTGAAGAAGGAATTCGAGTCAATGGTGCAGCAAGGAATTTGCCGACCAAGCAAAAGTCCTTGGTCCAGTCCACTACATGTCGTTCCTAAGAAAAACGGCGACATTCGCATCTGTGGTGACTACCGTAGACTCAATGACGTCACCAAACCCGACCGCTATCCAGTTCCGCGACTCAAAGATTTTACGTACCTACTTCACGGCAAGAAAATCTTCACTACTCTCGACCTAAATCGTGCTTACCAACAACTACCTGTACACGAACCGGACATCGAGAAGACAGCTATCACAACACCCTTCGGCTTATTTGAGTTTCCACGTATGTGTCCAGGACTTAAAAATGCTGGACAGACATTCCAACGATACATACATGAAGTACTCATCGGGTTAGACTACGCATTCCCATTCATCGACGATGTTATCGTCGCATCGGAAGATGAAACAAGCCACATCGAAGATCTGCAGGAGGTGTTACGCCGATTAGACAAGTATGGCATCACAATAAATCCATCAAAGTGTGTCTTCGGCAGAGAAAATGTCAAGTTCCTGGGCTATGAAGTGTCGAGCAACGGAATCAAGCCACCACAAGATAAAATAACTGCTATCACTGCTTACCCCAAACCCGAAACAATTCACGACCTACGTCGATTTATTGGAATGGTAAACTTTTACCGCGATAGCATACCAAACGCAGCCCACTTACAAGCACCTCTCAACGCGTTCCTGCACAACTCTAAGAAACGCGACAAAACAAAAGTCGAGTGGAACAAAGAAGCGTCACAAGCATTCGAGTTGTGTAAAGTTAGCATACAGAACGCAGCTTTACTCGCTCACCCATCTCCATCAACAACCGACGCCATATCGCTCATGTGCGACGCCTCGAATAACTGCGCAGGCGCCGTACTTCAACAATTCATAAACAAGAAATGGATACCACTTGGCTATTTCTCAAAGAAATTCTCCGAAACTCAACAACGATACAGTACATTCGACAGAGAATTACTTTCAATATTCATGGCAATCAAACACTTCAGAAAAATATTCGAAGGTAGAGAGCTTATTGTTTACACCGACCACAAGCCGCTGACCTACGCAATTCGTAAGCCGCCGTCCGATAACGATACTCAACGGCGCACGCGTCAACTTTTGTTTATCAGTGAGTTTACGACTGACATCCGACACATAAGTGGAGTAAACAACGTCGTCGCCGACGCACTCTCACGTATCGAAACAATCGAATTGCCATCACCAATCAACTATGACGAATTTATCGCAAGCTCAAGAAAATGACAGCTATATTTCATTATCATCACGACAAACAAATATCCAAATGAAGAAAATCGTCATACCCGGTACCAACAAGTCAATATTCTGCGAAACGTCTACGTCACATGTTCGTCCATACCTACCAGCCGACTTTCGTCGCATCGCATTCAACGCCGTGCACAATCCTAGTCATCCTGGAATACGAACTACCCGAAAATTAATGCAAGAACGTTACTTTTGGCCATCAATGAATACCGACATTGGCGTGTGGACGAAAACATGCAGTTCGTGTCAACTGTCCAAAGTACAACGACATAATCACAGTGACATCACAACATTCCCATCGAGCGAACGATTTCAACACATTCACGTTGATATTGTTGGACCGCTACCTACATCTTCATGTGGACATCGATACCTACTCACTATGATTGATCGTTGTACACGATGGCCCGAAGCCATGCCCCTTCAAGAGATAACCGCTGAAATCGTCGCAAGAAAACTGTACGAAGCCTGGATATCTCGTTTCGGTTGTCCCACGAGAATAACAACTGATCAAGGACGACAGTTCGAAAGTCGACTATTCCAAAACCTCGTACAATTACTTGGAGCAGAAAAAACCCGTACTACTGCCTACCACCCGCAGAGTAACGGTATAGTCGAACGCTGGCACCGAACACTTAAAGCCGCACTCATGGCTCGACTAAAAAACAGCAACAAGTGGATCTCCGAATTGCCTACTGTTTTAATGGGTCTCCGAGCCGCCACGCGCACCGACACCAACACAAGTGCCGCGCAACTTACCTACGGCCAAGCGATACGCTTACCCGGTGATTTTATATCACCTACACCAGCCGCAACGAAAATGGACTACGACTACGTCGATCACCTGCACGACGTTATCACGAAGCTCACACCTACATACAAACCACATTCAAACAAGCGATGTATGTTCGTGCACAACGACTTACTGACATGCAGCCACGTGTTTGTACGCGATGACACAGTCCGCAAACCTCTGCAGCATCCATACAAAGGCCCATACAAAGTTATCGAACGTAACGAAAAATACTTCACAATTCAACTACCAGGAAGATCTAGCAATATATCAATCGATCGTCTCAAACCGGCGTACACTATCAACATCGCAGAAGATCAAGAACACACGGATAGTGAGACACGCCAATCACCTGAAGCTACCACTGAAGATCAATCCGACCTAGTTCCAGCATCGAAAACGACGGAACACCGCACAAGATCAGGCAGGATCATCAAGACGCCTGTACGCTTCGCTAAGGGGGGAGTACTGTAGCTGCAATACATAAACATACATCCGTCCGCCGCCGCAGCGCGCGGGATTCTAGGGCTTTGCCCCGGCGACACGCTCGCCGCCCGCGCCGAACAGAGCACTCGACGCGGTCTCTACGATCGGCCAATAACACGACAGCGACCAGTGCGCCACCGCACGGATTTCTTTAGGAACTATAATTTATATTTGAAACCGTATTCCTATTGGATAATAAATGTTAGTAAGTAAGTCACTACTTGTGCTCCTTTTTTTTTTTTTTTTTTTTTTTTTGCGCGGAGAAATGACGTTACGCATCTCCGCTCGTCGGGGGACGACACGGAGTATGTGGGACTCCCTGCCAAGGTGGCAGTATACCCACTAAAACTCAGCGGTGTTCCCTCGTCGCCTTGATGGAGGGGTCATGGGAATCCGGCTCAGCCTTTGCGTCCACAACCCCCCCGGCGCATGCCCGCCTAACTGGCGAGCCCCGCATGTCCCCCCGGCTGGGGGGCTACGGGAATGGCCGGGAACACCTGGCCATTCCCGTCCGGCACTGGTGGAAGCCTGTGCAATACAGGCGAGGGTGCCCCCGTACCCGTCGCCTGCTGGCTTCCACCTGGGAGGAGTCGGAGGTGACTGTCATACTGACGTCGTCTTCGACCCCTCCTCCGCCTTCGGAGCGGCGCCGCGAGAGGGTCTTCCTCCCGCGCGCGCTCCGCCGCCTCCTTCTGGGACATGACGTGTTCGCAGAAGGAGGCGACTGCCGCCCAGGACCCCTCGTCCCTCAGCATGGCGTTGACCAGGCCGGGGAGCGAGAGGTCCGTTCCGATCGCCGCGGTGAGACTGCGGCGCGGCTCGGACCACGACGGGCACACCTCAAGAGTGTGCTGCGCCGTGTCCTCCACCGCGCCACAGCCGTGACACGACGGCGTCTCCTCCCGCCCGATACGGTGCAGGTACGATCCAAAGCAACCGTGCCCGGACAGCACCTGCACCAGACGGAAGGAGAGGAACCCGTGCGACCGCTCGAGCCAGTCTCGCAGGACCGGCCCAATCGCGTCTAGGGTTCGGCGGCCGAAGGCTGCGGCGGCGAGGTCCCGCGTCCAGTGGACGACTATGGCGTCCTTCGCCTCCCGCCGGACGGCCTCCCGCTCTTCGGGGGCAGGGCGTTCTCCTCTCGCCCTCCGCCCCGCCGTCCATTCATACACTCTGGCGAGCACCCACGCCTCGAGTTCCCAAGGCGGGGTGCCGGCCAGAGCGCATGCCGCCGAGAAGGCGACCGTGCGGTAGGCCCTCGCCACCCGCTGGGCAATGGCCCTTTGGGGGGCCCGCAATGCGGCGGCGTTCTCCCTCCTGTGGAGGGAGTCCTCCCAGATAGGGGCCCCGTAAAGGGCCATACTCCTCAAGATGCCGGCGTAGAGCTGCCGGCATCGCGCGCTGGGCCCCCCCAAGTTGGGGAGCAGCCACGAGAGGGCGCCCGCAGTCTTCAGCAGGCGCGTCGACAGCCCGCTAAAGTGCGGGCCGAAGCGCCACCTGCTGTCGAGTACAAGGCCCAGATATTTCATCTGGGCCTTCACCTCGATTCGGACGCCCTCCACGAAGATGTGGGCGTCTGGTGGTTGGCGCTGCCGAGGCCTGTGGAAGAACACTGCCTCGGTCTTGTGCAGCGCCACCGTCAATCCTAGGCGGCGGATCCTCCCTGCGACCAAGGATCCGCCTGCCGAGGCCAAGTTGGCCGCTTCCCTGAAACTCTCCCCCCGGGCGGTGAGGAGAGTGTCATCGGCGTAGCAGATGACACTCGTGCCTCGGAGGAGAGTTCCCCGCAAGAGCCAGTCGTAGCCAACGTTCCAGAGGAGAGGTCCCACTACCGACCCCTGTGGAACGCCGGACTCGACTGCGTACCGCCGGACTTGGCCAGCCCTGTTCACGAGGACGATCGCCCGATCCTCCAGGTAGCTGGCCAGTAGACGCCGCATGTATAAAGGCACCCCGTGGAATCGGAGTGCCTCTAGGATGGTGCTGTGGGGAACAGAGTTGAAGGCGTTGGCTATGTCGAATGACACCGCCAACAATCCATCCCCCGCCTCCATCGCCTCCTTCACCTGGCCCTTAAGGCGGGCCAGCGCGTCCACTGTGGAACGCTCAGCCCGAAAACCGAACTGAGCGTCCGACAAGTCCGGCCCCACATTCCGCAGGTGGCTCTTTAGGCGGCCAGCGATTATCCCCTCGAACATTTTGCCGACCTCATCGAGCAGGACGATGGGTCGGTATGCCGAGGGCGAGTCTGCGGGGCGGCCTTCCTTGCGAAGGAGGCACAGCTGTCCCTCCTTCCACGGTTTCGGGAACCTCCCAGACGCAAGACATGCGCTAAAGAGGTCCCGAAACCGCTCCTCCATTTGAGTGGCGGCAATTGCCACCACCCTCGCCGGGACACCGTCGGGGCCCGGAGCCGTCTTCTTGGCGCGGATATGCACAATCGCCGCGCTGAGTTCCGACTCCGTGACAGGAGGGGCCTCCTCTTCCTCCTCGGCTGGCGGAGCTATCCCCCGCGGAGGATCCATCACTGGTGGGGTGAAGTTGTCCCTGCACGGGAACAGGGACTGAACCACCCCATCCAGGAATGAGGGCTCCAGGGTCTCGGCCACCGGGGGACCAAAGGGGCGCAGCTTGTTGCGCGCCGCCTTGTATGGCCTCCCGTAGGGATCTCTGTCGAGACCCTCCAGCATCTCCGCTCTCGCCGAGTCCCTGGCGGCGGCGATGGCCCGCTCAAGGACCAGTTTTGCCTCTATGTACACCTCATAGAGGTGGTCCTCGTGGGCGAGGTCTCGTCGACGCCGCCGCCGGCTCCGCGCATAGGCCCTTCTGGCCTCCACGCACGCCGCTCGAAGCCTCTCCAGCTCGGCCGACCACCAGTACACCGCCCTATTGGGCAGCGGTCGGCCGGCCCGAGGCATGCTAGAATTGCACACCTCGGTCAGAGACTCCCTCAGGTGTCCCGCCGCGATGTCTACGTCCAAGCCGGCGGAAGGCGGCGAAAGCCAGTCCTGGATAAACGCCGCCTCCGCCGCCGCCTCCCTGTCCAGGCGGGTGAGAGCCCACCGTGGAAACGCTGACCGCCCCGAGAGGGGCCGCGTCCCTCCGGGGCCACCGGTGGAGATGTCGAACCGCACGTAGCGGTGGTCCGACATGGTCTCCACCAAATCCACCCGCCAGTTCAGCACGCGCGCGGCCAGTGCAGAGGTGGCAAAAGTGACGTCCACTATCGAGCCACCCTGTCGCCGCACGCATGTCTGGACGTTCCCTCTGTTGAGGAGGGAGAGCCCAGAGGAGGCTGCCCACTGCTCCACAGCCCGCCCGCGATGGTCGGTGGCCGGGTTGCCCCAGGTCACCGACTTGGCATTCAGGTCTCCCAATACGGAGACCTGACGCGGCGCCGCCCTGCCGACCACGGCGGCCAGGACTCCAAGATAGTTCTCGAAGTCCCGGAGAGGGCGGTTTGGGGAGAAATAGACGCCCACGAGGGCTATCTCTCCCCACGCGGCGGCCACGTATCCCGGTCCCCTCTCTAATAGCGAGAGGGGAGGGGAGTCTGTGGAGGACCGCGCCGCTAGTGCCACCAAGCCGTCCTCGTCACCCAGCCAACTGCCGGGGATCGAGTAGGGCTCGGCGACCACCGCTACGTTCACCAACCACTCAGCCATGGCCTGCACCAGCAGGTCCTGGGCCGCTCTGCAGTGATTGGTGTTCGCCTGGAGGATGCGGTGATAGGAACCCACTATTCCGACATCGCACCCCCCTCCTCAGCCACCGCCGCTTGAGCTGGAGTAACAGCAGCGGCGACAGCGGTGGTGGCGGCAACAGGGCGAACCTGCACCGGCACTATGCCCTTCCTCGCGGGAGGCTGGCAACTCCTGCCCCCCATCCTGTGCCCCGCGGGGCGGCCGCTGGCAGCACACGCCGGGCAGTGTGGCGTGGCGACGCTGCAAGCGGCACTCCTGTGTCCCTCCTGTCCGCACTGGAAGCAAGACTCTCCCCAGTCGAACTTGGAGGGACACGTAGATCGGGTGTGGCCCGGCGCGAAGCACTTGAAGCACCGCGCAGGCTTGTCCTCAAGCGGCCGGACCACGGCCGAGCTGAAGCCCACGAGCAGACGTCCCTTGGTCGCCTTTAGGGCGGCCACCGCCGCGGCGACTGGGCACTCGACGCGGATTGCGCCCATGCCACGGCGGCCGGGCCTGATGGCTCCCCCCTTCACGGCGCTGGCGCTGCAACCTCCCGCAGCAGCAACGGCCGCCACCACATCCTCTTTGGTGACCGAATCGTCCATATCGATCACCTCCAAGGATGCGGTCTTGACGGGTCTGGCGACCGTCGCCACATCCGCGATGGCCTCTTGCAACTTTGTTGCAAAGAGGTCCGCGTTTGCGCCGCGCTGCTCCCCCCCGAACTCAAAAATTCGGGCTCCGGCCTGGGTGCGGCGGCACGTGATATTGCCGATCCCCAGCCGAGAGGGATCCGCGTTAGCACGAGCCCGTCTTAGGACGGACTCGTACGTTTCGCCCCGCTCTGCGGCCTCCGGGGTGATGGTCACCACGACCGCCGCAGTTTTGGGAGGAACCAACTTCCTCCCGCCCGCCGAAGCCTTCTGGGCTGCCGAAGCAGTCGCAGCGGGCTTGGACTTTTTGGCCTTTCCCCCCCTGACCACTTCCGTCCACGCCTGGTTGGACGGGGTGGTGGAAGGGAGCATGGCGTCCTCCCGCTGCGTGTTCTGGGGGGCTGCCGGAGAGGCAGACGCTCCCTCCGCGCTTGTGGTGGGTGTTTGAGGGGCCACCGTGCTCCTCTTGCCCTTCCCCTTTCCCTTCCCCTTGCCCTTGGAGGGCTTCGGGGCCTGGGTCTGCGCACCCGGTTTCGGGTCTCCCGCAGGCTGCGCAGGTACAGGCACCGGCTCCGTCGGTGGTGGGCTCTTATCCGCCGCTAGCGGCGGGCGGAGCCGCTTTTCCGGCGGGAGCCGGTCCTCAATACCGGCGAAGCAGCCCCTGATGAAGGCCCTCTCCTCCATGACAACCCCGCGGATTATTTCCACGAGGTTGCCAGGAGGGGAGGAGCCTCCCTCTGCCGGACCAGGGGCAGGCGCAGGAGCAGGTTGAGCTTGCCGGGCCGTGGCCTCAGCCAGCTTCTGGTGCAGCTGGCTGACCTCCAGCTGCAGGCGATCCACCCTCGCCTGCAGCTGCCGCGTCTCCTCTGTGGCCGTGCGCTGCACCAGCTCGGTGACAATGCCGTGCAAGCTCACGGCCCGGCATTTGAGGGCCTTCTGGAAGGTCCCCTTGAGGTTCGAGGACTTGGAGGCGACCTCCAGTACCTCCTCCTTGTCCTGGAGTGCCATGCGCTCCAGCTCCGCCAGGGAGTGGGCGGCGTACAGCACATTGGATGTGCCATAGCCAGCCCTCGACCTGGCGGACCGCGCCTGCTGCTCCCTGGCAGCGACCTTCTCCTCAAAGTCCTGCTGCAGCTGCTCCCTCCTTGCCAGGCCTAACTGACGCTCGGCGTCCACCAGACCCACGTCGTGGGTCGGACTCGAAGCAGGAGTCGGAGCAGGAGTCGAAGCCTTTTTCGACTTCGGCCTCTTCCCCGACTTGCCCACAGACCCCGAGGAGCCTCCGGACCCGAGCCTCAGGTAGGCCCGCTTCCGCTGGAGGCGGTCGTTTTCGGCCGCCGACGTGTCCATGGCGGACTCGCCGGAGTCCGAAAACTCCGCCTGCAGGCTGGATAAGCTGGCCACAGATGGTGCGCGGCCAGCTTCGACGTGGCCCTTAGAAGGGCCGGTGGATTGGCCCTGGGAAGGGCCACTGTGTTGGCCCTGAGAAGGGCCGTTTGTATCGTCCCCGGAGGGACAATCTGTTAAAAAGCGCCCGGAGGTGTCTCGTCTTTGCTTTTTCGGCATACTTGCAGTCGTCCGCGTGTTGGCTGCAAGTCACAGCGCACTTTAGCCGCCGGTCTGCCACTCCGTTACGGTGGTCAGACACGGCGTTGCCCGGGGATCACGACGTGGACGTATGCGCTGTGGGGGGACCCCCCGCTGTGGGGGGACCCCCACTACTTGTGCTCCTAAGTTAAGTAATTTAAGACATGTACACATTTTGTAATAACACACACGCACTGTTCAATATTCCTCGTATATTTTAAATACACTTTCGTCGTACCTACATCTGGAGTATTATTGTCTCTACACCACCTAAGCGCTACAAAGATATTAAGGCATCTGCCTCACCACCAATGATGAAGCGACTAGCTATCAACGATAATCTCGATCAATAAACGCATAAAAGGTTTTAGATCCCGTGTAAGTAAAAGAGATGATGCCGGCCGGTGTTCCTCAGGGGTCTGTTCTTTCTGCGACTTTATTTCTGACAGCACAGTCGCAGAAAGATACCTGTCCAGTGCAAGAGCCAGCAGAGAGGAAACAGCTATTCTTAGAGAGGCTAAGGTGGAGCGAATCAATTTGAGCTTAAATCTCGTTTCCCAGTGGGGTGACGACAATCTGGTCAAATTCAATGCTCTGAAAACACTGCCAAAAGGAGCCAGTTCCAGTTATCTTCTATCGCCTAAAGGTTTTGGGCATGGAGTTGACATCTGATTTGAGAATTTCGGGTAGGTAGCTTGATGTGCTGGCGTCTGTACATACCAGGGTTGTTGCGAATATCAGTATCAGTATCCACAGATTATCAGCATTGTTTTTAATATCAGCATCAATAAATGCTTATTTTTAATGCTCACATCGTTGAAGGCGGAACGGAACCTAGCCCCTAGCCTGCTCAAGTCACGTGGAGTTTTAACCAATCATAGACAGTTATACAAAAAAAAACCCGAAGCCGTCACATTCCCTCATTCAATTGTTTTGTCAAGATAAAATTGGTTGGACGCTAGGGAATGTGCTAGTAAATTAGTGTGACGTGTGTAGTGTAATAATAACAAATAAGTAATCCATAACTCATACTCAATTCAGAATTCCTTCTCCAATGAAAAGTGCATTATGGAAGTATTTTATAAGTACTTACAATTTGTCTTTTATTCAAAATAAATTTTATAGTAGGTAAATTAATTTATTAATATCAGCATTAGCATCCGTTACTATTGACCCGAACAAATCAGTATCAGCTTCCGCTGATACAGTAAAAACCTGCATCACCAACAACCCTGGTATATATACGCATACCAACGAGTCGCTATCACGCACTCGCTGCTGGTTACTCGCCAATTCGTTTTGAGTTGCTAGTTCTACCCGCTTTTCGTTAACTAATTGAATGCCGTGATTAGAGAAACAATTAAAAAGCCATTGTGTCGCGCGGATCGACGTTCCGGGTTAATCACCGGCGCGGGCGGCGGCGCGGATAGATCCGTACAGACCATATATGCGCCAGCCCATGTAATTAGAAGCCAAATGAATAAGTATGTTCAAATGGACCCCATGAAGATTTCTATAATGTTAATCAGCCAGACGAGCGATAAATCGTCTAAATCCTTGTAATACTAATTCTGACGGTCTGACACGAGACATCTCTAAGCTGTCAGTACCGTCACTGTCAACTTCAAGTGACATTTCTGATTTCACATCTGTCAATTGCGTTTAAATTAAAAAAACCTACAAAGCGTAGAATAAAAAGTCTATTCACTTAATTTTATTGAAACGAAATGAGAAATAAATAAAAATGAGTCTAAGTATTCGCCACAGTAAGCTAAGTCCGTCCTCGGATATGAAATTAAGATGTTACACCTGCCTAAGCTTGGGCAGGGATTTGAAACTATTGAAACATGATCAAAAGTGTCTTTTGGCTATGCTGTGTCCGGAAATGTTTTCTACAGCTAAGGTAAATTAGTTCTACTCTTGCTTATTTCAAAATAAATGTTAATCTATTTCATTACTAAAGTAGGTATGCAATAAAACATTTGAATGTAAATAGTACTTATAGTCGATTCAAAATTATTTTCCAAAATGGTAAACAAATGGAAAACGTGATAATTCTTGTTACCTATTCTTGATTAACCCACCTCAAAGAAGGAGGAGGTCATGCATTCGAAGAGTTTTTCGCTACGCCACGCTAAGGGGATCTTCCAAGGGGATGAAAGTGGTGTTTATGTTAGGCTCAAAGAACGAAAACGCTCATTGAGCGTAAAAGCAACCACACCTTAAGATATAAATTGTGCCAGTGGATGCCAATTAGTAGTGCTACGTGCAAATTGAGTGCTTTAATTTGATTACTTGAATATTTACTACAACCAAAATTCTAATTTTAAATCACTTTAAAGATGTTCTTAATTTGACTATTGAATTGTATACCTACCTCAATTTTTGTTGACGATTTTTTAATTACAATTTAATGATGTTGTATGAACAATAATTGTTGGAAAAAGTGGTGGAATATAAAGTTGAAACCTTTTAAATACAGATGAATGTGTATCTTATTCCCTTAAGTGAACAATTGCATAAGAATTTAACCTGAACAGGGCTTGTTTCTACTTCCATCAGATACTTTTAGAACAGACATTATCTAGGTTGCAGGCTTAGAATGTTTTTTCTTTTTTTCAGGCTGATGCCCATTACCTTGTATGCTGGGAGTGTGAGTTTATGATCACTAAGATTAAACAATTTCAAGCCAGACTAATGAAGGCACATCTCAGCATAACGCTGACCCTACAAGGAGTCAAAACTGTAAGTATGTGTTCAATTATTTTTTAATATCTCGGTTTGTAATTTTATTTCAACCAGCCAGACCCAGGAGAAGATGGCGGAACGAGCTTGACGCCTACAGACAGGGTTGGCCCACAGCTCAAGATGGAGATGAGTGAAAAGGAGAAAGGGAGGCCTTTGCTCTGCAGTGGAACAACATAGGCTAAAAATAATAAAAAGTACTGTATCCATAAATAACAAGCATAAGAACTTTGTGTGTTCTACAGTTTAGAAATCGAGTTACTGACGAAGAGCATAAATGATTTGCCTTGTTGTAACATTGAGACCTTTCTGTTTCAGATCGTCGAAGGATTATCAAGCTTGAAAACTACAGGAGCAGAAACAATAAACATAACTCCACAGGCACCACAAATTGTACCAACCGACCAGAACCAAGAAATACTGATAGAAATATCTCACCCACACCCTACCATACCTGTACCGTTAAAGGTAGAACCACAAACTATCAAGATTGAGGTTGAGGAAGAAGAGAAATGCGCGGAAGAAATTAGCCGCGGATATGATGAACTGATACAACTCACAAAAATACAGCAAGCATCCAGTGATGAGTCCACAGATACTGCTAGTGAAACCGACATGTATGACGGTCAGTACTATTGCCTAGTTTTAGTCACAATCAGAATCTTTAAGACTACAATATATATGGTCTTGCTCAAAAGTATCTGATGAAAATGTTAACAAAAGAATCAAAATACGTTCATGTGGATGCCAATTTGTAGTTAACTCAGCCTATTGCAGTCCACTGCTGGACATAGGCCTCTCCCAGGTTGCGCCACAACACCCTGTTCTCCAGCTTCCCCATCCAGTCTTTCCCAGCCATCTTCTTTAGGTCGTCGGTTCATCTAGCTGGGGGGCGTCTTCGTCCCACATTACATTAGCTGATACGCGGTCTCCACTCCAGGACTTGTTTGCTCCACCGACTATCGGTCCTTCGACAAACATGGCCAGCCCTTTGGCACGTCAGTTTGCTTACTCTGCAAGCTATGTCGGTAACTCCGGTTCTTTTACGGTAATTCCATTCCTGATTTAAACCTTCAAAGAGACTCCGACTATAGCTGGCTCCATAGCGCGTTGAGCGATCTTGAATTTGTGGACCAGCCCGACCGTCAGTGTCTACGTTAGTCATACACCGCATGTCCTGCATGACGGACAGGACGCGCTGGTTTAAGACCTAAGTCTTCAAACACTGCGGGATAGGCGACGAGAAGACTTGACAAAGTTTTCCAAACGCTGTCCAACCCAACTGGATCCTTCTCTCGGCTTCTATTTCAAAGTTGTGTCTACCGAGCTGGATGATTTGCCCTAGGTAGACATTTATAGTACCAGTTGCAAATCAGAACTAGAAATTAAGAAAGATGTTTTTAATTTGATAATCGAGGTTAATTTTGTAACCCAATTGTCGTCGATGATTTTTTAATTACAATAGAATCATGATAATCAAACAATAATTGTTAGAAAAGTGGTCAGATAAGTTTTTCACCTTTTAAATATAGATGAATGTATTACTAATTCCATTTAGTGAGTGATTGCATAAGAATTTAATCTAGGGCAGGGGTGGCGAACCTTTATGGATCAACGTGCCATTTTTTGTAAAGAAATGTTTGATGAGGTCATAGATGTGCCATTTTTTTTGTGATTAAAGGGAAAATTATAAAACAATACTTATATTAACGCACTATTACGCGCTTGTGCCATCAATGGCACGCGTGCCACTGGTTCGCCATCCCTGATCTAGGGGTTTGTTTGCACTTTCATCATATACTTTTGAAACAGACTATAATAGAACTCCTGAAAAACAGTTTACTGGTAGCAGTGGAACCCTTGACAGTAATAAAACCCCGTATAAACGAAACTTATTTTTCGTTGTATGGTCAAAGAACGAACATTTTAGGCAATGTTCAAACAATTTACAAATTGCAATGAAATAGAAAACATCACCACATTCACATATTCTCATTTTTACTTCTGTATTGTTAGCTGAAAGCCTGCCAAACAATAAAATAAGGTGCATGGTAAACATTTTCATCTGTATGTAAGCCGATGTTATATCGGCAGCATCGGGTATGTCCGCAAATCCCGTAAACTCGACCTACCGGCCAGAATCAATTTAGACTGCGTTCAGAGCATTTCATCATTTGGTTTTAAACGATCTTTTGGTATAAAACGGTTTATTTACAACTATAATTACGAATCATAATGTACCTACGTTTAAAATAATTAAATTAATATTCAATATTAACATTCTCAGATCCACTAATGACACAAATACAAAAAAAGTCAAAAATGATAGTGAAAGGTGCTAACATAGCAACAAATGTGCCACCGCGAAAGCCAACAATGATTGCGCCAAATGTTAAATTTAACAACAGACCACAAAAAGTGTTTATTAACGCGCCAGAAAAGTTAGCACTTAGAGGGTACAGAGAAGCTGTAAAGGTTACCGGAGGAGTTCCAAACTTGGCAACTAAAGAAAGTGGCCCGCTTGCCAGCGGAATGTTAGTAAAAAGAAAAGCTGTCTCATTTGTACTAAAAGATGAAAGAAGTGTCCCTATGGCTGTAAAAGATGAAGGAAGTGTCCGAATTGCTGTAAAAGAGGAACTAAGAGTAGTAAAGGGCAAAGGACGTGTCTCAGTTGTAGTGAAAGGGAAAACAAGAAGCGTCCCGAATCAATTAAAAGGTAACGGAAGAAGTATCCCCAATCATCTAAAAGGTAAAGGAAATGTCCCAATTCTTTCAAAACGCGAAAAATTGATTCATAAAAGGCAAACTGGTCTAAACTATTCGAATCTACGAAGAGAACCATCACCCCAACTGCAACCTAGAGAAACAGAATGTGAACTGACTCCGGGTATTTACGGGTACAAGGAATATGAAGTGAAATGTATCATTTTAAACAGAACTGAATTAAATGCATTTAGGAATAAACAAAAGTCAAAGATTGGATATAAAGGACATGCGTATAACTGTGATAAGTGTATTGAAAAATTTATGAATCAAAAAAATTTGGACGAACATAACAAGAAACATGCTAAGGTATGTAGCAAGGTATATCTTTTGTTAGTTCACGTCCCGATTAGTTAAGGAAACAATAAGTTATTTCGGCGTCTTTCAACCAGTTTCAACTGATTGAAAAATGAAACAGGACGCTGACACAAATGCTGTCTAACCAGCGGATAGGTGTCGTTAGTGTGTTATTCATATAATTCCAGCAAACAATCAAGCTGAATATTCAACTAGAATTTCACCGTATATGTTGAAGTATGCTGCATTTTGACTGCCCCGTTGGTCTCGTGGTCGCAAGCGCGACTGCCTAGAGTTCCTGGGTTCGCTTCCCAGATCGGGCAGTGTTATTGAGTTTTTCCATTAGGAATTTCTTAGTACGAGTAACAGCCCGGAGTTTGGAACTTGGCGGTGTGATACCCCCGTGCCTCGGAAAACACGTTAAGCCGTTCGGTTATCTCGCGCCTGATCTCTCGCCGGTCGAGTCGGATTGCCGTCCTATTGGACTATGAGAGAAATGGAGTGCATCTATAGAAGTATAAGGAACAGGATGTAAAGTTCACTCATCCTCTATAGAAAAGGCGGGATCCTCCGACCACACGGCTGTCGTGTCTGCCCGATGATTAATATCGGGCCGATGTATATATTATTATGCTAGTTGCGCGGTAAACTCTGCTTGCGAGATGCAGAATTTTTGTGTGACGTCAGTATGACACGTAGTTCGTATTGTGGCGTTTGTAGATACCGCTACAAACCTGTGTTTGCGCACACACTTGTGCACTATAATATCTCCCGCGCCGAAGGTTAGTCTCGGTTGAGTTTGGGCGCCATGGCCGAAATACGGTCTGAAGGCCTATTCGATGTATGCTAGGGAACCTATTTCGTACTGACTTGATGGTTTATAATAACGGTCGTATAAACAATTATGGCATATAACTACAACAGTTCCACTGGTCTACAGAGACATACATGGACAGCATTTGTGTCAACGTAAGGCGACGCGCGCACAAACCTCATTTTATAGATACATATAGTCTGTGGACTGAGATAGGGACGGAAATGTAACTACAGTCGTTTCACACTTATTTTACCTCTGACAGCTGCAACTCAACAGCAACCGTATTACAACAACTATAAAGATCACTCTGATTTGACAAACTTGACATTTGCAGCAAGAACTTTTCCATAAGAGATTTGTTCTTATAGAACAAATGATAATGATACAACTTGATTCTGACCTGAAAATTGCAAAAAAAGTAAGAAAAATTGAATTTCGCGGGCTACACTGTGAATAGACTGTACGGTTATGGTGTAAAAAAAATCATAGACAACATAGAATTCATAGCATAACATAGAATTTTAAAAATCATTTTCTCATGATCATGATCAAGCATGTTATTTTTTAAATATAAATATGTAAAGAAACCATATTTATTTATTCCACAGTCACGAGGCAATTCAATTTGCGAATTGTGTGAACAAAGATTCCCGAACGAAAGTGATCGAGATGAGCATTATAAGCAGCATTTTATGTAAGTGTGTATTCTTCCTTTAGGCTCCTTTTCACACACTCTGGCTACCATTATTCGCCGGCGTACCCGATTATTTTATTATTACGTTTTTACGAATGAGTGTTCCTGTGTAATGACGTAATTTTTTTACAAGATGATAAAAACGGCCTCTTTCATGGTAGCAAACGCGAATACTGATCGGAGGTTCTGAAATTGTTCCTGGGGTCTTTGGGTTTTTCATTAGCAAAAAAATAGTACCATATTAAAGTCTGTCTCTGTGTCACCCCCCACCCCCACCCCTTTAGACGAACACAGGCGTGGTGGAATGAAAAAAAAAAACTTATTTTCAGAATTTTCGAATGCCTCAAGTGCCCATACCAGAACAATGACCGAATAAAAATATCCGAGCACATTCGAAGAAATCATGAGGTCTCTGTGTTCGATTGCAAGAAATGTGATGCAGTTTTCAAGTAAGTGTAATATTAAATCAGCCTTATTTTACTTACGGACGGTCTCAATGACATAACTATGCTCCCGTCAGTCAGTCAGTGCCGGAGAAAGCCATCGCCGGGCTTGGAACAAATCCAACCTAAGGCGCTTTTAGGAGCGCCTTAGGTTGGAGCAGGTCGAGCTTGGTTCGCCGCGGAGGTGGAGACGTTGTCGGATCATCGGTACATCCGTTTCGACGTCTCCGCCCAGACCGCAGGCGGCCGCGGTTTACCGGCCCCGCGTGCGGACGGTCCGCGCTGGGCGCGTAAGCGCATCGACAGGGAGCTTCTCGAGGAGGCCGCTATTGTCCAGGCCTGGTTCCGGGAGTCGGCGACGAACGGACCCGTTGACGTCGAGCAGGAGGCGCTGTGGTTCCGCGGGGCGATGACGCAAATCAGCGACGCGTCCATGCCCCGGGTCCACGCACAGTCAGCAAGGCGCCAGGTGTACTGGTGGACCGCCGAGATCGCGCAGCTGCGCGTCGCGTGCGTGGCGGTCAGGCGCCAGTACACCCGATACCGGAGGAGACGTCTTCGGGTCCCTGACGAAGAAGCCGCGCTGTATGAGGTGTACCGCGCGGCGAAGAGGACTCTGTGGCTGGCCATCGGCGAGGCGAAGTCGCGAGCCAGGGAGGAGATGTTGGAGACTCTAGACGGGGATCCGTGGGGGCGCCCTTATCGCGCGGTTCGAGGGAAACTTCGAGCCGCGGCGCCCCCGCTTACGGAGAGTCTCCAACCCGAGCTGCTGGAGGAGGTGGTCGCAGCCCTCTTCCCGGCGAGAGCGGAGCACACTCCGCCGCCGATGGCATTGCCCACGGCCGCAGAGTCCACCGAAGAGAACGCCATCAGCGTCCCAGAGGTGACACAGGCAGAGATGGGGGCAGCCGTGATGAGGCTCCGGGCCAAAAACGTGGCTCCGGGGCCCGACGGGATCCACGGCTGCGTGTTAGCCCTCGCTCTGAAGGAGCTTGAGCCCCAACTGAGAGGACTCTACACAGCGTGCCTTGAGCGGGGCCAGTTTCCCACTTTGTGGAAATCTGGTCGTCTGGTCCTGCTCAGGAAGGCGGGGCGCCCTGCGGACTCGCCGTCCGCGTACCGGCCCATAGTGCTGCTAGACGAGGTGGGTAAGCTGTTCGAGCGGATAATCGCTGCCCGCCTCGTCGGCCACTTGTGCGGAGAGGGGCCGGATCTGGACGGCAGCCAGTTCGGCTTTCGGCACGGGCGCTCTACCATTCACGCTGTGTCGCGAGTGAGAGTCCTGGCGGAGGAAGCAGTGGCCCGGGGCGGGGTGATGTTGGCGGTGTCCTTGGACATCTCCAACGCCTTCAACACCCTGCCCTGGAGTTGTATTCGGGAGGCACTGCGGTACCATCGGGTGCCTCCCTACCTCCGCCACGTCGTTGGGGCTTATCTGTCGGAGAGGTGTGTCACCTACGTGGGACGTGATGGCGGACACCAGCACCGCATGTCGTGCGGTGTTCCACAGGGCTCGGTCTTGGGCCCGCTCCTGTGGAACATCGGGTACGACTGGGTGTTGAGGGGCGAGCTCCAACCGGGCGTGGACCTTACGTGTTATGCTGACGACACGCTGGTCACTGCCCGGGGGAGCTCGCACAGGGAGGCAGCGTTGCTGGCGACGGCTGCGGTGTCACAGGTGGTGAGCCGCATACGTCGCCTGGGCCTGGAGGTGGCCCTCAACAAGTCGGAGGCCATGGTGTTTCATGGCCCCCGGCGGGCGCCGCCGCCCGGATCACACATGGTGGTCGGGGGGGCTCGGATCGCTGTCGAGTCCACCATGAAGTACCTGGGATTGGTGCTCGACAGCCGGTGGGATTTCGGCCCCCACTTCCGGCGGCTGGCGCCCAAGTTGTTGGGCGCTGCTGGGGCGCTGTCAACGTTGCTTCCCAATCTGGGGGGCCCGAGCGCCGCCTGTAGGCGGCTCTACGTGGGGATCGTGCGATCCATGGCCCTGTATGGGGCCCCGATCTGGGCGACTGACCTGACGGCCGGTAGCATCGCAGTCCTGCGAAAGCCGCAGAGAGCTATGGCCGTCAGAGTCGTCCGGGGGTATCGCACGATCTCCTACGAGGCGGCTTGTGTACTGGCCGGATCCCCGCCCTGGGACCTGGAGGCGAAAGTACTCGCGTCACTGTACCGGTGGCGCGAGGAAGCGCGGGCGCGGGGCGAGGGGCTGACGCAGCGCCATATGGAGCTGCGTCGGTCTCAGCTTCGCGAGGTCCTGGTGGCGGAATGGCGGGACAGGCTTTCGCGCCCTACCGCCGGCCTCGGTACCATCGAGGCGGTCCGGCCAGTGCTCGAGCGCTGGCTCGGGAGGAGGCACGGCTCCCTGTCGTTTCGGGTGACGCAGGTGCTCTCGGGGCACGGTTGCTTCGGGAAGTACCTGTGTCGCATAAACAGGGAGCCGGACGCCCGGTGTCACCACTGCGTCGACTGCCGGGAGGACACGGCGTGGCATACGTTGGCAGAGTGTGCCGCTTGGGAGGAGCCGCGCCGTGCCCTCATCTCAGAAGTAGGCAGTGACCTCTCGCTGCCGGCCGTGGTCGAGTCCATGGTCGACAGCGAGGAGTCCTGGGACGCGGTGGTTTCCTTCTGTGAAACAGTCGTCTCGCAGAAGGAGGCTGCGGAAAGGGAGAGGGAGATCTCGTCCACTCACCCTGCCCGCAGCAGGCGCACCGGGCGTCGGCGGAGGGCGGACAACGCCCTCTTCCGGCCCCCCTAAACGGGTCCAGGGGCGATGGACTCGGGGACGTCCGTCGCCCCCCACACATCAGGACCCGAGGTGGCGGCGCGATGTGTTCCACGCGCGCCCCTCTTAGACGTCGCGGGGGGAGTCAAACACCTCACTCCCCCCCCCGACCAGACGGGGCCCGCTGCGGCGGGCCGGCACCAGCCGGGGGTTGCGGAAGGATCGTACGTTCCCGCGACCCCCGGCGTAGGTGTGAGATGGAACACCCGGGGTGGTTTTTAGTCAGTAAGAGTCTGACAGACCCCGCCGCCCGCCCCAGGGCGGCGGACATCCATGAGGATTTTCCACCCCGGTTCAAAAAAAAAAAAAAAAAAAAGGTCGAGCTTGGTTCGCCGCGGAGGTGGAGACGTTGTCGGATCATCGGTACATCCGTTTCGACGTCTCCGCCCAGACCGCAGGCGGCCGCGGTTTACCGGCCCCGCGTGCGGACGGTCCGCGCTGGGCGCGTAAGCGCATCGACAGGGAGCTTCTCGAGGAGGCCGCTATTGTCCAGGCCTGGTTCCGGGAGTCGGCGACGAACGGACCCGTTGACGTCGAGCAGGAGGCGCTGTGGTTCCGCGGGGCGATGACGCAAATCAGCGACGCGTCCATGCCCCGGGTCCACGCACAGTCAGCAAGGCGCCAGGTGTACTGGTGGACCGCCGAGATCGCGCAGCTGCGCGTCGCGTGCGTGGCGGTCAGGCGCCAGTACACCCGATACCGGAGGAGACGTCTTCGGGTCCCTGACGAAGAAGCCGCGCTGTATGAGGTGTACCGCGCGGCGAAGAGGACTCTGTGGCTGGCCATCGGCGAGGCGAAGTCGCGAGCCAGGGAGGAGATGTTGGAGACTCTAGACGGGGATCCGTGGGGGCGCCCTTATCGCGCGGTTCGAGGGAAACTTCGAGCCGCGGCGCCCCCGCTTACGGAGAGTCTCCAACCCGAGCTGCTGGAGGAGGTGGTCGCAGCCCTCTTCCCGGCGAGAGCGGAGCACACTCCGCCGCCGATGGCATTGCCCACGGCCGCAGAGTCCACCGAAGAGAACGCCATCAGCGTCCCAGAGGTGACACAGGCAGAGATGGGGGCAGCCGTGATGAGGCTCCGGGCCAAAAACGTGGCTCCGGGGCCCGACGGGATCCACGGCTGCGTGTTAGCCCTCGCTCTGAAGGAGCTTGAGCCCCAACTGAGAGGACTCTACACAGCGTGCCTTGAGCGGGGCCAGTTTCCCACTTTGTGGAAATCTGGTCGTCTGGTCCTGCTCAGGAAGGCGGGGCGCCCTGCGGACTCGCCGTCCGCGTACCGGCCCATAGTGCTGCTAGACGAGGTGGGTAAGCTGTTCGAGCGGATAATCGCTGCCCGCCTCGTCGGCCACTTGTGCGGAGAGGGGCCGGATCTGGACGGCAGCCAGTTCGGCTTTCGGCACGGGCGCTCTACCATTCACGCTGTGTCGCGAGTGAGAGTCCTGGCGGAGGAAGCAGTGGCCCGGGGCGGGGTGATGTTGGCGGTGTCCTTGGACATCTCCAACGCCTTCAACACCCTGCCCTGGAGTTGTATTCGGGAGGCACTGCGGTACCATCGGGTGCCTCCCTACCTCCGCCACGTCGTTGGGGCTTATCTGTCGGAGAGGTGTGTCACCTACGTGGGTCGTGATGGCGGACACCAGCACCGCATGTCGTGCGGTGTTCCACAGGGCTCGGTCTTGGGCCCGCTCCTGTGGAACATCGGGTACGACTGGGTGTTGAGGGGCGAGCTCCAACCGGGCGTGGACCTTACGTGTTATGCTGACGACACGCTGGTCACTGCCCGGGGGAGCTCGCACAGGGAGGCAGCGTTGCTGGCGACGGCTGCGGTGTCACAGGTGGTGAGCCGCATACGTCGCCTGGGCCTGGAGGTGGCCCTCAACAAGTCGGAGGCCATGGTGTTTCATGGCCCCCGGCGGGCGCCGCCGCCCGGATCACACATGGTGGTCGGGGGGGCTCGGATCGCTGTCGAGTCCACCATGAAGTACCTGGGATTGGTGCTCGACAGCCGGTGGGATTTCGGCCCCCACTTCCGGCGGCTGGCGCCCAAGTTGTTGGGCGCTGCTGGGGCGCTGTCAACGTTGCTTCCCAATCTGGGGGGCCCGAGCGCTGCCTGTAGGCGGCTCTACGTGGGGATCGTGCGATCCATGGCCCTGTATGGGGCCCCGATCTGGGCGACTGACCTGGCGGCCGGTAGCATCGCAGTCCTGCGAAAGCCGCAGAGAGCTATGGCCGTCAGAGTCGTCCGGGGGTATCGCACGATCTCCTACGAGGCGGCTTGTGTACTGGCCGGATCCCCGCCCTGGGACCTGGAGGCGAAAGTACTCGCGTCACTGTACCGGTGGCGCGAGGAAGCGCGGGCGCGGGGCGAGGGGCTGACGCAGCGCCATATGGAGCTGCGTCGGTCTCAGCTTCGCGAGGTCCTGGTGGCGGAATGGCGGGACAGGCTTTCGCGCCCTACCGCCGGCCTCGGTACCATCGAGGCGGTCCGGCCAGTACTCGAGCGCTGGCTCGGGAGGAGGCACGGCTCCCTGTCGTTTCGGGTGACGCAGGTGCTCTCGGGGCACGGTTGCTTCGGGAAGTACCTGTGTCGCATAAACAGGGAGCCGGACGCCCGGTGTCACCACTGCGTCGACTGCCGGGAGGACACGGCGTGGCATACGCTGGCAGAGTGTGCCGCTTGGGAGGAGCCGCGCCGTGCCCTCATCTCAGAAGTAGGCAGTGACCTCTCGCTGCCGGCCGTGGTCGAGTCCATGGTCGACAGCGAGGAGTCCTGGGACGCGGTGGTTTCCTTCTGTGAAACAGTCGTCTCGCAGAAGGAGGCTGCGGAAAGGGAGAGGGAGATCTCGTCCACTCACCCTGCCCGCAGCAGGCGCACCGGGCGTCGGCGGAGGGCGGACAACGCCCTCTTCCGGCCCCCCTAAACGGGTCCAGGGGCGACGGACTCGGGGACGTCCGTCGCCCCCCACACATCAGGACCCGAGGTGGCGGCGCGATGTGTTCCACGCGCGCCCCTCTTAGACGTCACGGGGGGAGTCAAACACCTCACTCCCCCCCCTGACCAGACGGGGCCCGCTGCGGCGGGCCGGCACCAGCCGGGGGTTGCGGAAGGATCGTACGTTCCCGCGACCCCCGGCGTAGGTGTGAGATGGAACACCCGGGGTGGTTTTTAGTCAGTAAGAGTCTGACAGACCCCGCCGCCCGCCCCAGGGCGGCGGACATCCATGAGGATTTTCCACCCCGGATCAAAAAAAAAAAAAAAAAAAAGGTCGAGCTTGGTTCCCCCCCGGTGGGTTCCCGCATTGTCGAGGCGGGGGGGCTCAGTAGCCGTGGCTTGGACACCCACGGTGAAGCTAAGAGGAACCCGAGGAGGGGCCGCTCGTCAGGGCTTCTGCTGACAAGCCGACGACGTAGCGGCCAAAGGTAGGTTGCGGTGTCGCTTGGGCGACATCGCAACTGAGGCGGGCCGCGATGTCGTACGTACCGGAGGCATCGCGGTTGAGGGTTGGAGGCCGCGGCGGGAGAGGAGTGCCGGTATTACGGTGCGCCGCTCTCCCTACCTTCCGCGGCCTTGACGGGGTCGCCACCGTACGATGGCGGACGCGGTGGGGCTGCAGGGGAAGAGGAGTGTCGGTATTACGTTGGCCGCTCTCCCTATCCTCTGCAGCCGAAAATTGGCAGGCGGCGGGGCCAATGTCCTGACCCGTCGCAGGGGGGACCAAGGGTGCCCAGACACGGGGTCGTCTGGCGCCCATGTGCTGGTTTGGTCCCTGGGGTGGTCACGGCGTGCTATGTGTTCTGGTGCGCCGGTGATGGGGAGTACTCCCCAGAGGAGGGTCCGGTAACGGACGGCCGCGGCGGGTTCACGGATGAGTGCTAACGCGTGCCCGTGTTCCCGCCGTAAGCGGCAGAGGAGGACACCGCGGAGTTTTAGTGGGTTAAAGTCCCACATAACTGCACTATCTCCCCGTGGTAGTGCAGTATGCATGAGCATTTCTCCACGTGAAAAAAAAAAAAAAAAAAGGTCGAGCTTGGTTTCGTCCACTCACCCTGCCCGCAGCAGGCGCACCGGGCGTCGGCGGAGGGCGGACAACGCCCTCTTCCGGCCCCCCTAAACGGGTCCAGGGGCGACGGACTCGGGGACGTCCGTCGCCCCCCACACATCAGGACCCGAGGTGGCGGCGCGATGTGTTCCACGCGCGCCCCTCTTAGACGTCGCGGGGGGAGTCAAACACCTCACTCCCCTCCCCGACCAGACGGGGCCCGCTGCGGCGGGCCGGCACCAGCCGGGGGTTGCGGAAGGATCGTACGTTCCCGCGACCCCCGGCGTAGGTGTGAGATGGAACACCGGGGTGGTTTTTAGTCAGTAAGAGTCTGACAGACCCTGCCGCCCGCCCCAGGGCGGCGGACATCCATGAGGATTTTCCACCCCGGATCAAAAAAAAAAAAAAAAAGGTCGAGCTTGGTTTGTTTTAGATTCTACAGGGTCAAATTAAAGTGGCTAGCGAAACTCCGCAGAAGTAAGAGGTATCGATATCTAAACATAATTCGGATAATTCACACAGAAATAGTAGTTGCTTTGTCGAATTAAGCAGAAAATTGGGATACAAGACCGGGCGAAGTGAGCTCGAAAATTTTAAGCATCCCGCCTCGGAGAGGTTTGATTTTTTTTTTAATCATTCGCACCATACTACCAAATAGAAAAATTATTGCGGGCGCAAGTTGTCACCTCTGTGGTAATTGTCTCGACGATACACAGCACACATTGCAGAATTCCCAACCTGAGCATAGTAAATGCATTAAGTATAATTTTTTTTTTACTAGTCCGCTATAGTGTGGAATCTCCCTCCCCTCCTTCCTTCTGCATTATTATGAATCCTTACTGATTTCTAAATTTTATTACTTTCAGGACATATAAAGAACAGCGTAGACATAGAGTTGATGCCCATTCTAATAGAGAGAGACAAAAATGTGGCGAATGTCCCAAAACGTTTTCGACTTTGTCGCTGTTGAAAACGCATATGGCGTAAGTATCGCTCTTTACGTGTTATTACTAGCGACCCGCCCCTGCTTCGCACGGTTTTATCGACATGACAAAACATCGAGATTTATTCATAAAATGATATCAATGTATTTACACATGTCATAAACGATGACACTAATATTATAAAGGCGAAAGTTTGTGAGTGTGTTGGTATGTTTGTTACTTCTTCACGCACAAACGGCTGAATGGATTTGTATGGCACACATATAGTTTATAACCAGGATTAACACATAGGTTACTTTTTATCACGATGTTTACACGGGATCGACACTTATGCGGGTGGAACCGCGGGGCGCAGCTAGTTAAGAATAAATACATACACATGAGTTCATGTCATTTTGACTTTTGGGTACAAAATTCCTTTGTCACTCGAATTTGACACATAATTCCATACGCCATTATTCATTAGTACGTTTTATATTTGTTTTCTTTAGTACTCATGAAAGAGAAACTACGGTATGCACCGTATGCCAGAAGAAGGTCAGAAAGAATTATTTGGATAAACATATGAAGATACACGAGAACACTGTAAGTTGACAAGTATTATTTTTTATCTAACGAATCTAGACCTCTACCAACCCGCACTGGGTCCGCGTGGTGGACTACACCACATCCTCCCACAGAGAGGATAGGCCTGGCTCCTAGCAGTGAGAACATTATAGCACTGGCGGACTAAGGGGGGGGGGCAGGGGCGGCGCCCCGGGCCCCTGGTTCAGTGGGGCCCCAAATCTTAAGTACTTTTTAATCAATCCCAAACAGTGTTAAAATATTCAGTAAGGAGTACTTTGAGTTGCAGGCCCCGTACGTTCCTATGCAAAACATAAATGTCGGGTGATAAAAATTTTCGAGCTCGCTTCGGCCTCTATTATCCCTAAGACTTTTTGCATAAGTCGAAAAAGCAACTTCTATTTCCGTACGAATACGAATGTTGGATGTACTATAGGTACCTCTGTCTATCCCTTCGTGGACCACAGGTTTGAAGTTATGCGTTTTATTTTTTATATTTTCAGGGAGAAGATTGCGCGTACTGTGTTGATTGTAAGAAAATGTTCAAGTCTGAGAAAAGCTACAATCTTCACCTCAAAACCAGTCTTAAACATAACGCGGTTGAAAAAGTTGGGTATGTATTCACGACGTTTAGCGCCATCTCTTTTAACCAACGGAAAAACGGCTTTAGCAGTTAGGCATATGGTCTGTTTTCACTAGGCAAATATTGTTTTCACTTCTCATGCTCTGAAAGTGCTTCTTTGTGCAGGGTATAGGCTGCACAAAATCGAATTTTGTGCACAAGGGCATTAACGTATCTACTCATAAATGTATTATATTAAGGCAAAGAAAATGAGCCATACAGCCAAATGCAATAAGAAGTTCATAGATAGAATTTGTTATTATGAGTCATTTTCAAAATATGTGTACTATTACTACAAAACGTTTGTCCTCATTAAAAATCTTTGAAAATAAAATGGTTCCGAATAACATAAATCATTTTTTTAAATTTCACAGACTAATCTAAACATCTCTGCATAATAATCCTGATAAAAAGCAATGAATTGCGATTCATATCCTAGCATAAGTTGAATGTTAAAATAAGGTAACAAAAAAACACCATACATTTTTTATTGTCCCCTATTTGGATGACAATGGAAACATATTTTTTAATCAGAATTTTTGTACGAAACTTACTAGTTTTGTATACCATAATTAAAAAAACAATGTTTAAGTGTTATGTTGGATAGATAAACTATTTAAATTCACGTTAAATAAACTTAGAATGAACATTTAAAAAATGTCCTTAATAATCGTAACAATTTCGTGACATTGATTTATTGACATAATTTACCAACTTTTTGTGACACGAAGAGTGGGAATCTAACTTTAATCACTGGCAACACTGATCATGTCACGAAAAGTAACATCACAATGACGCGCCGCCATTTTCTTTGTCGTTGTGACACGTCAGAAGTTCTGTAGGTTCAATTGTGAAAAAAATAATTAACCTTTTCCTGACGAGGTCTTCTCAACAAAAGTAAGTATTTTTTTAAGAATTCAGCCACCGCAATTGTAAAATACTTAAATTATGACAAGAATAATAGATTACGCTTTCAATCTACTAGTAAATGTGATTGTATTTAGTGTAAAAAATATTTTTAGGTTAAATTTTACATGTTTAGTGACGAACAATTTCCTGACATTTACTGACGTCAGTAAATTGTAGCCGGTAAGGCTGTGGCTCTCATGTGTAAAGTATGAAAATATAAGGTACATAATATTAAAATGAGTGTTTTATGTAATGAATAAAAATAAAAGAGAGAAACGATAAATATTTACGGATTATCTTAGAAGAAAACTGAATATCGTTGTTATAGAGTACCGCGCGCAAAATTAAAAAATATAAAAAATCTTTTTACGGATACAAAAAGCTCAATTTTCATTTAATGCTACACAAAGTCTAAAGTTTTCCTAATTTTTATTTGTTTTGATTTTATTTTCCCTATTAAACTTTTCGTGTACTTAGTAAAAAATACACTAGTGTCGATCGTTTTCCCCACCCACACTAGCCATACGTACTTTTGTTTTTAGTTTTAGTGTTATTCAAAAGATATCCAACAGCTTGTTTTAGTTCCAGAATGCCGTTGAGCGGTGCCGAACGGCAAAGAAAATATATTGAAAAACTTAAAGAGCAAAACCCTGAAAAATATGAAGAAAAAAGGAAAAAACACCTGGAGAAAGTGAAACAAAAACAAAGAAAAATATCAGATCTTATTGATAGTGAAAAAGAAGCTCGAAGACAAAAATGGAAAGAAGCTAACGATAGAAGAAAAGAAAAGAAAAACCAAACAGAAAAGCTAAAAAAGGAAGAAGATATTAGGCGAAAAAGAGAAATCTATGCAGCTAAACGAGTACTATACCTGAAAGCAGAAAATACCTTAAACAGGAAAATAAAAAACTTCAAGAAAAGGTGAGCAAAATGATGAAAAGAATGGTTGTAATGAAAAAACGCATTTAAAGAAGCAAAGTATGTATTGAACATCTCAAAGTTAAAAACCGAAATCTAGTCACAGTCACAGATAACCAGCCTGTACAAAGCAATTTTCCTGAAGAAGCAACTCCAATGTCAAAAGCAAGCAGTTTTGTTGAAGAGATTGTTGTAAGAGAAGAGGATAAAGAAAAAGTAAAGAGAAAACTTTTCGAATTAAATGTTATTTCAGAATCTTTAAAACAACAGTATAACAATGCAGACACAAACAATGAAAAAAAGGTACTCAAAAATGTGGTTAACAACGATCTTGTAAAGAAATATAGTTTGACTACCAAACTAACAACAACTTTAGGATTAAAGGGACGAATTAGAAATGATAATACAGTGAAAGAGGCCAAAGAAAAAGACAATATTAAAAAAATCAAGGAGTTCTTTTTACGCGACGACGTCAGCCGTGCTACAGCAGGCCGAAAAGAATGTAAAACGTTTAAAAAAGAAAAACAACAAAAACGTTTTCTTTTGGATTGCATGAGAAATTTGCACGCCAAATATAAATCGGAAGGTGGAAAAGACTCTTACACTACATTTACTCGGCATAGACCATTTTACGTAGTAAATCCTACTCTCAACGATCGCGAAACTTGTGCTTGTGTTATACACAGCAATTTGATACTGAAGGCCGAAAAACTTAAAGCTTTAAAAATAATACCGAGTTCTAAGGTCACCGATTTAATCACGGAAATATCTTGCAACCCTGAGTCTAAAGAATGTATGTATAATACATGCCCATCGTGTATGTCAAAGTCCATTCCAGTTTCCCTTGAAGATAATACCAATAACATCAATATCACTTGGCTTGAGTGGGGGTTAAAAAAGCATGAGTATATAAAGATTTTAAAAACCGGCGAAAGAAAACCCATGACTACCAAAAAAGTCGGAAAGGATATTAAAAGTGGTACGATTAGTGAGCTAATTCAAGAATTTAACAAAGAACTGAGTGTTTTTAAGAAACACTTTTACAATATTGGTCATCAGCATAAGGCTCTACAAAATTGCATACGGAACCTATCTGAGGATGAAGTAGTCATAATTTGTGACTTCTCAGAAAATTATGCGGGCAAATTACATAAGGAAATACAATCCGTCCATTTTGGTGGAAATAGAGATCAAATTTCTCTCCATACGGGAGTAATTTATAGTAAGAACAACAATCCCACATCGTTTTGTTCTGTATCGCCATGTTGTGACCACGATCCTGGAGCGATTTGGGCTCACCTTTCACCAGTTTTTGAATATGCAAAACAAATAGTTCCTTCCTTAGAAGTTGTACACATGTATTCAGATGGCCCCGCCACACAATACAAACAGAAAAAGAACTTTTATCTTTTTAGTAAAAATGTTGAAGAGAGGACTTTGGATTATGCTTCCTGGTCCTTTTTTGAAGCATCCCATGGGAAAGGAGCGGCAGATGGGGTGGGTGGAGCAGTAAAAAGAACTTTGGATGATTTTGTATCTCGCGGAACAGACATTCCTAATGCAACCATCGCTTTCAAGATGTTGAAGGAATCAGAAAAAAAGGTGAAATATTTTTTTATATCAGAGGAAGAAATAAGAGAAATGCAACAAAAAGTTCCCGATGAGTTGATTGCGTTGCCAGGTACAATGAGAATTCATCAGATTATCACAACTGCAAAACAAGGTAGTTATGGAACCCCAGCACTTATAATTATATTGAGTGTATAAGCACTTGTCCCACGACCTGTGAGGTCGCTGAGCTTGACACTTTAAAAATAATGTTTTTTAGTTTAAGTCTTAGCTAGTAGTTTAGTTCGTGATTTGCATCCAAATATGTAACACGTCTCAATTAAATAATGTTTGTTTAGTTTAAGTCTTAGCTAATAGTTCAGTTCGTGATTTGCATCCAAATATGTAACACGTCTCAATTAAATAGAATTAGGTAATTAAGTAAGTCTTAGCTAGTAGTTCAGTTCGTGATTTGCATCCAACTATGTAACACGTCTCAATTAAATAGAATTAATTAAGTAATTATGTTTATTTTTAAAAAGCCCTTTAAGGCGCTCCCAATCCTGACTGGCGCAGCCGGTAGGATCACTGAGGAAGCTATCACGCGTTACATTATTCATCGCGATAAGACTTTTCTCGATTTTCAAACGGTACGCGTGGTGTACGGCAAGGTGATCCAACGAACCAAATAAATATCGTCGGCGACGAGGAGTCCTGAGAGCTGATGATGGGCGTGGCAGGCTGGTGAGTACGACTTTTCACCTCCTTAATATCCGTGTCCACATCCTTTCGTTAAACTTGGAATTGGAAGTTTTCCATTTTGACTGTTTGATGGTTTTCTTAAATAATTAAGTTATGTGTGTGCTGTAAGAATACGGAACATACAATTGTTTTGTATAACTAATTTTAAAACACTAATTAGATTTAGCTATAATTCATATTGAGTTCAGAAACACTTAATAAATATACTAGTAGTAATTATTGTAATAAGTAAAATTGGTAGAATTCATAGAGTTAATTATTACATAGAATTTTTGATTAAGTACCAGAATGTCAGAAGTAAATCTTATTCCAAATGAATTGTACAAAATTCTACCCAGTTTTGATGGTAATAAACGACATTTGAATTTATTCTTACGCAAATGTGAGTATATTATCGATAAGTTTAAATTATCAGAATTACAACAGGAATACTTAATGCATGTTGTGTCCAGCCACTTAACGGGTGACGCAGCCGCGCTTATCAGTGAGCGCGGAGACATTCAATCGTGGGCGGAATTCAAGGAATTGCTTGAGTTACACTTTGTCTATCGAGTTAGAAACTTTAAAGGTTAAAAGTAATGAGAGTTCAGTGATTTTTGAGCAAGAATTCAAACATTAAAATCAGTTTTGTTATCAAAGGTTAACCTAATAAGTGATTAAAAATTGCGAGTAAGTAAGACTACTATTTATAACAACTCAGCCCTTCAAGTATTTTCATATAACTTACCAGAAAACATGGTACGTATTGTGCGTCTGAAAAATCCACGCACATTAGAAGAGGCCTTATCTGTTGTTTTAGAAGAAGTTAATTTCTATGATCAGTATCAGATGCGTAGCAAAATGTTAAATCCACACCATAATACTAAACCGCAGGCGTTCGGCACAATTCCACCGCAATCAACATTTAAATTTGGTTTACCCCCACTACCACCAGGTTTCAGACCGATGTCAATGATGCAACAATAAAAAAATAACCCAGGCATATTACCTATTAAATAAGGACACGCTGTGATAGAGAAAGAATAATAAAAAATACACGTAGGTACTAAAGAAGATAACCTATTTACTCTACATATGTTTTAAGTATGTTTGATATGTTTATAAGTAATTTTAAGTCAATTTATACTATTTTAAATGGAATCGAAACTGCATTATCCTTTACAAAAGTGTCTGTTGTACATTCGACCATTGTTGAGCCATCTGAACTCTTAGCACTGTTAAGCAATATTTCTGAAACTGAAAGCCTAATTTACCCTGTGACTGAAAAATCGTTATTAATGCTAGAAAGAACAAATCTGTTAAAGCTTATGTAAAAGAAAACCACATAACATTCATTATGGAAATCACATTAATAAAAAAACATTTAATTATTTAAAAATCTATTCATTACCAATTTTCAAGGAAAACAAAACTACCACCATTATCCCTAAACATCCATACCTTATGGTGAAAGGTCCTACATACTCGTACATACCGCTAGCCAGCCCATGTGAAGAGGTGGGAGCCAACCAGTTCCTGAGCAAGGAAAACCATGTGATATTGTATCCTGAAAATACGTGTATAGAACAATTAATGAACTTTGCCTCAAACTTTAGTTTGTGCAAACCTCTTGCAGATAACCTGGAAAGTCTAAAAGTACAGCCTATTGACTTCCTCAACTGGAAAATTTACACAAGAAATTAAATAATGCTTACCGAAACATGTGCCGATGATGTTATCAGGAAACCGATTAAGGGCACATATTTATTGGAAATTGATGGAAACTGCAGTGTCTATCTGAAAGACATTAAATTACACAAAAGGCAACAAACATCATTCAGGAAAAATACAATATCGAGTAACTCCAGTCGCGGTTCTACCCAAATTAGAGGAAACATCTATTGATTGGAACAAAACAGTGAATCTAAACAAATTGACTTTGACGATTTAAAAAACATCTATCATATACATTAAAAAGTGAAATAGTGGAAAGTGGTAGTGCAGTGAGAACAAATAGTGTTAGTTTAGCAACTATATTACTCTATGTTATTTTAGCGATAGTATGTCTTAGTATAGTACTTTGGAGAAAATTGTCTTGTATGCGGAATCATCGGAATCCAAATATTACCGATAATTTCGCACTTGATGAGGGAGGAGTTATGGAACCCCAGCACTTATAATTATATTGAGTGTATAAGCACTTGTCCCACGACCTGTGAGGTCGCTGAGCTTGACACTTTAAAAATAATGTTTTTTAGTTTAAGTCTTAGCTAGTAGTTTAGTTCGTGATTTGCATCCAAATATGTAACACGTCTCAATTAAATAATGTTTGTTTAGTTTAAGTCTTAGCTAATAGTTCAGTTCGTGATTTGCATCCAAATATGTAACACGTCTCAATTAAATAGAATTAGGTAATTAAGTAAGTCTTAGCTAGTAGTTCAGTTCGTGATTTGCATCCAACTATGTAACACGTCTCAATTAAATAGAATTAATTAAGTAATTATGTTTATTTTTAAAAAGCCCTTTAAGGCGCTCCCAATCCTGACTAGGTTGTGTCTTATATCGAGACTTAAGTTGCTTTTGTGGCCCAAAAAAGGGTTGTTGTGAATGTTATGAACCAAAAATACATGACTTAATATCAACCCATAAGTCAGACAAAGCTCAAAATAAAAGCGGGAAACATAAAAAAACTTTTAAACGCATAAACAATAAAAGATCTGGATACAACTCGTCTGACAGCGATGATTATGATAGTGACGATATTCCCTATGCAGATTCAGATGATAGTACTTACTATGAGGAAGATGCTATACTTGAAGAGATATTCGATGTAGAAGAAGTTGACATAAATGCAGATAGTGTTGAGAACATTAAAAAAATGAAAACTGAGCACATTGAAGAAAATGACCTGGAAATAAACACCATTGATAAATTCGATCAGATTTTAGATAGTGACCTGAATAAAACAAAGAAAGAAGAGAAACAAAAAGCCAATGAAGGGCAACTGTACCATACCCGATTGATAAACAGTCATGCAAAAGAGCTGAGAATAAAAACTAAAGGTGAAGTGAAGATGAATGTCAACGAAGAACCGGAAATGGCTGATGATGCTAACAATGATAAGATGATGATAGATCTACTAAACCAAAAAGAGAACTCACCTCCTTGTGCAAGTACTTGCATTAGTAAGTCATGCCAAGTAACTGAAACCGCAGTGAAAATATTGACTCAAGTAGCAGTAAAAATGATATTAAATGAAAAAACAGGCAATATGCAAATAATACCCATAAAAGAAGATAATGATTTGAAGAAAACAAAAAAAGAGGAACAAAAATCCAATGAAAGGCAAATTTACAATACACAATTATTGATGGACAGTCATGCAAAAGAGCTGAGAGTAGAAACAAGTGATTCAGGAAACCTAAGAACAGAAACAGACATGAAGGAAACTAAAGGAGAAGTGAAGATGAATGTCGACGAAGAACCAGAAATGACTAATAGTGCTAAGATGATGATAAAACTAATAAATCAAAAAGAGGACTCACCTCCTTGTACAAGCACAAGCATTAGTAATTTAACACCGGAGAAAATATTGACTGAAACAGCAGTAAAAAGTGTAGCGCGACGTCCGCAACAAGCCTGCACTCTTCCCCCCTCTAAACCTAGTCGGCGCTCCGCCCGCATCAGCGCGCGCGTCGGTGCCGCGCCATCTTAGTGCGGCACCCTTCCCCGCTCAGCAGTACCCCGCGAGCCACCAAGCAATACACACGTGAGCGCGCTCTGGCAGCGCGCCGACCCGGTAGTCGTGTCGTATTCGTATGTAACTGTTATAACTGTTGTTCGTGTTTGTTCTTTTATCTACATAAACTTCAAAGAAACTATACTTAACAAGTTTTTTTTCTAAGTCCTCAACTCAACCGTCTCCAAGAACTATAAAAGGATATTAAATGAAAAAACAGGCAATATACAAATTATACCCGTCAAAGCAGTTGAAACTGAACCTATCATTGGAAATCAAGGTGACTTTCAGGACGAGAAAACCGAGACAAACAAATGGGAAATAAATAATACTGTATTGATCAGATATTACGTTAAAAAAACCTGGAAATATTATATCGGTACAATTGAACAGATTGATAATACTAATGAAAGTTATAAGATTAATTTCTTCAAAAGCATCCGTCAAAAAGGTAGTTTGAAATTTACAAAGCCAAGAGTTACCAAAGATATTGATATAGTACCACAAGATTGTATTGTTAAACATGTTGAATTGTTACAAATATCGAAAGAACGTCAGGAGTTTGTATTAGCCAATGAGGAAGACACAATATTTTTTTAATTTGTATATTTTGTTTTTTGTTTAAGTTTTTTTATTTACAGTTGACCCTTAGATGGTCAATGTAGTAATGCCGGTTTTTAAAAAATAAAACAATTTTCAATTTATTTTTGTTTTTCTTTCTAGACAAGGACCCTAAGTGCTAAAGTTTATAAAGATATTTCTCATAAATTATAGTCTGAAAATAATTATAAGTAGGTATAACACCGTAACTACTACAATATTACTTAATTCTGAATACGACCTTACTTTTACAATTTCCTGACATTTCCTAACGAAACAATTTACTGACAATTTCGTGACGTACACATATTTTGAAAATGACTCTTATATAATATTTACTTTAATTTATTTGCCTTATGTGTTTTTTAAGATATAATAGATATTATTTTTTTTAATTCAAGTACGGTAGGTTAGTTGATTTAAGAAAATTATTATTACAAAATTAATTTAATAGTAGGCTGTATAGGTCTGCAGCCTAATATCAATGTCGTAGGATTTTTAAAAAATAAAGCGGCGGGAAACAGCTCTTGTTCTTTTTTCGTGCATTTATTAATTTCTTCAATTTGCTAAAATTGTTAAAAATGTCCAGTGAAGAAGAGGATTTAACAGTCTCTCCTAATACGCTTATGGAAATGAATGCACAGAGAGTTGTGCAACAGATATTACCGCCAAAGTCTCGGGAAAAATATCTCAAAGTTTACGATAATTTTGTAAATTGGAGATAAGAAAAATCCTACTGTTTTATTTCCTCGCAATCGAAGTGAAAAGCAGAGTTTATAACTCGTCCACAAAACCATTTTTATCCTCGACATTACTATCAGCCCTCGCCTTCGGCTCGGGCTGCTAAAAGTCTCGAATAAAAATGGTTTGTTTTGTGCACTTGTTGTAAAATCTACTATTGTTGCTTTGCACATGATATTGCGTGTAAGGTGCAATACATGAACACGTAACAGAAAAGTTGAACTGTAAATTTCATTCATAATCTTGGCAATACGAAGTTGGCAAATGTTAATGTCATGCATGTTGCAACAACATGAGAACAATGGTGGCTCAGTGTTAATGGCCGCGACTTACGAGTTGTAGGTCGTAGGTTCGAACCCAGACAGACGCTTTACTTTGTGTAAATTATTTCATTACCACTACTCTTAAAAGTAAAAACGATAAAGGAAAACATCGTAAGGAAACCGGCACCAAAAATTCGAAGTAATGTGACATCTACCAACCCGCACTGGGCACGCGTGGTTGATTACGGATTCACGGCCCAGTCCCTCTCACCCTGAGGAGGCCTGTGTCCCAGCAGTGGGAACATTATAGGGTAATTAGGCTGCGTTTACACCAGAGATGAGCGAGGATGCGTAGCGAGGAATGTATTTAAAACTAACCAATAACAACGCTAACTTAGTTCAAGCTATGAAAATGAAGCGATGTAATTGGTTTGTTTCAAACACATCCCTCGCTACGCATCCTCGCACATCTCTGGTGGAAACGCAGCCTTATGCTATGCTGCAACTGTTGCAAGTAGAAGAAAAAGATGGTGCTTAACCTTTTCATTCCGCGACTGTACAGGAGATATAATAGCCGTTATAGAATTTTATTCGTGCGTCGATTTTGCGATGTTGTACCTACTGCCATTTAACCTAGTGTTTTTATAAAAAGATTCATGTTATTTGTCTAAAGCTAAATATACCCTATTTCTATTTAAATAAAGATTATTTTGTATCAACGGAATAACGAGCATATGTTTACGAATGTCATTGTGATCATTTTTTTTTTGTAATAATCAGGCATGGTCAATGCCTGAGAGTCTTCTGGGTACGGAGATATGAAGATCAAAATTCTAACTTTTATTGCCGAAAACTAGTTTTAAATTAATTTTTACACCCGCAACTTCTGTAGCATTGCGTGCCCCCAAAAGTACAATGATTTTCGCGTTGCCGCTAACAGTGATTTATCACACCAAAAATAAAGGTTGTTTCACAGAAATTTATTCTCAATGTTTAGTGTGATGTACAGAATACGTGGATAACGGTTGTGTGATGGATCTTTACACCCTGTATTTCATCTCATGTAACATGTCCAAAATATCGTCTACCGACCTCAGGCTACAGTTCTTTCATTGTTACCTTATGTCTGACAGATGCAACCCAACAGCAACCTTATCACAACATTAATAAAGATCAATGTGAGTTTGACAAACTTGACAGTAACAACAACCCATTTGCAACCTTATTGTTATGGGGTTAAAGCTCACTGTGTTATTGACAGTAATGCAAAATCAGAGGTGAAATAACTGTGAATGTACAGTAGTTGCACTCGTAAACCCACGTTCGCATTGACGAAAAAATATCGCGGCGGGTTTTTTTCGCGCACTGGTTTTTCAACGCTCGGTGTTGAGCTGAGCATTCAGAATCCAATAGAGTGCATCCCAGCGCGTCAAAAAAACATACTGTTGGATTTTCGGCTCTCGTGGCTAGGCAGAGCGTTGAAAATCCAGTGCGCGAAAAAAAAAGATACCGCAAGTAAAACGCGTCCGTGCGAGTCTGAGCTAAGATAGTACTGTGTCACCACTTTTTTGTCTATAACAAGTTTTCACTGTCCACAGCATTAAATGTGATCATTGCAACAAATATTTTGCGAGGCTAACCAGTTTGAAAAATCATCTTGAAGAAGTTAATGGAGTTAGGTATACGTGTGACATTTGTAAGAAGGTGAGGCATGCTATTATTTTGTACCTATTTATTTTAAACGGACATCGATAATGATAATTTACAGACTATATATCGCGAAAGAGTTAACTGATCCTCTAAAAAAGGGCTTTGAAGATACGTGGCATACCTACCGGTCCGCCATTTTGTTTTTTTTTCAAAATGGCGACCACGCATGAATTTTACATAAATCGATAGCCGACATTAATGCAAACAGAAAACATAATAAGACCAAACCCCGTCAAGTGTCAATCTTTATTTTTTTTTAATTTTTGCTTTTGCATCACTGCCAAAATGAAATTGATCTTTAATATTTTTAGGGTTCTTGAAGTATTCCTTCATATCAAATCAATAAGTTTAGAACAATTCTTATTAGATCAATACCTATATGTTGATATAATTGACATTTTATTTACAGTGATGATGATTGCATAATTGTTAAATGAATTTTGACATTATAACAAAAATAATTTCTAATTTGTAAAGTTTCTAAATTAAAAACTTTGTAAGTAATAGCATTTTTCGATTTTTCTTATTGTTAATTCTTTTCATTGTTATGGAATTATTTGTACGCCGAAACTTACGACTAAACATGATTGGACTCAAAACGATGGAATATCTTGCATGCTCTTGTATGTATACAATGTTTAAACAAATAATGAAATCTATCTTATCTTAAATTAATTTGTAATATTTTCATTTAAGGATAGTAAAAATAAAGTAATTCTGGCAAGACATATTCGCTTCGTTCACAAGGGCCAAAAGCCTCAGCTCAAACCCAAGATATGTGAATATTGTGGAAAATCATTTTCGGTAAGTAATAATTATAATTATAACATCTTTGGTTTAGTAGCCACGAGTTTGGCTGAGAAAAGGTGAAGAATTATTTGACATTTACCAGGTTCCACTTTTTTGTCTAAGCGTTTATATCTAAGTATATCAACGTGGAAATGCTGCCAGTCTTCTGGGCACGCTTCCGGATGACAGCGATGCGGGTACTAGTCCGCATTCGACGCTTAAGCGTGCAATTTTTTTTTAAATATTTGGTTAGTTAGTTGTTTAATTTAGTACCTAGTGTAAATAGTTAGTTGCGTTATAATATTATATTATTGTTTATATACTAACTCCTTTAATAAGTACGACCACATTCCGCCAGTTATGATAAAAGTCCCTTGTAATATGAGTGCAGCCTATGTTGCAATTAATCGAGCTCGAATCCAGACTCCGAGCTTCTACACTACAATTACATAGGAAAATAAAGGAAAAAATTTGTTCATAAAAATGAAGAAACATTTTGGAAAATAACCTTTTCATTTTTCCAATTTATTTGTGACGCGAATGCGCTAAGGTAGTCCAAGGAATTCAGTCAATTAAAAAAAAACCTAAAAATCTGAATTTTTTAGTTTTTTTTTTTTAAATTGCAGCTGTGAGCTCTTTTTTCGGTCGTCCTAAGTTGATAAAGCATGATGACATCAAAAAATGTACTTTTTGCCTTAACACTTCTCAGAACTGTCTAGTCGTCATCATTGGTGCCAACTTTAGGGGGTGTATAGCCTACATAATCTTATATAAGAATTGAAAATCGCACCTCAGAAACCACCTAACGCAACAAACGTAGTTAGACGTCTTTCGCGGCGACATATCGGTCAAAGCCGATTGACTGATCAGTTTTGATGCCTATGCTCATGGGTGCACCCACTACTTTCCTATCGGGTGCTGGAGCCCCCGAACACCCACGGAGTAGGCGCCTCTGGTCGTCATGATAAAATATATTGACAACTTTTCAATTAACTCATAAAAAATTGCCCAGTCCTTTTAACAGTACTCACACTACGACAGTGAATATTTTCGAGATTTTAATAAAATTCTTTGGCAATTTTACAGATAAAAAAATCTCTGGAGCAACACATAAACAAACATTTAGGCTGTCGACCTCTCGTTTGCAAAGATTGTGGAGCAACATTCATATATTCCGCTGCTTTATATACGCATCGGAGACTTGTGCACAAAGTGAAGAGGAGATATGAAATGCCAAGCTAGATTTGCTCAAATCCTGACCCTGACCTGAGCTGATCTGACCTGATGGAATGACAGCGTATTAAATTTTGTTGGCCCAAATCTTCGACACTTCCACGACATCGTCGGTGGCAGCGCAGGAGTCGCTGTGGCTGCATTTTTGGGGCACAGAGAGCAGGAAAGGAGGTGGGATATTGTTTCCGCCATAGCTCCACATGCACACCTTGCTACCGTACCGTCGAAATAGCCCCACTTCGCGAGGTTGTAGTTGCATCTTCGCAGGGTTCGGAGGCGGTAAAGAGACTTCCAAGTGGGCCACGGAAGGTTGGACCCTTGCTGGAAGATGCTCGCTTGGTGGTAGATACTGAGCGTGTGGAAGGATAGTATCCAGCTACATTTTGCAGCGGATGTCGGCCGGGTTTCCTGGTAGGGACGCTGCTACTGAGAATGTCGAAATTAAAAAAAAAGACTTTTTTCATAATAAAATAGGTCTACATGGTGTACCACTTAGCAAAAATCTAAATCTACATCTCGATTGCTCTCCTCATCATAAGGAACTTAATCCACTACGACGACAAATTCATCATTCAAGATTTTATAGCGTTTCTTTTTATTTTACATCTATAAAAGTTTAACAGAATATATAAACAGTCATTTAAACCGGCGACCCTATGTTTGTAAACATTGTGGAGCAACATTCTCACACCAGAGTGCTTTCTGTACGCATCGAAAACTTGTGCAGAATGTGAACAGGACTAATGAAATCACGACCTAGAAGGGGACATTTGCAATAAGTAGGTCAGTTATTCCTTGCATCATGAATCAGTCTTATTAGATTTTCGCCATGATGCAAATTAAGCCAGATTTCTTAGGACGCTTATAGGTATACCTACAGTCGCGGAACAATAAGGTTGACCACCCAAAGGTCAATTTGTGCAATGCAGTGCTAGAAACTTGTATTTACTTTGTGATTCGACATGTGAATTATTAATGTAAAAACTAATGTTCTTTAGCAATTAATAAAAATATTTTATTATTCATCTTTATGTTTTATTTTTGAGAGGGGCCCTGAAGAAGGAGTTGCACTTGTCCAACAGTACGGCAAAACACATGAAAAAAACGCTACAAAATAACACATATCTATTCAGTGGCGGACTAAGCCCGTCAGAGGCCCGGGGCGGCAAAGCTGAATGAGGCCCGGGGCGGCAAAGATGAATGAGGCCCCCCAACTTTAAAAAAAAAAAGTAGTTTTCCAAGCTTTTTATTCAGTTCACATTTGTATGTAGGTATAAATAAGTGTTTATGTTTATTTCGTTAATTTCGTCGCCAACGCCACTTTTCTTCTCTTCAGAATTCGAAAAGTAAAGATTCAGCAAACGATTTTGCCTCTTCAGTCTTCGTTTTTTTAGCTTCCTTTTCTGAGAGCCAGATGGTTGAATCCTTTTCAATAAAAATAATGAGATAAATAAGAAACTTTTATAAAATATAGCTCAACTAAGCCTCATTATTGATTTGACGATATAGATATACAAATGTACAGATACTTTGCCATGTTGAGTCTCACGATGAGAACAAGTACATACCTACATCCCTAATAAGCGTGCACTACAAATAAAATAATTGCTAGGTTAAATTATACGAAGAATTACTTACTTTTTTCAAATACTCGAAAATGCACTAACTCAACTCTGAACTCATTTACTTTAATACCGCAACAAAAATCAAAAGCACTATTACACTTTTTAATGAAATTACTTTGAACGGATAAGATCGCGTTTATTATTTTACAATTTGAAAAAAGGCTTATCTGTTCGCGAAAATATCAGTACACACTAATAAACTATTAAGGCCAGGACTCTCGGAAATCTCGGAATCGACCTATTTTTGATTCAACATTAAACAATCAAATATTCTTTGTTTTAATCTGAAAAAAATATATGGCATAGTTTAACTAACATTCTTGATTATTCTATGGTTCAAAACACGATATTTATAACTTCACTCGATCATAAAAAATCGCAAACAAATCGAAAACAGCGAAGTTTTTAATCGTTTTTCAAGTCGTATTTGAAGTAGACTTAACTTTTACTCGCAAAAAATATATCAAAAAATAGGCAATGATGTATAGTAGAACATTCTACGGTTAATTTTTTTCAAAACTGATTTTTATTGTCTTAACAAGATATAATCTAAAAAGGCGGCCTGCGCGCTTCACTTCAGTAGCCCGCCGGGCGTTACCGAGGAAGGACCTGTGTCGCTTTTGCTGGCTCGCCGCGTTCCCGCTAATCGATCGAAATATACGTTATATTATTGTTAATTTCCGTGTTTGTGTATTAGTTTCAAAAATCAGTCTGTAAATATTGTTTAGGTTCTAGTATTAATAATTAAACTAAATATTAGTTTGTTATAATATAGTTGTAATATATAGTGATAATTAATATTAAATTATGGGGAATAAAAACAGAAGAAAGAAAAAAAATGTTCAGCATTGAACTGCAAAGCTTAAAAAAAAATAAGGTAAGTTTGATTATTATTTTTCTACGTATTTATAACTACCCACTTATAAGACGATGCGACAGAATAATATTGTAGTTGTATAGGTTCTCTTGCTTTCGTCACAGTACTAACAGTAGCAGGTCGGTACCATAAATTTACAATTATCGTAATATCTGTAATAGATTTTCAACTTTACTACAACGGAATAAGGTTTATATTCAATTGCAAAATTTGAGTTTTTTGAGTTTGTGTTTCTAGTTTTGTGATTGTATAGGTAAAATATTATATTTTTTTGAAGTGAAAACTTCTTTAGCATTATTGTGATTTGAAAATTTTATGAAACGAAAAAGCTACAGTAAAAAGAGACATAAGATTTAACGTGGGAGAAAATGAGATAGCAAGCATTATACAGTGTTTTTGTTTTTTATTATTACAAATGACATCACATTTAATCCTATGCTACTAATTTGTGATGATGATGATGATGGTGATGGTGTTGGCGATGGGGATGGCGATGGTGATGACGATGGTGATGGTGATGGCGATGGCGATGATGATGATGGCGATGGTGATGGCGATGGTGATGGTGGTGGCGATGGTGATTGTGATGGTGATGGCGATAGCGATGATGGTGATGGCGATGGTTATGGTGATGGCGATGGTGATGGCGATGGCGATGATGATGGTGATGGCGATGGAGATGGCGATGGTGATGGCGATGGCGATAGTGATGGCGATGGCGATGGCGATGATGATGATGATAGTGATGGTGATGGCGATGGTGATAGCGATGGAGATAGCGATGGCGATGGTGATGGCGATGGCGATGGCGATGGCGATGGTGATGGATGGATGGATGGATGGATGGATGGATGGATGGATGTTCTTTAGCATCGTTGTGATTTGAAGGTTTATGAAACGAAAAAGCGACAGTAAAAAGAGACATGTAAATTCATAAGATTTAGGTAACGTGGGAGAAAATGAGATAGGAAGCATTATACAGTGTTTTTGAAGGTTTCACTTCTACCACGTGTGATTGCACACATGCTGTTTTTTTTATTTAAAAATATGAAATTCGTTGTGAATGAAATAGGAAGAGTTCAATAAAAATACGTATTGTGGTGTTTTTGATTAGTAGATTTAATTAAAAAAACTTATTGACGAATTCAAGCAACCAAAAAAACTGTTTTACAAAAAAAACAACCGACTCAATAAAAAAACACTACAACGTGAAGAATATATTTTCATTTTTTGACACCGACTTTCGAAACTAAAGTTATTTTTCACTTTGTAGTGTTTTTTTTTTTGGAAGTCGGTTTTTTTTGTAAAAAGTTTTTTATTTTTCACTTTTTAGTTGTACTTACCTACCCCAAACAAATTCATATATCACTACTTGCTATGTGAATATCAGTAACAAAGCTATTGAACAGCTATTGCCTTACCCTTTGAAGGGTACAGGCGTGATGTTATGTTGTGTGATTGCGATTACATATGCTATAGCAGCAATCGCGGTTGATTTGCTGGCATTTATTGAAGAGTTCCATTGTTTGTCTCCGAAAGTCATCATCAGATCTTTACAAAAATAAAAAAACAGCATGTGTGCAATTCACACGTGGTAGAAGTGAAACCTTCAATATAATGCTTCCTATCTCATTTTCTCCCACGTTAAATCTTATGAATTTACATGTCTCTTTTTACTGTCGCTTTTTCGTTTCATAAACTTTCAAATCACAACGATGCTAAAGAACATCCATCCATCCATCCATCCATCCATCCATCCATCCATCCATCCATCCATCCTTCACCATCGCCATCACCATCGCCATCGCCATCACCATCGCCATCACCATCGCCATCACCAACATTGCTATCACCATCGCCATCACCATCGCATCACCATCGCCATCACCATCGCATCACCATCATCATCGCCATCGCCATCACCATCGCCATCGCCATCACCATCGCCATCATCATCATCGCCATCGCTATCACCATCGCCATCGCCATCACCATCGCCACCACCGTCGCCATCACCATCGCCATCACCATCGCCATCGCCATCACCATCGCCATCATCATCATCGCCATCACCATCGCCATCACCATCACCAGCGCCATCACCATCACCATCACCATGATCCTCATCATCATCATCACCACAAATTAGTAGCATAGGATTAAATGTGATGTCATTTGTGATAATAAAAAACAAAAACACTGTATAATGCTTCCATCTCATTTTCTCCCACGTTAAATCTCATGTCTCTTTGTTGCTTTTTCGTTTCATAAAATTTTCAAATCACAACGATGCTAAAGAAGTTTTCACTTCAAAAAAAAATTGAAAATCTGTCTATTTACGATGGAGTTATGCCCTAACATACATTAAAAAAAATAGAAATATCCGAATTGAGAACCTCCGCCTTTTTTGAAGTCGGTTAAAAATATAATATTTACAATCACAAAACTAGAAAGAAACTAAAGTAGGATGATGAAATTAAAATACTGTAGACGAGCAGCCCTATATTTCAAGAATAGGGCCGATTCACAATACTATTACTTATAAAAATAACCGTGACAGGGGTCAGCGAGTTCATTCGAACTGCGCTTTCGCGGCATTTGCCACGCGAGGACGGAGGGTAACGCTAAATGCCTACTACGCTCGAAGATCCTGGCCTTAAATATCAACGTAATGAAATTCAAGGCCTGTTTATTTTTCGACGTAAATAGAATGTAGTGAATGTAAAATGTAGGCGTACAAGAGTGAATTATTTGCACTTCATTCATTCAGGGATTCCTGGGGAAGTACCCGCTACAAAGACGGGAATTCTCCCAGCATATTGGACGCGTTCAGCAAAGTTAAAAGAATATTAGTACCACGTAAAAAGTCTAGATTGCTGTAGTGTTTTGATCTTGATGAAATTATGTATGTATTAAGCACATTTTAAAAGTCTTGTTTAGGATTTTATCAGGGAAACGCGGAGGCATTTGGGGGCCCCCCAAGACCGGAGGCCCTGGGCGGGCCGCCCCTTCCGCCCCCCTGTTAGTCCGCCACTGTATCTATTGGCGCCTGGCTATAAATGGAACTAGCGCTGCCACCTTGTTTATCCGATACATTGCAACCACAGACTACAATTATATAATGCAGGGTAAATTGCAGCCATCCTATCAACGTCATTCGAGCGCTAAAAGCTGTGGCTAAGTGTTTGGCCACACGGGCGCGGGCGCGGCGCTGCGAATTCAGACATATAAACTTCCTTTGAAGTGTCCATAGCGGGCACGCGGGCGCGATGAGCGGCGCGGGCTGCTGGGCGCGGGGAGCGGCGCGGGCTGCTCGGCGCACAAACACTAGACCAGTGTGACCAGATTCAGTATTAATACTTTTTCGGTATATTTTATCGAGCATCAGTAATTCAGTATTTTTGTAGGTATATTGGCGGAAGTAAGTATTTTTGGGTATATTTTGGATAAAAAGCTATGGTAACACCGTAGCGATCGTCCCCGCGGATGTTGATGTTCCCCGGATTTAGTTTATATTTCATTTATTCAGTATTTTTTTGAGGTGGTTCAGTTTTTTCGTAAAATTTAATCTGGTCACACTGCACTGGACACTACAACACGCAGAACGCAGCCGCCATAGAGGAAAGTAATATATCGCAGCCGCGCTCCATTGCGGATAGGCAGCCCGTGCGTATTCCCGCACCCGCGCCCGCGCCCCAGTCTGGACGCACACTGAAAGTTCTTGTTCCAGCAGTGTGTACGTAGCCTAGCTTTTGGTTCTAAAGTCAATCGTAAGTATTTTCGCAGTACAAGTGTTGAAATCTTAGTAATCCTGAGCCACAGAATACATTATTCCTGAATATTAGATTCCCTAAGACGACCCACTGACCGATTAAGTTCATTCTATCAAATGGATTAACTATGAAAGACATAATAAATAAAATAAATAACATATTGAGTATAAATGTATAAACGAAATTCTACACGGAAGACGAGGCAGTAAGTCAAAAAACTATAGCCTGTCCTTTGGGCGAATAAAAAAAAAAAAAAAAATTGACATCTGTCAATTTCATTCGAGAATCAAAATCAAGTCAAGAAAACGAAGAGAAGAAGAAGAATAGTTTTGGCGTGTCGAGGTTGGTGGTGAACACATGTGGAGTTGTTTTTAATATAGCTTTTTGGCTACCTTAGGGCTTTTTTTGGTAGTTTTTGTGTGTCTTTTACGTGTTTGTGCTTGTTTCGTATTTATTTTTGTGTTTGTTGTATCCTAAGTTGCATTAGGTAAGTTTTTTTTTTTTTAATATTTTCCCGCGGCGTATGCCGAGTGATAATGGAGGATGAAGAGCGGCCTCCGGGCCGCCCTCCAGATCCCTCGCATACGAACCACCTGCAATCATTGGATTTCTTTGAACACTCACCGGTTTTAACCGCTCCATTGTCTCAATTTGAGACAATGGAAACGGAAGTTGCATCCCAAAAAAGAAAGCGTTCACAACCAAACAGCGACTCAAACGACTCCGCAGGCGTCATGGACGTGAATGCTTCTGCATCCAAACGCGATCGTGTCACAGCCCCATCGTTGATTTCACGATCCAAGTACTCCAATTTAGATAAGGAACCGTATTTAGTTTATGCGTCACTTATCGAGTCTTGTCCAACTTCGGGTACTACCCTCAATCCTATTATTTTTGGTAAATTGATGCAGAGCCTAAATATTAAAAACATAAAACTGGGAGGTATTAAGAGAATAGGTAGAAATAGGGTTTCCCTTGAATTTAAGGGTCCTGAGGATGCCAATGCCTTTATTGACAACTCATCCGTTAAAGACAGGGGGTACTCTACTCTGATCCCCACTTTCAATATCACCAGGATGGGTGTAGTGAAGGGTATCCCAAGTGATTGGACCGATTTAGAGGTCATGGACAACCTGAAGTCCCCACTTGGTAAGATATTGAAGGTGAGGAGACTTAACCGTAGGGTTGTTAGTGAAGGTAAGGCAGAATGGGTCCATACAACCAGTGTTGTTCTCACTTTTGATGGTCAGGTCCTTCCTGAACGAGTTTTTTGCTGCTTTAACTCCCTTCCAGTAGAGACTTATAACTTTCCCACTGTCCAGTGTTATGGGTGTTGTAAATATGGACATACCCGGACTCATTGCCGATCCAAGCCACGATGTTTCCGTTGTGGCGGGGATCACTTTGGGGATGGTTGTTCCATAGAGGAGCCTAAGTGCTTCTATTGTACGGGTGCTCACCCCGCAAATAGCCGACATTGCCCGGAATACATGCGACAGAGGAATATCAAGGCCTCTATGGCAAAGGATAATATTTCGTATTCTGAAGCAGCCAGAATCCACGCTCCCTCCTACCGTTCCTTTGCAGATGTCATGGCATCAGCTTCTCCTCTACAGACCATTCACCAGGCCCTTATACATGAGCCACGCCCTCCACGCCCCCCTCCTCCTAATTTCATTTCCCATTCCCAACCTTCCACCTCTACCTCCTATAGAAAAACCACTGTGTCCCGCCCAAAAACTCATGCTCCCCTTCACCCTGGCTATGACCGTAAGGCCCACCAGGACATTATTAATAGTTACTCTTTCCCCCCTTCTCCTAATGGCTGTGCTATAAGTGAACACCCCCCAACTCAGAATGAGTACACACACACCATTCAGTCAATAATCCGTTTACTTTCCTCCTTACTTTCCACCTACCCTTTACCAGACCACGTTGCCGATAACCTAGTCAAATCCATTCAATCCCGTCACATTCCATCTTCTGCAGTGGAACACCAGGAGCTCCCTTCCCAAAAAACATGAAATTGCCCACATTATTAACCGTTACAATCCTGCTCTATTTGCATTATCTGAGACGTGGCTAAAGCCACATCTCAATTTTAACTTTTCTGGTTATAGCACGCTCCGGGATGACCGATCTGACGGTTATGGCGGAGCTGCTGTACTAGTGAATAATGTTCTTTCGTTTTCTCCTCTATCCCTGCCTCCTCACGGAGATGAAATTAATGCTGTAGGCGTAAATATCTGTGGCATTAATTTTATATCTGTTTATATTCCCTCTCCCAATTCCTCATGTTTTCAGTATATTCGTACTCTATGTTCTTCCTTTATACCAGTAATATTTCTTGGCGACTTTAATTGCCATCATCCTCTGTGGGGATCTGACCATTGTGATAATGCAGGGTCTGAACTGGTTGATCTGTTGGACGACTTGGGTTTATGTGTTGTCAACGATGGTTCCTTCACCCGCCTACCTAGACCTGGCCATAATAGAAGCTGTGTGGATCTCACCCTGTGTTCTGCCAGCTTGACCGGCCAGTTGGAGTGGAAACGACTGAACCTCACCTACGGTAGCGACCACTATCCAATTTGTACCACTCTGACTACAAGATCCCTTCCCCATGGAGATAATCCCCCACTCCTAAAGCATAGACTTTCCGGTGCGAATTGGGACTTGTACACTCAAACTGTTGAGGCTATAATTCCCACTTTGCCCCAAGTTACCACAGATAACCTGTGCGCCTGTATCTCGCAATTTTCCGATGTCATTTCATCAGCCGCTGATGATAGCATTCCCCTTAAGAATTCAGCTTCTGGCAAAGTGTCATCTCCTCCCTGGTGGGATAGGGAATGCACAGACATTATCAAATCCCGGAATGAAGCTGAACAAAATTATATTCTTGACATGTCCGTTGAAAACCTGGTGCAGTATAACCGGATTGTTGCGAGATCCAGACGTATCTTGAGGAAAAAAAAATATGAAGGTTGGAAGAAATTCTGTTTCTCACTTTCCCCTTTAACCCCTTCTTCCCTTATTTGGCAAAATTTTAAACGGTTCAAACGTGGCTGCTCTGGTCAAAACTCTTCTTCTATACCCAGGGACTTAGCAGAACCTTTTCTTAATAAATTAGCCCCCCCTTTCGCCCCTCTTAGGGGTGAATGCCCTTCTTATCCTGTTGATGAGATAATCTCTGACGACCCTTTAGATGCTCCCTTTTTGTTGAGCGAACTGGAGGCAGTTCTCAAGCATGTCCATGACTCTGCTCCTGGTATTGACGGTCATCCTTACTCTTTTTTTAAGAAGCTGGGTGGCAATGGCCGCCGATACTTATTGTCTGTTATGAATACCTGCTTTAAATTTTCACACATCCCCGATAGTTGGAAAACACAATTGGTCATCCCCATATTGAAACCCGGTAAATCCCCGGACTGTGTAGACCACTTTCGGCCGATTGCGCTTTCACCAGTTATAGGTAAATTACTTGAGCATCTTATAAAAAACAGGCTGGAGTGGTTTGTCGAGAGCCGAGGGCTCCTATCTAGGTCTCAGTTTGGCTTCCGAAAGGGAGCCAGTACTATGGACAGCATTAGCATTTTAGTAACTGACACCCGAATTGCCTTTAGCAAAAATGATTCGGTTTTAGCGGTCTTCCTCGACATCTCAGCGGCTTACGATAATGTCCTCCTTTCCGTGCTCAGAAGTAAATTACGCCAGCTGAGTATCCCGGTAAGGATGCTGAACTGCATTTGTAACCTGCTGTCTGGTCGTAGGATCAAGCTTCACACTCCGGGCCAAGGTTCTGACTCCAGAACTGTTTGGCGTGGGCTTCCTCAGGGGTCGGTGCTTAGTCCCATAATTTACAGCTTGTACACCTCGGACCTTCATGACTCCCTCAACTCCGATTGCCGGATTCTGCAGTATGCGGATGACCTGTGTTTATATATTCCTACTTCTTCCATTGTACATGCTAGGGACTCCATGCAGATATCCCTCAATTCCCTCAATCAGTGGTTAATTTCACACGGCCTTAACTTGTCTGCTCCTAAAAGCTCCATTGGTATTTTCTCACGTAAACGTGTTATCCCAAATGTAGACCTTGAAATTGAAGGATTTCCTATCAAAGTTGAAGATAATGTGAAATTTCTTGGTGTCATCTTGGACTCTAAACTATCTGGTGTCCACCATCTCAGTTATATTGTCAACAAATGCGAGAAGAAACTTAATATGCTACGTGCTCTAGCGGGTGTTTGGTGGGGTGCTCACCCCTTCACCCTAAAACTCATATATAATGCCACAATAAGGAGTTTGTTAGATTATGGCTCCTTTCTGCTCGAACCCTGCAGTAAAGTTGCAATAGCTAAACTGGAGACCATCCAATCAAAATCCCTCCGCATTATACTAGGTTGTATGAGGTCCACCCCTAAAAACGCCCTGCAAATTGAGAGTGGTGACCCCCCTCTTCTTCTCCGTAGACAATATTTAGCTGACAAATTCATTTTCAAGTCATATTTCCTCAGTAACCACATGATCCTGCCTAAGCTGTCAACCCTTGATAATTTATGTAGGGAAAGTGAGTATTGGAGCCATAAAGACCCCCCTTTAATCCTTAATTCATTTAGAAAAATCCATTCTGTAGAAGAAAATTCTAAAATCTTACAGCAAAATAAATTCCCATTGTATGCAAGTCCATATGAAATTTTAAATTTTGTTCCAAGTGTTGTCCCATATATTGGCTTGCATAAGGACACCATAAATGCTAATGACCATTTTCTCGCCATTGTTAATGACAGGTGGCCTGATCACCATAAATTCTATACAGATGCTTCAAAACTAACCACTGATGGTAAAACTGGTATAGCTGTATATAACTCCAACTCTCAGATATTTCTCCAATTTCAATGCCCTCCTGAGTCATCAGTGTTTACCGGAGAGTGCATTGGGATCCTCGAGGCATGTTTATTTATTTCCTCTCACACTACCATTACAAAAGCAGTCATCTTCACAGACTCCAGAAGCGCCCTGGAGGCTATAGTTAAAAATTCATTTAAAGATAACCTCCGTAGCCCAATTATTATAGAAATCAAATCAGTATTACTTTCTTGCTCTATAAGGAGCGTTGAGGTTGTGTTGGTATGGATTCCTAGCCATGTAGGTATTAGGGGTAATGAGCTTGCGGATGTGGCAGCCAAGGGTGCTATCAGTAGTAGTCTGGCTGACAAAAAACATTACTCCGTCCAAATTTATGACCTTATCCATAAGGCTAAAATAGACCTTTACCAGTCCTGGCAAACAAACTGGTCTGAATCCTCCAAAGTAAAGGGTGGTTTGTTTGCTTCAATCCAACCCTCTATTCCTCCTAAACCCTGGTTTTATAAATTTAAAAAAGCCTCTAAGACTGTCACATCCGTAATATGCAGGATACGTGTTGGCCACTGTTGTACCCCAGTTTTCTTGAACAAAATTAGAGTCAGAGATAATTCGCTTTGCGAATGTGGTCTAGACGAAGGTACGCTAGACCATATCTTCCTCAATTGCAGTTTGAACAATGCTTTTACTTTCGACCATGTTATTGCAAAATTAAAAATTCAAAAACCTGTCAATGTCCGCCACCTTCTTTCATTCTTCCCTAACCCTCAAATTATCTGTGCTTTTATTAAATTTATTTCCACTAACAAAATAAAACTTTAACAAGTAGTTAATATTCCTAAAGTCTAAAGTTTATGTAGTATTATATTAAATGTTTAATAATCATATTTATATTATTTTACTAACAATTATTAACATCTCTATGTTTTGTGTTTGTTCCAGACCTCAAAAGTTCACCACAAAAAGTTTTTTTTTTTTTAATAATAAATATATTTAAATTAAATACCCATGAGTAATCACTAAATATGCGTCTTTGGCAGAAATTGCCGTAGTTTTCGGCAAATTGCCATTAAAAAAAAAAAAAAAAAAAAAGAATAGTTTTTCGTAAACAGTCTGTTGTAAATTACTGTAAATCTAAAGAAAACAAATAAGTTAACATTATAACAAAACAGAAAAATGTCTACAAGTGCATCTAAGCCTGAAGCAATGGAGGAAGACTCAAGGAAACCGATATGTTTAATCATTTTAGGTTAGAATTGTCTCATAAATTCATAATAATGTCTTGCAGTTTATCAGGCTTTACTAAAAAAAATCTTATATTTTATTAGGCATGGCTGGTGCTGGCAAGACTTCGTTTACTCGGCGGCTCTCTACCAGGGTCGTGGATGGTTCCAGACCGTACCTAATTAACTTGGATCCGGCGTGTAGGGAAGTCTCTTTTCCTGCTAACATTGGTAAGCATTCAACAAAGACAATAACAATCCAGTTAAGCTCTTGGCAGCTGTAATATTTTTGGAAGAAGAAGACATGTTGTGCCGACCCCAAATAAATGGGGATAAGGGCAAGAGAATTATGAAAGCTAATATTTATAAAAAATAAGAAAAAACATCAAAAACCAAATATTAAAAAAAATAAAGACATACTGCTCCAACCTTAAATAGATTTGTAAGGGCAGGGGATCACTTGATTATGAATAAACATATTATGGCAATGAATTAACTGATTATTATTAATCTGACAAATAAACACAGGGATTCTCAATCCTATTGTTTGTAATATAATATGTTAATCGTTTTCAGATATAAGAGATACAGTGAACTATAAAGAGGTGATGAAACAATATGGGCTGGGTCCTAACGGGGGTATAGTGACAGCTCTCAATTTATTCTCCACAAAGTTCGGACAAGTTGTGGATTTGATTGAGAAGGCTGGAAAGAAACATAAGTACTGTGTTATTGATACTCCAGGTACTGACATTATTATTCTTATCATCCAGTGTTTTATCTTTTTTATCTTGTGTTGTTTCTTACCATGATATTTAGCTAACAATTTAAATTATAGCCTAATTTATTTGGTGTATCGGAGTAACTACGAACTTTCTTTAGCAGAGCAATATAATTTTGTTACTTGAGAAGCAAAAAAAAAATGCAATGTTTTTGTGACTCTTTAAAATAATACTATGACAAATTAAAAGTGTTATTGAATCCTTTGTATTTATTTTCAGGTCAAATAGAAGTGTTTACATGGTCAGCTTCAGGTACTATTGTAACAGAGGCATTAGCATCAACATGTCCTACCGTAGTTGTTTACGTAATGGACACGGTCCGCAGTGTCTCACCCGTCACATTTATGTCCAATATGCTGTATGCATGCTCAATATTGTACAAAACAAGGCTGCCTTTCATAGTGGTTATGAATAAGGTGAGTGCAGTATATTTTTTAAAAGTTGTTCTTGTTGTTTCAATGTGGGGTTTAGCAATAAACCTTCCATACAGTATAATTGAGAGCAGTGGTGGCCCAGTGGTAATGGCCGCGACTTACGAGTTGTAGGTTCGAACCCAGACAGGCACTTTACTTTGTGTAAATTATTTCATCACCACTGCTCTCAAAACAGTGAAGGAAAACATGGTGAGGAAACCGGTATGTCCTAGAACCAAAAATTCATAAACGGTTTGGTAGATGTCACATACCCGCACTGGGCCTGCGTGGTTGATGCCCAATCACTCTCGACAAAAGGAGGCCTGTGTCCCAGCAAGAAAATTATAGGGTGATTATACTATTGGTCAGTGCTTTCCTAGTGAACAATAAATTATTCCTCAGACAGACGTAGTAGACAATGCGTACGCAGTGGAATGGATGCGAGACTTCGAGGCGTTCCAAGAGGCGCTAGATGCCGAGGGCGAAGGCGAGACGGAAGGCGGGAACACGTACATTGGGAACCTGACGCGGTCCATGGCGCTCGCACTTGACACGTTCTACTCTGATCTACGGTGCTGCGGTGTTAGTGCACATACGGGTGATGTTAGTTTAAAGTATTACTTGACTATTAAGGGCTCGTACGCACGGGCGATTTTTTTTATCGCGTGCTGGATTTTCAACATACTGTGATAAAAATTGCCTGTGTGTGTACTTGGTTTTTCTTTTTTCTAACCATGGAGTTTGATTACTGTGAATGATTCCTATAGTAATTTGGGGTAGAAATGAGTAATTAATTAAATATTTGTTGGTTTTCCTTTTCCTTAGGTATTGTCAGAATTATTTTATTTTCAAGATTTGATCTCGTTTCTCTTATTTCAGGGTATAGATGAATTCTTCAAGCTGGTTGATGATGCTGCAGAAGAATACGAAAAGTAGGTTCATTCATACAATATTGTCTAAATATCTCCTACAATAATTTTCGTAATTGATACCTTTTATCTTTTAGGGAATACAAAGCAGACTGGCTGAAGATGCGCGCTGAAAAATTAGAAGAGAAACGAAGTGCAGAAGAATTAAAAAACAAAGGTTTGTTTGTTTCAAAGGACTTTATCTTAGACAAAATAAAGTTGGAAAAACAAAAAAATACCTGCAGGTTTAAGCTCAGGCCAGAGTAACATCTAGTTTTGTAATAAGACGGAGTAGGGTTTTTTATACTTTAAAAAATAAATTCAGTTTAAAAAAATCTTTTTGTAAGCCCATAAACTCGAAACATTCTAGTCTTTGTTCCCAGGTCCAGATGACACAGTCATAGACAAAAAGAAGCTTATTGAGGAGGTGTCGGGCGGTCGCGAGATCAGCGATATGTACCTCAAACATCCTGCCAATGAGAGCTCCAGCGATGAGGAGGGCACAGAAAATCAGCCAGAGACAGGTTTGTTAATGCAGTACCTAGTGTTACAAGGATCTTTTGGCCCCAAAAAGGAGCGTTATTGGTAAACATTTGTGAAATTGTCACAGAAATTGTATTGACAAAACAAGATGGCGGCGTTAGTTCCAATTTTGACCACATAAACCTATATTGCGATTTGTCTTTTCATATAGAGAAGAACCGACAAGAAACTTCGCGCCTTTACTAAACACATGTTGACTGACCACATATTCAAAGTTGTGTTCTAGCATTCTCATTTATTCAGCCCCGATTTATAAATAGGTCCTTCGAGCCGGATAGATATATGTAGCTTCGATCTTTCGAGCCGCGTTGCAGTTAGTGTCGAATGGGATAAGGTTGAGGATATTTTCTAAAAGCGGCAAAGAATATGGCCGTTAGTTTTGATTATGACACAATGTACAGCCCGATTCAAACTTTACCCCACCCCTCACCCCCTCTGACACATGAATTTGTTACTGTACAGCGACTCGACTCATGTTCCGAGCCGCCATAAAGATTGAATCTGGCTGTAACGGTGGTTAGGCACCCACAGTAAAGAACTTTCGCAAAATATTTGCCGTATCTAATTAACTGTCTTCTGTATCAGATCCATGACCCACCTATTCAGAGTTATGATTGTTTCAGATGACAAACCAGCTGATGTGGCGATGTTCCAAGAGTTTATCAGGAAACACGTGAAACCTAATAACAGCGGTAATCACACGTAATTATTAACTTAATTAAGACAATATCTGTAAATATAAGACTGTACCTACTTTTATTAAAAAAAATATTCAGTTTTTTGCTTTAAGTTGTGAAAAATAAAATAAAATATTTTCGTTCTAAATAACGTGTTTTTATTTAAAAAAAAAAAATATATGAGCTAACACAACTGTGCCAAAACATCGCAAAGAAAAATAATATTGCGAGAATCAATTTACAAATTGTTACGAAAATAAATAAACAAACAACACAAAATGTGCTTCACAATCACATTAAAACTTGTCACAATAATATTAAAGCTGTCAAGAATTTAAGTCTCTTGTGGAATAGAATAATACTATGTATTAACTTTTATAATATCCCTGCTATTTAAAAGAAATTCTTGAAGTCTTTTTTTCGCAACTGAAATTTCAACAGCTGCGAATGAATTTTAATGTCACATAAATATATCGAAAAATAAATAGGACACTACAATTGAATAAATACTTAAAAAATATTTAAGTATACTAAATAGTGAGACGCCATCATCACGTTTTGAATTCATTATAAACTAATTTTAATTCCAGTGAGATGCCAATATGATTCCAATGTTAATTTTACAGTCACGTGATTCGGTACTCTTGAAAACAATATTGTCAACAATTACCCCACGCCAAGCCCGAACCCAATTCCACTTAGTTCTCCAAAATGGACACCCAATCTAAAAATCATTTGGCGCTAGCATCGAACTCAAGAGTACGAAACGTCACAATTCCAATGTCGATCTATCGGAATTAAATTGAAGAGTAAGCACCCTGTACAGTCAACAAAAGAGATAGGTATGCAGGATTGTCGGATATAGTTGAAGTTTAGTAAGAAACGGATGGATGTTGTCGACTGAAATTTAATTTGATAAATAAGCTGTTTGTTTTCTATTATTAAAATAAAATTTTATTCGAGAATATACATCGGTTTCTTACTAAACTTCAACTATATCCGACGATCCTGCATACTTATCTCTTTTGTTGACTGTACAGTGTATATTCGGACCAAATGAAACAAATGTGTTTAAAAAATATTCAAACACAATTTATTCATAGTACAGACCCCAGCTGGCACATCAAACTACCCGAAACTGTAAAATTTTCCCAATCAACTTTGAACCTTAAACTTTAGCGATAAAGTTGTAAATCTATTTAAAAAAATTGACAGATTGTAGTAGCTTGATGTGCTGGCGTCTGTACATAGCGCAGTCAACTTTTTGAACTATCTTTTTCCTTTAAAATGTTGGCAATATGTATTCTGAAAATAATCAAGGTGCAAGTAAAAATTAACCTTAGGGTGCTAACATTTTCATTCTTTGTCTGTTTGACAGGAGCCCCGATAATCAAACGCACGTAACGCTTGATTATTACCGGAGCACCTTGTTACGTACATGCTTAATCTGGATTTGCACTTGAACAGTGTTAAATAAAACTAAAATTTTTAAATCAACTAATGCTAAAACTAAACAATAACATTAAATGTGCTCTTGGTCAACTTAGTGCATTTATTAAGTGCAGCGTAAACTAGTTATTAAAATATCGCCTGTCTTGATCGTGAAAACTAGAAAGTAATCATTATTTATTTGCATTTATGGAACGAACGTAATTATATTAACATCACAGTTATCTAAATTCAATACAGGTATAGCATATTTACATAGGTAACTATAATAAATTACCTTATGAATAAATGACATGTGATATTTATGCATTTGAAAATAACATGTATGTACTGTTTCGAGGCAGCTTGCTTTGAGTAACTCCGTTAACAATATAAGCTCTAATGGTGGTACCCATACTGTGCAACGTAACTTGTAATGTAGTAAACGTTGAAACAAATATGCTGTACAAATATATGCAATGCAACATGAAATGTAACACAACTAGACCAATTTATATTATTATTTCGACGTTTGTGTACCCTGTTTAAGGGGTTTACAGGACCTAAACGCAAAAAAACGCAAGTTTTAGTAACAATAAAAGTATATGATCGACTACAATAAACAAAATCAGAAAAATATATGACATTCTTCAGGATATATGCTAGGTAGATAGTGCGTTGAAAACATAATACATACAACTAATTTGATACGATATAAAAAAATCATGAAGATACCTCTAAAAACTTTCTTTTTACAATAAAAACCATACTAATATACATACAATCATTATGATTTTTTTTCAGATTATTCTACAAGCAACATACTAAAACTCTAGTATTTTAATTTTTTAGTCCAAACAATAGTTTTTTTTGGTAAATAGATAATTGCTTCATATTTTGCAATAAGTACCAGCGTTTTGTCATCGCGCTTCTCTTTCTTTTCTATGCAGTCCGACAAAGACCGCGCTTTAAGTCATGTAGACGCTTTAAGGGAATTTGAAATGCGACAAAATTCTTATGGAATGAGGCACTTTAATTTCGATGCAAACATTTTAAATTCTTCTCAGGTAATTTCATAGAACCTTTTTACCTATTGCTATGATGATTTAATTTTTCGAATTAAGTGTTGTAACACTTTCTTTTTAATTTATACACAATAAAATGTTCAGACTACACATTTAGCATTAGAGAAAAATAATTACATCAAATTTCATAGAGATTACTGTACTGTATTTTTATCTTGTAATTACTATATTTTATACATATTATATTTTCTGATAGTTAATTTTTAATATTTAATTTTTCTGATAAGTTGACAATTACAATATTATTTATGTAATTGTAGTTATCGGGACTTCTACGACCCGACAAAATATAATAATTATTAAATTTTACTATAGATTTAATTGGGACTAAGGCGTTTACATTGAGCAAAGTAATCAGCTACTGATTGTTAAGTATTTTTTATTTTAAGTACTTGCCGGTCATTAGCAGATAACGTTAGCAGGATTATGTGAAAAAGGAGGGAAGCATTCTCCCTGCAAAGAAATAATAAGTTAGAAGTGCGTATCGTTTTGTTCCTGTATTAAAAGTATTGGCTTATATCGTGTGGTGTCCGGTAAATAATATATATTATAGCCTTTTATTTCCTTAATATAATTAATAGTAAATAATATGCCGCCACAATTTCGAGTAATTGGGATGCCTATGCTCATCACAGGACGGTAATGAGCTGTCATGGCAATTAATAAGTGTTGTAAGAAGTCATTATCATGATAGGCGGAGCTTAGAAAAGGAAATAACGTCTCGATGAAAAGATATGCCAGTCAGCAAGGTTGATTGTACGTTGCGCGCGATAGAAATTTACTTATAACGTGTTAAAGGAGCAAGCGTCAGGATAGCCCGCGAAATTTAATGTTTCTTACGGTTTTTGCGATTTGCAGGCTAGTATCTGGTTGTATATTGAGCTAAATATGATTACAAAAGTGTGCATTATTCGCGGCCATAAACAATTTCATTTCATTATAACAGGTTACATTCAATTTTCCCAGAATGTAGTAGGTATAGTCACGAGCATAAGTATGTATACACTTGGCTTTATTCAAAGACGATTTTCTCCTGTAGTTTTGAATTAAATTTTATTTTATTACGAACAACGTATTTTCGAAACCCATAGGTATGTGTAAAGTGTCGTATTTCAACGTTGCATTCGTTATTTCACGAAAAAATCGCAATTGAAAGTTGCCAAGTGTTGACATATTAGTGCTCGTGACTGTACCATTTACATTACCACATACAATCAGTAGAAGTTTACCGTTTGCCCATTCCACTAATTACACACAAGACGGATGTATATGATCGCTATTGCCTATATGATTGTTTTCATTGCTGTGGCCGTTGATCGTGCTGTAATTTCCATGTCCATTGACGGTTATCTTAAGCGCGGTGCCGCGACCCGCCCGTTCTAGCGACGCATCGGATAGCCGCCACGCAGGTAAGTACGAGATGCCGCCGAAATTGTTTTTGGTAGCTAGTGCGGGGTTCGGCCATGTGTTTTGTACACTGCCTATTGATGTATAACTGTAAATTAAGAGGAATTAGACACTTAAAAATATTTTAAAATCTAAGGGGGCGTTTTATGACATGGCTGTTGATAATGCACTTTGAAGTTTACCAGCGTCAGTGACAACTTCACCGCTTAGCCCTCTTACCTAACGGAGATTTTATGTCGCGAAAAATTTTTTTGCGCTCTGGATTTTCAAAGGACCGCTCAGCGCCTCGCGACGCGCTTATATCGGGATAAAAGTATCCTATTGTGTTAATCATGGTTACAAACTATCTGTGTGCCAAATTTCATCCTAGTCTGTTCAGCCGTTTGTGCGTGAAGAAGTAACAAACACACTCACAAACTTTCACCTTTATAATATTAGTGTGATGCCCCAAAATGCATTGTGTGTTGATATTTTATATTAATTTGTTATAAATTAGTAAGAGTTTTGAACTCACCCTTTATCATATAAGCTGCAATAAGGAACTGTTTTCTGCAAGGTATAACTCCATATCTGATGATAGTTCCAGTTGAGGAGGGGAGATACGCGAACTATCTGCGGCCAGCTCGGGTCTGTTTTCTGTGAAAGTAAATTAATAATCAAACCTACCTACCTATTATAAAATGTAAATAGGTAATACTGCAACCTTACTTTGAGTGTTTGAAAGGTAAGTACAGACGCCAGCACATCAACCTACTACAATCTGTCAAATTTCTTTGATAGATTTTCAACTTTATCACTGAAGCATAAGGTTGAAAGTTCATTGGGCAAATTTGACAGTTTCGGGTAGCTTGATGTGCTGGCGTCTGTAAAATATCATTTAAAAAAAAACGGGTCAAGTGTGAGTCGGACTCGCGCACCGAGGGTTCCGTACAAATTTGTAGGTATGTAAATAGGTGTTTATCACGGGAATAAACATTCTATTTTGTAATGTGACTACAAAACGGTTTTAGGATTTTTTCCTTTACTTGTGCTACATGACATTGCTTCTTGCCAAAATAAAATAAATAAGTTTTACAAGTGGCTAGTTCCTAGTTCACATGCCTTTTTTGTATTCGAGTGGATACGATAAGACTGAGAAGTGTGGGATTTTTACCTTACTCAAACCACCGCGGTGGTTACCGTCTGCACTTGGAAGGAAAAACCTGTGCAACGCCTGCCAGGGCGCATCCCTGAGGAGACCGTAGAGGTACCCGAAACATAACCGCATCAGTGCAAGCCAGCACGTGTCCAATGTTGACATGCCTTGCACCTATTTTGTCTATTCTAAATACATACTATGTATGTACTTATGTATTATTAACTGTCAACAGACCTACTTGGGTCGATATACGTGCGTTTCTTCCCCAACACCCATCCCTCCGAGACTAAGACTGACACTGAACGAACGAAACCGGCTCCGACTGAATTTGACGTGACGATGACGCAACTGGAGGAGGAGATGGCCAGAACGGCGATGGCTGATGCCGACGCTGTGAGGATGCCAACCTCACCACCAAGGTGGACGGAGCAGCTGCTCTTATCATCGTCACCGACACTGAGCGAAGACCAGCATGGGCTGGGAGAGGCGGGGGAATCATCCGATGGATCCATCTCCCCCTAATTCCACCCCACTGCCGACCCCATCCCGTCCCATAAACATCATCCAGACCAACCTCCAGCATAGCCAGACGGCTACCGCCTGCCTGCGCAGGGCACTGGAGATGGAACCCCGAACCATTGCACTCATCCAAGAGCCGTGGATCCGCAATAACAGAATATGCGGCCTTGGTAACATTGGAGGTAAGCTGATCCTCGACACACAAGGCACAGATAAACCACGAACCTGTGCCTACATACCCAAAGATGTACCCACCACCACACTCACGCAATTATGTTCCAGAGATCTAACAGCCGTCAGGCTCAAAACCGACGGCGACGCACCCGATATCGTCCTGGCCTCGGTATACATGCCTGGCGAGGATGAAGACTGCCCACCAAAAGGGATGGCCGACCTGGTAAGGTATTGTGAAGACACCAACCTGGACCTGGTCATCTGCACGGACTCAAACGCCCACCACCCGCTTTGGGGTTGCAACAAAGCCAACACTAGAGGTGAGGTACTATGCACATATTTGTTCTCAACAAACCTTAACATCGTAAACCGCGGCTCGGAACCCACTTGGGTCACATCGCGCGGACAAACAATTATTGACCTAACGCTGGCTTCGGAAAGCGCGGCAAAACTTATCTCTACCTGGCACGTATCCAACGAGCCTTCTTGCTCTGACCATAGAAGGATTCGCTTCTCACTAATAGCTAACATAAAAAAACCTGAACCTAGACGCAACCCACGCCGTACCAATGTACCCGGCTATAAACGGCTGTTGGCCTCCCTACTAACGCAACACCAAACTCCCCAAATTCTAATAGACCACAAACAACTTGAAAACACAGTAACAAAACTCTCGGAATTTATAATTGAAGCCTACCACGCCTGCTGCAAACTAAAAGACCCAAACACCAGGAGCAAGGGTAACTCCTGGTGGAATGCGGAACTTAGTAAGCTCAGGCAAAACATGCGCAAACAATTCAACAGAGCCAAAAATTCCAGACTACCAGAAGACTGGGAATCATACAAGAGAACACAATACACCTTCAAAAAACAAGTCAGGAATGCCAGTAGGGCAGCCTGGCGGAAATTCTGCGAAGAAATTGAATCGAACAGCGAAGCCGCGCGTGTGAGAAAGATCCTATCTACAGATCAAGATCGCACCCTCGGGTCGTTAAAAACCCCAGACAACACATACACCAAGTCGGACCACGAAACAAGTAAAGTCCTTTTGGAAACCCACTTCCCAGACTGCACTCTCTCCGAGGACAGAACCTGGGCAAGTGAGCCAACGCACACACCAAATGACCAAGACTGGGCCAGAGCCCGCACCATAGTAACCACAGAGAAAATAAAATGGGCAATAAAGACTTTTAAGCCATATAAATCCGCAGGCTTAGACGAAATTTTCCCCGCCTTGCTACAATGGGGAGTAGACGCCCTAACGCCGTGGCTGACCGTCATCTACCAAGCTTGCATAGCACAGAAATACATACCACTTACATGGCGAGAGGTGAAAGTCATTTTCATCCCTAAACCAGGCAAATCAGATTACACACAACCCAAGGCGTACAGACCAATAAGCCTAACATCTTTCTTGCTGAAAACCCTTGAGAGACTCTGTGATCGACATATTCGGGACGGACCTCTTCGGGAGCGACCACTTCACAAACAGCAACACGCGTATTCCACAGGAAAATCAACAGAATCTGCGCTGCATAGTGTGATCTCCAAGATCGAATGTGCAGTGGACCACAAATGCTCCTCACTAGCTGTCTTCATCGACATAGAAGGCGCTTTTGACAAAACTATCTTCCATAGCATCAACGCAGCCCTCGAGGAACACGGTGTGGACTCGACCCTGCGAGGATGGATCACAAATATGCTCCGATTGAGAGCCGTACAAGTTACGGTAAACGACACCACCAGAGCCATAGTGGCGAAGGGCTGCCCCCAAGGTGGAGTCCTCTCGCCACTACTATGGAACCTTGTAGTAGACAGCCTCATCAAACGACTAAATAGCAGAGGCTACTACACGGTGGGCTATGCTGATGATCTGACCATAATAATAAACGGCACACACGAAAACACACTATGCAACCTTATGCGCCAAGCTCTAAGAATAGTAGAAGACTGGTGCAAGGAATACAAACTAGCAGTAAACCCCACCAAAACCGAACTCGTTCTCTTCACAAAGAAAAGAAAGCTGACAACATTACAATTGCCAAGCTTCTTTGGGACAACCCTAAGCCTATCGACTGAAACCAAATACCTGGGTATCTTTTTGGACAAACAGCTGAACTGGGCAAAACACACTGATTACATTATCACAAAAGCCAGTATAGCCCTATGGCAATGTAAGAGACTCCTCGGGAGAAATTGGGGCATAAGCCCCAAAATCACCTACTGGCTATACACCACAGTTATCCGACCAATTATCACATACGGTTCTTTAGTTTGGTGGCCCAGGACCAACCTAAGTACAGCCCAAAAGGATCTCGAGAAACTGCAAAGATTTGCCTGCGTAGCAATCACCGGCAGCATGAGAACTTCCCCCACTGCTGCCTTACAGGTGATGCTGGGGCTACCTCCCCTACACCTCGTCGTAAGAGAGGAGGCGGCCATAGCGACTTTCAGACTCGAAGTATCCGGCTCCCTAAGCAATGATTCTAGAATCAAACACACACGCATCAGGGAAGATGCAATCAAAGAACAACCGATGATGACATCACCCATCGACAGAACCCTGAAGACCCACTGCTTCCAAAAACACTACAACATAGAGCTCATAGAGGAGTTGTGTGACTACTCAGGTACAACAGAGCTAAGAATTTACACTGATGGATCAAAGACCGACGAAGGGACGGGCGTCGGGGTGTTCTCCAACGACCTAAACATTAAGATATCCAAACCACTTGGAATGCTCAACTCCGTTTACCAAGCAGAGTGTGTAGGTATTATCCAAGCGGCACACGCTATAGAGGCCAGGGAGGTTACGGATACCAATATCCGAATACTCTCCGACAGTGCCTCAGTTCTTCAATCCCTAAAGAGTAATCAGATCACGTCGAGACTAACACTAGAATGCCACAAGGCCCTAGAACGAATCACGGTACTAAATCGCAACACGGTAACGCTACAATGGATTAGAGGTCACAGTGGATCACTCGGAAACGATGCGGCTGACGAGCTTGCCAGAAGAGGATCCAGCACAAGACCCTACGGACCTGAACCCATTGTGCCCATTCCTTTCAAGCAGCTAAGAAGCTGGTTAAAGGATCACACTCGAATACAAGCGGAAAAATGGTGGACCTCGACACCAGGATGTAGGCAGTCCAAGGAAGCTATGCCATCCCTGGATACAAAGCTGACCAGGCGCCTTCTGCGCCTGGACAGAGACAGCCTGCGCCTGGTGGCGGGGACCATCACTGGACACTGTTCACTAAATAAACACCTTCATACCCTGGGAATCACTGATAGTCCCCTGTGCAGAGCATGCATGGAGGCGGAGGAAACGGTGGCGCATGTGCTTCTTGAGTGCACAGGCGTTACCAAGATTCGCGAGGAGACCCTGGGAACACCAACATCCCTTGCGGATGCCCTGAGGAGACCGGGAAGTCTTATCTGCTTCTGGAGGGAGGTGGGCTGGCTGGAGTAGTCGGCCACCATGGCTCACGCACAATGGTCCACTTCAAGGACTAAGTGCGGAAACCTAAACCCCATGATAGAAGATAGACTGTCAACAGAATGAGTTGTCGTAATTTAGTACTTACCCATCCACTCATTTTATCGTTCAATTACTAATAATCTGGATGTTTATACAAAGGTTTTTATCGGATATCTATTGTTTATGAAAGTTCTTAGAAATGCACTTGATGCAGTCAGTAGGTAAATATTGTTTTTCGCTTCATGTCGCAATGAAAACATCAGTGTAACACCCTGGTTCTTGTATTAGGAGTTCCTGTAGGTATCAAAGCCATACCTTTCAATTTACAAGGAAAATGATAAAGAATCGCGATATCGAATCGCATGCATTAAAAGGTACGTATTACAAAAATACACGACAAAAAAAAAGGTTTTTTAAATTACAATTACCTGCATAAACTGCAAATTCTCGCTGTAAGGATCTGTCCGCCGCGTCCCCATAAGAACTGCTTTAAGTCTATTATCTTGATCCAGCAGCCTTTGCAGCGTAGTCTTCAGTTCACCTTCCGTCACCATCAGCGTCACACCGTAATGGTCCTTAATATGTTCTACGAAGGTCTCTATTTCCCTGAACGGTCCACTAGTGCGGATATACACAACTTTAAGTTCACTGGCAATGTCATCACGTTTGTACATGTCACGTAGCACGTTTATAGTCATGTCAAGAAGCACTGTGCAGTCTTTTCCGCCGTTGAAAGAGAGAAACACTTCGTCGATTTCGTATTCTGTGAAGCATTGTCTAAGTACCTGGAATGAAGAAGTATTTCTTGTTAAGAACACTATCAGCACAATTGCAGGAAACCCTTATGGAGCTAATCGTTAAGTTTGTACTTCAAGTCAAAAACATCAGCAGTAGATTTTGATGGTTGAATTTGTTATCTCTAGGCTACACTAAGACTGGGACTAGGTACAGTGGCCGTCAGATATATTGTAACAGGTAGGTAAGGTGACCAAATACTTCTGAACAATTATAAATGTCAATAAGTTCCATACACTATAAGTTACCATTAATATCTTCACATTCATTACTTCATTAATATCTGAACAGATGCTTGTCAATAATTTCTATACACACAAATAACCAAAAATATCTGGACACAACGTCAAGTGTAGGTATCTACGCAGACAAACACTGACCTTACCTAATTCGTTACTGAGTGATATTTAAAGGACGAACCAAAAACAAACACTCAACTAGTTATCTGTGGTACCTATAAATACGATGAAAAGGGAATAAAAATTGTATAGAAAATCATTTTGTATAGGATACAATGTACCAGTTTTAGCTATTAGAATGGCTTCAAACTAGTTTAAAGCCGGTAATGCTCTGTAATAGGTACGGGGCGTATCGACTTTAGGAAAATGTCTGCTGTCGCGTGATATGAGACTCGACGACATATTCGTCAACAAACGCTAAAAATTCGGTGTAACGAGATAAAACAAAATATTTGTCAATGTACCTACAGCTTTCAGTTTACAAACAAAAGCGTATCATTATGGGTCAGTGGGTCGTCTTAGGGTCGGATTTTTCTTGTCTCGCGTTTAATAGCAATGTTTTAATACCTACATAGTTATAATTTAATCATATTTAAAACCAAAATCAAAAGCAATTTATTCGAATTAGGTTGAGAATTAGCATTTTTCAAACGTCAAAATTACAGTACCCGGCAATAAATATTGCACATCGACCTTTACCTTTTTTTTGTATTTCATACAAATAATAAAAATAATTATCAAAAGAAGCAAATCATAATTGTTTTAACAGCTCCTTATAGATACCGCAGTGCGATTCTGTAACCATCTCACAGTGAAAACTTAGCTGAAGTGAGCGTGGAGTGAGCTGTCAATAGTGTCAATTCCTAGCAAAAACAAACTCACTTCACCTAAGTTTTCACGGTGAGATTTTTACAGAATCGACCGGCTGGACTGTTTGTATTTCGTGCGACAGAGATAACGCTCTACGAAGCCGAAATTAGCCGATTGTCTCTTTCCAAAGGTCGATGTGCAATATTTATCGCCGGGTACCCCTACTGTACATAAGACAGTCCCCCAAGACGCCCGTCCTTCATCAATTTCCAGTACTAGGCTTTCGCTGGGAAGAAGACGCGGCGCAACAAATTGCTAAGCAGCAGAGCAACATAAAACTTTCATGTTTAAGTACATACATAAGAATTACTCTCGAGATAAATCAATTATATTTCCTTCATTTAATTAAACCATTTATGTAATTCCACGGTGTAATATTTCAAATGGCAAAGCCTTACCTGCTCAGTTTCCTCCAAGATATCGGTGACGTCAGATAGATCCATGTCTGTCACTGCACTGTTCGGCAGCATGTCCAGTTCTGAACTGAAAACGTAGACATACTCATTACTTATTGGCAATTAAATGCGATGTTAGGGTGACTAATCAACACCAAGCTATAGTGCGCGGTGTGTAATCTCGCAACCGGCGCGCGGCGTGTGAGTATGTAAGGATTGTAGCAGATGGCGTTCCGTGGTTTCTGTTCACCACCATAGGAAGAAAGAGTCAGTTTATTTATGTATTATAATCTAAGTATACAAGTATTTAAAGCCGACTTGGTTTTCGTACGTCGTTTTCGGGTGAGGGTGACCATTGAAAATTAGCGCTAGGCTGTGGGTCCGCCATAGCAAAGTATCCTGCTGAGTGGAAAGCTCCTTGTCAGTCACGACGTACACCTTCAGACTATTTTTGTTCAGTGCTCGCGGTTAAAGATTTGTTTTTTTACATGCACGTTTTTCTGTGACAAATGAACCAATATTTCTCCTTTTCTTTCTTTGGCTAGACAAGAGCGAAGTCACACGATGCGGTGTAGTGCGACGCACCGTAGTGATTTCGCTGCACATTGGGTGCCATACGAGCGCAGCGGTGTGGGGTTGCAGCTTTGCAGGGTGCTTTAGCGCCTAGCAACGACAATTCCTGCTGTATTTTAAACAAAACGCTGCCATGGGACCATACAAAGCCGTTACGTTTTGATAGGAGCTGCTACTCTATAGAGCACAGACCTCAGTCCACAGCACAGCGCAGCACAGCTCGATGTTGGTTTTTGTGTTATTTATATACCCTTATGCTTAGTAGGTAATGTTTTTACATTGTCTGTTCAGTTCGAATGTCACGACACGACTAAGGACGATCATTGTGATAATGATTACGATGTAATTATAATGAGATGAGAATTTGTTTGTGTTTTATTAACGTTTTTTCGTATATTTGGCTTAGCCTTCTGACCGCCAGAGCGTCATTTATCTCACGAACGCAACGTGGGTAAAGCTAGCAGAGGTACAGAAAAAAAAACCGGTTGACGGACGCGCACAGAGGTTTCCGGACAAATTTGTAGGTATGTAAATAGTTTATCATGGGTTTTTTTAAAAATGTACTTAACTACAAATTGATGGTTTTCGGATTTTTTTCCTTTACTTGTTTACTTGTGCTATATGATCATGCTTTTTGCCAAATTTCATGATTATTTTTTTTACGTTAACTTAGAAGTTTAATTTTTTCACAGCTTCAAGGGACCGCAGACCTGAGTAGGTACCTATATTATGATTTTAATTTCAAATCGATACCTCCACGGGTTCCCGAGATAAAGGGTCTTGACAGACAGACGGACGTACGGACAGACAACAAAGTGATCCTATAAGGGTTCCGTTTTTTCCTTTTGAGGTACGGGACTCTAAAAATGAATTGAAATCGGTACCTTCGTTTCGGAGTTACGATGTCACATGTCAAACCAAGTCTCCTAACTTATAACACCCCTGTTTTCGCGTCGCGGGTAATGCAACTGGGCTTTGGCAACCGCCAGTGACTAGCCTTTTTTTTTCAGGATGGGAAATCATCAAATGACCCCTCCCGCTCTGGGTGGAGCTGAAGGGAGTGTCAGACTCTTACTGCCTAAAACCCACCCGTGTTCCTTCCTTAGCCTTTTATGTTCCGGGCCAGCGGTAACCCTTTCGGACAATTCCGCTGACCAGTGACTAGCCTTAGGCAAACAATAAGCGAACTCTACTTAATTTTAAGTAGATTTCGCTTATTGTTTGCCTAAGGCAAGATCTACCGTGACTGACAGCCACTACGTAGTATTTTCTGTAAGTTAGGAATATAGTGGAGTTCTTGTTTTTGACGCAAAATGATTAGAGTCTGACCTTTCTAATCGTTAGACAGAGTCTGAGCAGTAACAATGTATGGAAAGATGCTGTTTCAGAAAGATGATAAGATGTCAATTGCTTGGCAATTTGATTAAGTAAGACACGTGGCTATTCTTGATGATAATTGTAATTCTTGCATGAGTCCCGTACTTATTTAGGTAAAATGGATTTTAACGTTGAAATAATAGTTTGTTTCCAAGAGGGGCACTTAATCGTTAATTATAATACTGTAAACACATTAACAACAAACTGTATTATTTCAACGTTAAAAATCCATTTTAAAGTTACGTCTCGATTTACCTCTACCTGCATCCCTATTCAGATTCACCCCGTTTAACGGTACCTAAGACTTATAAAGGAACTTGAAACGTTACTCAAAATAACGTTACGCGTAGTTCCAGTAAGTACCGATATTTGTACCGTTCCACCAGGATCGTAACAATATTAATTCCTTGGCTGATACTGATAAACGGAACGAAATCTTAAACTGTTCAATAATAATATGATCAATAATCGTTATTAGTATAACGATATACATAATAACGTTATTCATTTCGATATTCTACTTTGCCAGCTTCATGACATTTTATGAAGTCGAAAAAGTATGAAGAATAACGTTACAAATTAATCTGTAACGTTATTACAAGAGGATAAGCATAATGTTACTGATACCTATAACGTTACTTATAATATTGTTCTACGAAAATGGTATTCTAACGTTTTTTTTTTAACGTTATTGATATTTTTAATATCGTTACAAATTTTGGAACATTATACGATAACATTACATAACATAACATTTGACGACACGGTTGGCGCAGTGGCTGAGCGATCGACTGCTGCGCTGCGTGTCGCGGGTTCGATTCCCGCACGGAACAAATATTTGTATTGCCTACAGGTAGTTGTTCCGGGTCTGGCTGTTTGTGTATGTGAATTTCAATGTTTGTAAACGCACCCACGATACAGGAGTAATTCCTAGAGCGGGGCAACGTTTAAAAAAAAAAAAATGGATTAGAAATATCCTTCAAAACTTTCGACAGATCCATCGTTTACATTTCAATTAAATTAAAATTAAATTAGCGGTAACGGAACGAAATTCTTTTCGTTTTCTAGTCCCTGCTTATAATTAGGATACATTTCAATTTATATTTTGCAGCGTCAGTCATCCCTATGTTAGACCGAGTTTGCATGATTGTGTCCATTATCATCATCACGATGCAGCCGAAAGACGACCGCTCCTGGTCCTAGGCCGCTACCAGGCATAATTTAAAATGAATGATTTACTTACTGCTAAACAGAAAAAAAAGCGAGTGGCACCGCGTTATTCAGCACTCAGTCAATTAAAGCATTTTAAGATTAAATTGGTGAATTAATTATAGACTTTTTGGCCACAGCCCACAGGGCGCTACTTGACTGGCTCGATGGAAGGTAATTATTCAACAAAGCATTATAGGAGAATGTATGTTTGAGCAGCTGTTATCGGAAATCGCTAGGTAATATTGGATACTTGTTTTTACTTTTATGGGGTTAAATATTTTCTAGAGTTGTGTGCGAATCTGATGCTAAATATAATGATTTCCTTATAGGAATGCGCTGGCCACCACAAAACGCCGGAGTGACGGCGGCTGTCATTAAAATTATCACACTTGCATAGCTATTCACAACCTTTCGATATGCTTCCGTGCCGAATCGGAGATCAATCAATGTTATCAAAAGAGTCCTCTAAAGGCTGTACCCAAATCAAAAACCCGAAAATTTGGTCAGTTTAAATCAAATAGACGCCCTTCTTCTGACAGCTATTTGTTGTTGGGGGCAAGGCAAATTAGTTATTGAATTTTGAATTGATTGATTGATTTTCGGTTCGAGAACCTGTCGTATGGTTGTGAATAGTTATGCTGGGTTTGACATTACAGAGTTAAAAAACGCTCTCTAGGAAATCACACCAACTTACTTTCATAAATAACGTTACAGTGACGTCATTCGCCGGTAAATTACGGACGCTATGTGGTGGTCACCGCTCTTCTAAGAAACTGTCGCTTTAGTGTCTAAGCGTTTTAAAGGCTATAACGACATTTTAGAGCATAGGCAATTAAATTTATCGTAGGTCATAGGAATACAGGAATGTTCGAAAACTTTGTTTGTTCCCATTACCAAATGTACCCCAAGTAGGTGTAAGTTTAAAACTTGATGGCAAGAAACTAGATGCTATTACGGTAACTGTATTTTAGGAATTGCTTTAGATTCAAATTTGCAATGAGGCGCTCACATTAGAGCTCTTTCAGGTAGATTAAGTTCAGCCGCATACGCAGTAAGAAAAATATGGCAGTTGACTGATATTAACCTAGCTGGGGCTATCCCAGCTAGGTTAGTATGTAATCTAACTAGCTTGTATACTGCAGGGCAAAAGCCTCCCCTCCCTTTTCCACACAATTCTGTCTTTTGCGAGTCCCTACGGTAGGAGTCAAGCTCGTCCCGCCATCTTCGTCTTGTCCTGCCGCGATGGCGTCGTGCGTTTAGTGGGACCCAATAGGTTAGTATACTTTGCTTGTTTCCACAGTATTATGTCCTATGGCGTTCTGCTGTGGGGATCGGCGGCTGACGTAGATTCCATTTTTATTTTACAAAAAAGAGGGCAATCCGCGAAATCTATAAAATGGGTCCTCGCGAGTCTCTTAGTGTTCGGTGCAATATTTGCAACCGAACAGCTCAGCACTTTTGCTTGCCTGCATTTCCATAAATGCATGTATCGCATCTGTTACCAGTTAGTGCGTATTCGTCTACCAATCGCGTAACTCAAACCAAACTAGATCAAACCATCTTAGTACTAATTTAGATTAGATTTACCATTTAATGTCTATCACTAGCATTCAATATAGCGTTTAAACCGTATCATTTTGTATCATTAAACCAGAGTACCAAATATCAACCAACTCTGAATTTAGTGCTAAACCAAGCAGGCATTAAATTCTACACTTAGAAATGAATTCAAACGATACCGTACGATATCTTAGTCATGGCTGAGACTATGGATGGAGGACCTTAGTACAATGCTCGATGACCTCAGTAGAGCTTCCAAAAGAGTGGGTCTTAACAGTGGCGGACTAAGCCCGTCAGAGGCCCGGGGCGGCAAAGCTGAATGGGGCCCGCCAGCTTTAAAAAAAAATTAATTTCACAAGCTTTTTATTTAGTTCACATTTGTATGTATAAATAAGTGTTTATGTTTATTTCGTTAATTTCGTCGGTGACGCCACTTTTCTTCTCTTCAGAATTCGAAAAGTAATTGGATAAAGATCCAGCAAGCGATTTTGCCTCTTCAGTCTTTGTTTTTTAGCTTCCTTTTCTGAGAGCCAGATGGTTGAATCCTTTTCAATAACAATAATGAGATAAATAAGAAACTTTTATAAAAGATAGCTAAACTAAGCCTCATTATTGATTTGATGATATAGATATTACAAATGTACAGAGACTTTGCCATGTTGAGTCTCACGAGGAGAACAAGTTCATAGGTACCTATATCCCTAATAAACGTGTACTACAAATAAAATAAGAACCAATGTACTCGTAGGTGCATATTGACTAGAAACTACGGATTTGCTAGGCTAAATTATACGAAGAATTACTTACTTTTTTCAAATAAACTCAACTCTGAACTCATTTACTTTTATACCGCAACAAAAATCAAAAACACTATTACACTTTTTAATGAAATTACTTTGAACAGATAACATCGCGTTTATTATTTTACAATTTGAAAAAAGGCTTATCTGTTCGCGAAAATATCAGTACGTGCACTAATAAACTATTAAATATCAACGTAATGAAATTCAATATTTGTTAAATGAGGCCTATGTTTATTTTTCGACGTACATAGAATGTAGTGAAAGTAAATGTAGGCGTACAAGAGTGAATTATTTGCACTTCATTCATTCAGGGATTCCCGGGGAAGTACCCGCTGAAAAGACGGGAATTCTCCCAGCATATTGGACGCGTTCAGCAAAGTTAAATACATAGTTATTTGTGCAACAAGAGAGCAAAGTAGTTTTTTGCTGCGAGTGCTGATTTTGAATCCCGAGCAAGCGAAGGATTCAACGATTGAATCACGAGCGTAGCGAGTGATTCTAAAGTTGAATCCTGAGTGTGGCGAGGGATTCAAAGGCACGAGATGCAAAAAAACTTTGCTCTCGAGTAACACACATAACTTTTCACTTCAGCAGCGAGAACACTTTAGGAGATAAATAATAATCAGGAATAGATTGAAATAACTATTTATTGTGAATCAAAATAATTAACATTGTAGCACACACCAAACCAATTCTATAAAATCTAAAAAATAAGATAGCAACACCTCCGAAAAACTGCTTACGCCCTTTGTAAGTCTCCATTCATTGAAGACGTATGCTTTCAGATATTTCTCGCGAGACTTCTCAGGTAGGAAACTTAATTCTGCATTAATAACTTGTTATTTTATCTCTTCCGGTGTTGAAATACTGTTCTCGTCGCTAGATTCACTCATATTTTACGATTATTTTAATTTTTTTTAACTTATTCAACCCTGTACGCCAGTCACGAAATTTTATTCCCGCTCTTTTATTTAAATTAAGGCGTGTTCGGAAATAGCACCCATGATATTTTATTGTTCAAAATATATTATTACATACGTACCTAACATTTATTGAAACTAGAAATAAATATTTACAAGTTAAATATCAGTTTTATTTGCAGTAAATACTTATTTTCGTTTAAATACAACAATAAGTTAAAAATTCAATAAATTACATTAAAAGACATAATTTTCTTTTTGCAAAATTTCTTTAGTTAGTACGAAATTCCGAACGTGTTTGTCTTTGAGGTCGAATTCAAAATCCGAACTTCGAAAGGGCTCGTCTTTGTCTCTCTCTCTTTCTAATGGTGAGAAAGAGATAGAGTGTTAATGTTTCGAATTGTATGATTAACCCAAGGCTGAATAATATATTCGCGGCTTTCTGAAAAATAAATTAAAAAGTTACTTTGTCTCACTCAGTGAGCAAAATCGCATTTTGCTCACTGATTTCACGCAGCAAAACCTACATGTTTGAGCTACTGAAGTGAAAAGAATATTAGTACCACGTAAAAAGTCTAGATGGCTGTAGTGTTTTGATCTTGATGAAATTATGTAGGTAGGTAGGAAATTATGTTGTACTAAGCACATTTTTAAAGTCTTGTTTAGGATTTTATCAGGGGAACGCGGAAGCATTTGGGGGCCCCCCAAGACCGGAGGCCCTGGGCGGGCCGCCCCTTCCGCCCCCCTGTTAGTCCGCCACTGGGTCTTAACATGAACATGGACAAAACAAAGGTCAAATGCCCATGTAACACCCTCTCTCATAAAGATCGGACACGCTACACTCAAAGTCATGGACGAGTATGTTTACTTAGGACAAACTGTCCAGTTAGGTAGGTCTAACTTCGAGAAAGAGGTCAATCGTCAAATCCGACTCGGCTGGGCAGCATTCGGGAAGCTACGCAATATCTTTTCGTCCCACATACCGCAGTGTCTCAAGACGAAAGTCTTTGACCAGTGCGTGTCGCCAGTGATGACTTATGGCACTGAAACGTGGTCGCTCACAATGGGCCTTATAAGAAGGCTATAAGTCACCCAAAGGGCAATGCAGAGGGTTATGCTTGGAGTTTCCCTGCGTGATCGAATCAGGAATGAGGAGATCCGCAGGAGAACCAAGGTAACCGAAAGGTTCTGGAGTGGCGACCGCGTACCGGAAGACGTAACTTTGGAAGGCCTCCCACAAGGTGGTCCGACGACCTTGTGAAGGTCGCAGGAACCTGTTGGATATGAGAAGCACAGAACCGGTCGAAGTGGAGGTGCTTGGGGGAGGCCTATGTCCAGCAGTGGACGTCTTTCGGCTGAAATTATGAAGTACCTGATACTTGTTGACAGGCTTACGCTGTCCTCCCATACCTATGAACTCGGCAATTTGAAAACATTGCAAAAGCCAGTTATTGTAAAAGAGTAACAGTGCAGTTTCTTGCCGGCTCTTCTCCATTGGAAACAACCAATTTGGAACCATGCAACTAGTTTCTGATATGTCATAAGTGCCCATGCTAGGCTTATATGAAATAAAATATTTTGATTTTGATATTCCTATTATTACATCAGCCTGCGTTTATCACTCAATAGGATTGTATTTAGATAAATATCTGTATTCATATCACATGTAGTTTTTTCTCTCCTTTTCAGATTGTTCCTGAACTTATCAGTTGGTATCAACCGTGTATTGAGGCTTTAGATATTAGGTACATTATGATTTACCTGATAACATTTATGAATTGTTGGCATTGAAATGATTATGCATATATGCAAACAAGAATGAATCAATGCTTTTTAAAGAAATGTTGTTTTGATTTGAAAACCTGACTCAACATCTTTATTGAAAAAAAAAAAGGTATTAACTGTGTTTCAAAATATTTAATTACTTACTTACATAATTTTTTAGATGCCTTAATAAAAAGTAACAAAACAATATAGCTTTTATTTATTATACACACAACTTTTTTAAAGGAGGTTCTCTTAAAACATCACTTTGCCCAAACAAAACCTCTTTAGTCAAATTAAAAGTCACTCTCATCATTTCTTTATTCGGAGACACGTTTCGCACATCAAACACATCCATAATAAGTGAAGATATGTTGCATCCAATGTTTTCATTCACCATTTTCTTAGCAATTTCAACGTGATCAACGCCCAATGCAAAGCAGTATACGTAAACAATTATTTCTTGATTGAACTTCTCAACTAGATTCTCATCTTTAATCAAACCATTGAAGTGTTTTAAGAATTCTACAGCCATTGCGGGTAGATTCATAGTGATATGAATTTTTCCTTCTAACTTTTCATTGCCATTACATATTGAAATAATGTATTCCTTGAATACATCACATATAAAATCTTTCCCGTCTTGATTGAATGATTTGAAAAATGACATGTTAACTTTATTATTTTTTGCATTATGATTCAACCATTTGAAAGAGTCGGGGTTTAAATCATTGGCAAAAACTTTTGTTTTCCGTTTGGCTGCAGGGACTGCAAAAGGGCCTACTCCACAGAATACATCAAATAGTACTTCCCCAGGTTTAAGATAGCTTAGAATCCTCTCATGCTCTTTTCCTAGGCGTGGATTCCAGTACACTTTGGAGAAATCAAACTGGAACGTACAGAGGTTTTCTTTGACAGTAACAAAGAAATCGTCATCCCCGCCAATCAATTCCATACTAAAATTTCTATAAGTATTATCTATACTGTTGCTCTTATTCACCACTGTTCGACATGTTTTTATTTTATCAACCAGCACCTGCCCAATCAGAGGGCGGTATTCAAGCAGATGATCCCTCAAATTCAGATGTATTATGTGACCAATTTGAGAGAAACCGCTGACACCTTCTTCATTCTCTGGAAGAACTGCTTTAAATATTGTTTCAAAACGCCAATTTTCATAGGTTACTTTGATTTCTTTTTTATGAAAATTGTTTTCTGTCACGTGTAACTGCTCCAGAGCTGTTCGATCACTTTCACTGAGGTCTACCCACTGACCCACTTTTTCAGGGTTGAAATAAATGCATTTCTTGAATGGTCCATTTTCCTCACCTTCTATACTCCTTACTGGCTTGAAAGCTTCTAATTTAAGGAAGTACAACTTACATATTTGAGTGATTTCACACAAATTTTCTTCTTTGACCTTTAGAACTGGCACTTTTATGTTGCGCAAGAATTGATCTCGATCGAGCACTTTCATACCACGCACGCCGACGGGTGCCAAGGGCACGGTAGCGGATGAGCTCATTTTACGTAAAAATTCGCGGATATAACTCAACTTCATACGAAAAATCTACGAAAAGTTGATGTTTAACACATCGTCAATACTAACCTATTTCGAGGTCAGAGCTGATGTGAGTCTTCTTGGTTTAGTAATCAGAGAGTCCTTGGAGAACAGTTTGACAGTTTATTCACACACCATTGACCAAAAGGCGAATTTAATTCAATATTTTTTTGCGAAAGCGTTGCACTACTACGCGGCTGTGCCACTGCGATTCTCACATTTCTCACGTTGATGTTGTCAAATTGACGTTTAATATTGCGTCATTCGTCAACGTCAATTTTGACAATACCGTTCCGTTTCAGTATTTTCTAATCGCTTCACTATTTTCCCTGTCTAAACCTAGTATTTGTCCCATCCCACGGTATTATATTTGCAATGGACATGGTTTGTTTTGAGTAGGTGTTTGAGTAAAACTAACTAACTTACATAGTAAAGGTTCAATATACAATAGTGTCGATGGTAACATGTTGTTACAAAAGTATTAGACCTTTGGCAATGAGCTGGATTATAACTTTACAAGTGTCTTCATCTTAGACCATTCTAAATTGAAGGTCTTCATTGCCCTTCGTTCGTACTGGATTCAAACGATGTGAACCCCTTACCCCGAATGCAAGGCTTTTTAAACGTTTAGGTTTGATGAAATATAAAACTGCTATTTCTTGCGGCATTTTTGCATGTTGACTGAATTCTATTAAAACAATAACAATAAGTTGCGTCGTTGCGTACCGTCGCTGGTTCGATACCCGATCGGAACAAATTGGGTTATTCAGGTTATCTACCCAAGATGTTTATGCAGAAACGCATGTCCGAGAATCCATCCTAATTCCTAGTTCTAGTTAGATAAATGGAATTTTAGGTGAATAAGAAATTATTGGACATGCGTTTTCACGTATCCACCTTAGGGTGGATTTTATGGAGTGGATAAATGGAATAACCGAACAAATATCTGTACCTAAAGTATAACATCGGCTACCTCGTTGTGTTGTCTTGTGGACGCAACTGGGTTCGATTTATATGTAGGGTTTGCCCTATCTGGGAAAAACCTAAACCTGTGGAAAATAGGGGTGTACTTTCTAAGCACATGGGCCTAATCCACTAGAAAAAGTTTAAATAAAAAAATTTTGTCAAAGGGACATCAACATAAAATTGTAGGTACTTTGTATAACCAGCAATAATAATACATTTCAGCGTTAGAACTTATGGTATCACATTACACTCATTATTACACACGGGCGGGGGGTGTCTTAAATAAGGGAAATACACAAAACATTCGACATTATGTATAAATGTTTATTCTGTTTCAGCGAGTCTACTTCAATTTTTTGTTCTACCTCTGGTAAAACGTTTACATACGCGGCTTGCATTTTTATTATTTAAAAAAAAAATTACTATCTAAGTCGATGCCTCTTTATTTATACTGTGCTTTAGATGTTCCACTGCAGTGCAAATAGATACCTACTTACCTTCTTTTATTTCACTTAACCTATTCACTAGGCTACCTTTTGGGGTCTTTTGGAAAAAAAATCTTGTAATGTTTATCTTATCGCGCTATTAGTGTTATTCTGTGGTTATTTTTGTTTTATGTCAGTATGTTAAAATCAACAAGGTTAAAATGTTAAAAAGAATGGGTTTACAGTTACGTTTCTAAAAATAGAGTGACATTATACATGGTGGCAAGGACATCGACGCACAACCTGCTGCCAAGGATTCAGTACATGATTCTGGACCCCCCTGAGTTGAAATTTCTCACAGGTTATTAAAACAAAATGCTGTTCCATACATTTTGACCGCGTAGGTATTGCACTGTTGTAGGAAACAGCAGATTGTTTCTTTATAACAGACAAAAATTTAAACGGTAACTAAACATGTACCGAAGTCATGGTAGCAAGTTGCGCGTCTATTTCCCTGCTCCCTGCCACCCTGTATAATACGGGTTGTGTTTTTAATGTATTGGTACGGAACCTTGACAAACACATGAGCCCGCCCCTGCTACTCAAATTTTACTAAGTCTTGAGCTTACCTTCTTAGATTCGTATATCTAATTATGAATATCGATTGTCTTGTGACGTCATGTTTAATCCTTAAGGTTTGAGTATATAAGACGTTGGGGAAACAGCAAAAGACGAGTAGTCTCCACAGCCTCGGCAGGTTCCCACATAACCTTACAGACTGGAGTAGTTCGTCTAACGATTTTCTCCAGTATCTTGTAACAAACATCTACGGCCGAGATTTCTCCTGATTTCAAATTGAAAAAGAACTACAACTTACATGGCGATGGCAGATCACGGACCCGGGATGGCAGCCCTGCAAGCTTGGGGAGGCCAAACTGCGATGCATGGAACGGCGAACCTGACCGTCGTGGACAAAGTGCCAGCCGACATGCTCCACATGGTCGACGCTCACTGGTACCAGTTTCCTCCTATGAACCCACTCTGGCACGCACTATTGGGATTCACCATCGGCGTTCTCGGATTCATATCTATTGCTGGCAACGGCATGGTCATCTACATATTTTCAAGCACCAAAAGCCTGAAGACACCATCTAACCTGCTGGTAGTTAACCTCGCTTTCTCCGACTTCCTGATGATGTGCGCTATGGCTCCGGCTATGGTTGTTAATTGCTTCTACGAAACGTGGGTATTCGGTCCGTTTGCCTGTGAACTTTATGGTTGCGCTGGCTCACTATTTGGATGTGCATCTATCTGGACCATGACCATGATCGCCTTTGACCGCTACAACGTCATAGTGAAGGGTATCGCCGCTAAACCAATGACCAAGACTGGAGCTCTTCAACGCATACTTGGAATCTGGCTGTTCTCACTCGCATGGACCCTTGCGCCATTCTTCGGATGGAACCGGTACGTACCTGAGGGAAACATGACTGCTTGCGGAACTGACTACTTGTCAAAGGATTGGTTAAGCCGCAGCTACATCCTGGTTTACTCCGTGTTCGTTTACTTCTTACCACTTCTGCTTATCATCTACTCCTACTATTTCATCGTCCAGGCTGTAACCGCTCATGAAAAGGCTATGCGGGATCAAGCTAAGAAAATGAACGTGGCTTCGCTCAGATCATCTGAAGCGGCTAATACCAGCGCTGAGTGTAAATTGGCTAAGGTGGCTCTGATGACCATCTCCCTGTGGTTCATGGCGTGGACCCCTTACCTTGTGATCAACTACACGGGGGTGTTCGAGAGCGCGCCCATTAGTCCTCTGGCTACTATCTGGGGCTCACTGTTCGCTAAGGCTAATGCCGTGTACAACCCTATTGTATATGGTATCAGTCATCCTAGATACCGCGCTGTTCTGTACCAGAAGTTCCCAGTACTTGCGTGCACGGTGGCTCCTGATGAGAGCGGCTCCGTCGCGACTGGCGCCACCGTCGTCTGCGGTGAGAAGTCTGAGAAGCCTGCTGCCTAAGATCACTGCACCTTTTCTGATGATAACACCTAACGAACTCACGCTGCTCACCGGACGAATGATTCTGCCATCATTATGTTATTATTTTCATTTGTATATAGCTGTTATCTCCATCAGTTGTGTCGTGAAGTAGTCAAGCTATCAATGTATTAAGCGCCTGCATCTTTTTTGATAACGTTTTTTGCATTAAGCGCAACGTTGCGCATTGTTATGATATTTTCCTTTGCGGTGGACGGCATATTAAAACTATTGTAAATTAAACCATCATATCATATACTACTCATGAGACTGCTCCTTCTAGAAATAAGCGATTGTGAATTCTACGACGAAACTGGCTCTGTGTGTTTGATCAATAAAGTTAAACTAGCAAAGTGGTTATTAACCACATAAAAATATTATTTATTTCATTTTCAAACATACCACCCAATTAAAATAATAAGATAAGATCAGAGAATCATTTTTTTAAAGAGACAGTTAATTAGATTGTTGTAATTAACACCATTATTGGTCAAAATATCCGCATACCTACATTACCTATTGGCATTAGAATATTTTACATCTTATAAGGTTTCTTTGGGGGTTTTTCTTAAGGGCGAATTTCATCAAACTTTTATACCTAGAACAAGTCATGTCCTGAGAATAAATTTTGAAATTTTGGCTGTTTTTCTATACTAGAACTGTCAGACGTCTAATTTATTCCACGGATACAATATATCTGACTTTGGTAAAATCAGCCCTAAACGTGCTCTACCTTTTCTTTTTAACAGTTGAGAAATGCTCATTCATTCTGCATTACCACGGGGAGATAGTGTAGTTATGTGAGACTCTAACCCACTAAAACTCCACGGTGTCCTCCTCTGTCGCTTACGGCGGGAACACGGGCACGCGTTAGCACTCATCCGTGAACCCGCCGCGGCTGGCCGTCACCGGACCCTCCTCTGGAGAGTACTACCTATCACCGGCGCACCAGAACACATAGTACGCCATGACGTACTATGTGTTCTGAGAAAGAAGAAAGAAAGAAAAGGAAGATAGGGAGAGCGGCGCATCGCAATACCGGCGCTCCCGCCGCGGCCACCAACCCTCAGCCGCGATGCCTCATGCCTCCCATACGACATTGCGGCCCGCTTCAGTTGCGATGTCGCCCAAGCGGCACCGCAACCTACTTGCTGGCCGCTACGTCGTCGGCTTACTGGCAAAAGCCCTGACGACGCTGCCCGTCCTCGGGTTCCTCTTCGCTTCACCGTGGGTGACCAAGCCACGGCTACTGAGACTCCCCGCCTCGACAATGCGGGAACCCACCGGGGGGAAACGTGCTATACCTACTCTAACTACTGGATAACCACTCCATTAAGTAATAAAGTGTGGCAATTATAGAAACATTTGGCTACAAATACGTAAAAATTGGTACAGACGTCAGCACATCAACCTACTACATTCTGTCAAATTTCTTTAACAGATTTTCAACTTTATCGCTAAAGTATAAGGTTCAAAGTTGATTGGGAAAATTTGACAGTTTCGGGTAGCTTGATGTGCTGTCGTCTGTACAACAGACAGCACATCAATTGCATAACACACTATCAATCTCAATCTGAATCATTTTGAAGGATAATGCTAATCCATTGCTTCATATCTTCGAAAAACTTGTCTGCTCAGCATCGATAAATACGCAATGAATGTTGTTAAACACAATGAAAGCCATTGCTACCTGCAGATAGTGTGTTACGAGATTACCCCGCAGATGATATTAAATTAAATCCAATTCTTATGAAAGCCATTGCTACCTGCTGATAGTGTGTTACGAGATTACCCCGCAGATGATATTAAATTAAATCCAATTCTTATGAAAGCCATTGCTACCTGCTGATAGTGTGTTACGAGATTACCCCGCAGATGATATTAAATTAAATCCAATGCCATTGCTACCTGCTGATAGTGTGTTACGAGATTACCCCGCAGATAAAATTAAATTAAATCCAATTCTTACCTGGGCCGTAATTCTCTGACACAATGAACGAAACCACGCGAAATCAACGCGAGATTGGTAGGATTAGCTAAGGAGTTGATGTGGCGTCTGTAAGAAATCGTTGATTATTGAAATAAGGCCTTATTCTACTCATCATAAAACATGATGAGCAATTTATCGGTCTAATCATTTGAATATACTTATAACGCTGATATTAATTGTATACACACCACACACACACACACACCCCCCCCCCCACACATCTCTGCCTAACTCTTCGAGGAATTCAGGCGTGTACCTAATTATGTTATGTAATTATTAGCGCCCGCGGTTTCATCCCCATAAGTGCCGATCCCGTAGGAATATCGGGATAAAAAGTATTTATGTGTTAATCCTGGTTATAAATTATCTGTGTGCCAAATTTCATTCAAATTCGTTCAGTAGTTTTTTCGTGAAAGAGTATGAAACATCCATTCATTCATCCTCACAAACTTTCGCGTTTATAATATTAGTAGGATAATAATGAAGTAGGTGGTACTACTTCTGTTTCAAATGAAGCAATTAGGTATGTATAGGTACTAAATCTAAATTAATTCTCAAGTTATGGAATGAACTGAATAAAGAGCCCACTCTTTCAGTAAGCCAATTAAATATTTCTAAAGGGCTTTTATAACACTCATCCTACTAGTATTTAAATCTCTAAGAAATAAAAGTGCTGTCAGATCTTATAAATTTTGTGATTGGCACAACTTTGTCGTGTTTATGATGTTTTAACTCGCGTCTTTTTTTTTTTAATCGTTCTCACATATAATTATAAATTCAACATTAATTAATGATGTACTTAACTAATATTTTTGTAAAAATATAATTTAAAAGATTGTCCATGGAGTTTCTTGCCCATTCTTCTCTATAGGTACGGTCAGCATCAAAAGTCGATTAACACTTCAGTTTTCTTAATCTCAGTTATTGAGCAAAATATTTATTCAAAATTGCAGCAGAAGTACGATGCAATTTTCAACAAATATTTTGCTCAATAACTGAGATTAAAAAAAAAAGAAGTGTTAATATTTTGGTCAATAACTAAGATTAAAAAAATTTAAGTGTTAATTGACTTTTGATGCTGACCGTACCTACGCTTTGGAATAGGCAACTAGTTTCATATTTTCTGACTGACCGACTTCTTGACAGTTCAAAAGTGCCTGTAAATAGTTTAATTGAAATAAATGCTTTGAGTTTGAGTTTATGCTTGGATGAAGTGGCCCATTGTCTGAGATTACGAATTCAAGTACCTACATTAATTTATATGTAAATTCTCTAAAGTTCGTTTTTTAATCCCAGAGACTAATTTTATTTGACAGATGTAATGTCAAACTTCTACACTAAAAAAACGCAAACACAAAAGACTCAAATGTCATAATTAGTCTTTGGGATTAAAAAACTAACTTTAGTTTATTTGTATCTAATTTTTTTATTCTGTCATTAACAAGCTTTGTATGTGTACTGACGGGGCATAGCCTTCACAAAGTGTGTTGAGTTGACACAATGAGGGTTTTCTGAAATGACGTTCGCTAGGTGGCAGCACTGACACGTCAGGTCCAGGCATCTGTCAAAGAGCCTATATTTTCTTTAGTTATGACTGAATGATGAACGAATGAATGAATCGAATGATGAACGTCATCATATATTTTATATTGGAAGACCTCTTGTCACAGTGGTGCCAACTGGTGTCGTAAATTTTCACAAAAACCCTCATTGGTTCAGCTTGTGATTGAGCACCCACAGTTTAATCAGTATTGACTGATATTTCATGGAGTTAGTATTTAATGAGAACGGGGTAGTTTTTTTGAATTTTTCCTCTGGAGTATGGGCATTTGATAGATATCGTCGATGAACCCTGGCCTCTTACGCTTTTCCCTCCCTCTGGCTTATACCATCCGATGGGGTAAAAGAGTTTGAAGTTAAGATCATTTATTTTTTTAAGCCTCCTCCAGGCTGATGTGAACTTTCACGTCAATTGTTTTTATTAGGAGGCCACGTCGCTTCTTTTTCGCCAGTTTTGGCGCGACGAGGTTTAAGCATGACGACGTTAGTTTGTGTTAGTGCAGATGGGCACTTATAATGTTAACTTACCTGGCACTGTCGGATATGCAGTTCGTTCGTCCTGACTTAAGCTTTCTCTTGCAAGGGTTGGACCTCACCTTGTAAACTTAAAAGTCTGTCGTTAGGTAATGTTTCTGATAGGATAGGCAGGAAGGGCCTGGATGTTCGAATGCTGTCAATAAAAGTCTGGTTTGGTAATGGAGCTATGCCAATACTTTTATTCAAAGGTGGGCGTAGCTCATGTAGAGACTGTGTAGCTCTACCTTTAGAAGTAAATGCAGGCTGGTTATAATTGCCGGTGTGTTCCATTCGAACGTTCAAGAAATTGTCAAATATTTTTATTATGGTTTTTTTGTTTAGTAGTAGAAGTGCTAGAACTGACGTGTTGATGTAAAGTCGTGATTATATTTAATTCAAATCAAAGTGTTCTTTCAATTATATCAACACACACACGTAGCACAATAGCTACGCCCCACAGTACCTACACATAGACATGGAAGAAAGAGGTCTTCTGTTATCTACAGGTATCTCTATAGTTAAAAGAATGAAGAAAGAAGAACTCTAAAATGTATTTGTTAATACACGTTGATTATGAAATAAATTAACTTATTATAAAAAATTCATTATATTAAAAATGGAGGCCGTTGATCTAGGTCTCGACACGTGTTTGTTGGTGTTACACTCAATTCATGCGGTACCCATCTTTCGAGTTTTTCACAATTTGTTTCAAGTGAATTTATTGTTTTATCATTCGATCAACGCGATATTTTAAGTTTTCCATATTCTGAACAGAAAGATGTCAAAGAAAAATCAAATGGCGCGAAAACAAATGATAATAAATCACTAAATTCGAAACACAACTAATCTGCGTTCGCGAATTATTTGCCAAAAATGTAAGCAAATATGAATTAATGGAAAAATAACTTTAATTCTTACACAATAATGTTCAGTTAAGGTTATGCTACAATTCCAAACATTCTTATAACTTTTTCAATAGTGCTAGTTAGGTACTCTGAAATCAACTTAATTTGTTATTGAAATAAAGTTGATATTTGTTTAACTTGAAATAGGGTGAGGGTGTGCAGCACTGCGCACTTTTACTATACTCGTACAAAAGCCTAAATTTGAATTTGGAATTCATAACCAAACGCCAATGTTTGAGATCGAAGTGGCCAGTTCGACAAAACGCCATTTCATATTATGTAAGGACCTACTTCATATAATACGGCATGCAAAATACATAAAAATATAACACAAAAAAACATAGATCTATAAAACTAGTTTCAAAATAATATATAAAAATAAAGTTAAAATATAAAATCTTATAGTTTATCATACAGTTACATACAGTTTACGCTATTAAGCTTTATTTAACAAAAAACTTTTTTTTTACGAAAGACGCATGTCTTTCTAAGCAGTTGGCGAAACATTCCTGTGTTTATATTACTATCTTTCGTTTTACAACCATTTTACTACGGCAGTGGGGTCGTAACCTTATAATAGTTTTGCCGTCCACATATTTAACGGGCTAGACTGTTTTATTTGCAATACAAGCTGTCCACATAAAGGTGATATTGTCTTAACAAAAGGTTTAATAGAATCTTCTTCGGTTCATTGTTACTGCAATATGTAACTATTTCAGAAGAAATATGTGCGATTGCAGCGCTGGGGTATTTATTTGGACGTGAAAAGCAGTATATTTCTTCGAGGCTTGGTCTTTGCTCTTAACTTTATAAAACTGATAAGATTTGTTTGAATGTTATGCTACAGCCCTTTCATAGTTAGGTATTTTTTGAAGTTAAAACTTCTTTAGCATCGTTGTGACTTGAAATTTTATGAAACGAAAAAGCGACAGTAAAAAGAGACATATAAGATTTAACGTGGGAGAAAATGAGACAGAAAGCATTATACAGTGTTTTTGAGTGTTTTGAGTGTTTTTGAGTGTTATTGAGTGTTTTTGAGTGTTATTGAGTGTTATTGAGTGTTTTTGAGTGTTTTTGAGTGTTATTGAGAGTTTTTGAGTGTTATTGAGTATTTTTGAGTGTTCTTGAGTGTTTTTGAGTGTTATTGAGTGTTTTTGTGTGTTTTGAGTGTTTGGATGGATGGATGGATGGATGGATTGTATAGTGATTTCAAGGTTTCACTTCTACCACGTGTGAATTGCACACATGCTGTTTTTTTATTTGCATCGCTGTCGAATCACAGTGATCTTTATTCTCGTAACAATAAGGCTGCTGTTGGGTTGCTACTGTCAGAGGTAAAATAACTGTGAATTGACTGTACGGTTTCTTAGAAGAGCGGTTCCGTCATTTATGATAGCGGCCGTCACGAAAATCTGTAATTTTACCAGTATTTGACATTTTAAAGTGTCAGTAAATGCCTCAGACCAAATAAAAAACCAAGACAGAGGGCTGTCAACAGTAAAGTGAAGCCGATTTCGTAAACATGTGTGCACATAGTGAGGTGTAGTTTTATTGTAAATGGTTGCAAATGTGTGCGTGTGAGCGTGTATGCACAGAGCGGAGGTGTAGTTTTTGCATGCTTCACTGTGCAGCGTTATATCTTGAGATTTTATTTGGTCTTAAGTTAATACTCTGTATTTGGACAGGCGTTGCCCATTGTGTGACCGTTCACCGCTTTCTTAGGAAACCAAAGCTTATCGATCTCTAGGTATTATTGTTGACAATGGACGTTTTCTAAGAAAATCTAATTAAAGTATATAAACAAATAGAAATATAATATGTTAGGCATTTTATCAAAATTAGCAAGACTTATTTCGGTCTGATTCCTGAACCCGCTCCACCCCCCCTCGATCCCCTGGTAGTTCGTCTTCTGTTTTAATCTCTGTCTTATTCACTTATCTAGGTTACTCTTTTGACAGGTAAGCACACAGAAAATAGAAACAAACAATGATGCAAACGAACATCATGAAGGTTTTCTTACGATGTTTGCCTAGAGTTAGCACACACTGAAAAGCAAATTGCTCGAGCGAGTTTTCTTTGATAGGTAAAGGAAAATATTTTGCCGATCCTCTAAAACCTTAATTGACCTTTTAATGATGTACACGTTTTAAATTAATTAACTTGTAAAATTGTTTTGGTCTTCAGTGATACGTTTTAAATAAATGATCCTCTTTTTAAATTCCTGGCCTTTACTCTCAGTTGGTCGCAGTAACTAAGCTAGGATAGGGTTAGGTTAGATATTTGATCAATCATGCGTGAGCTGCATTGGTCGCAGTAACTAAGCTAAACCAAATGGGTTAGGTTAGAACTGTGACGACTGACGCTGCGCGCGAGCCAAGAGAGCGAACAGTATCCAAGTTGGTTGCAGTTTCTTGGCTATTTAGTATTTTTGGCACCTAAAATAGGAATCATTTGAGGTTCGCAAAAAGAGGCGCATTATTTATTTATTTATTAAAACTTTATGCACATAATGTACAAAGGCGGACTTAATGCCTTGGGCATTTTCTACCAGTCTACCTTAGGGTGATGCAGAGACAAAACAGTAGGTGCAAAACATAGCATTACATAGGCTAAATAATATTGTTACTAACACAGTGGATCTTATTTGTTGTCTTATAAATACATAATAATAATTATTATTAATAATATTTTTAGGAAAGCATATTGGGAATTATTTAGGGTTCGATAAAATTACAGGAGAAATTCCTAGTGTGGGGGCTACGTTTTTATATAAAAATAAAAAAAATACCTGCTCAGCATCAGTAGCGCTTCCGACCAATAGAACTTTAATATTTTCTAACACACTTAACCTATTACAAATAAACACTACAATAAATATTATAGTTTTAGGAACCAGAAGTGAAAAACAAATAAAAAAAAACAATATCAAACAACCTAAAACTAATTTAATTTTAAATAGGCTTAGATCGAACAATAATTTAACAAAACATGAGAATTCACGCAATCACAATCAAACAGCCGTTAATATCCAAAAGTAATCACAATAGAACACAAAATAAAATACACAGAATGAAAAACCACTGTAGCAAAATATGGAACGAACTTACTGCAAAGTAGCGTAGGTACCACCTTACCGGTTGACGACTCAGCAACAAAATGACCGCTGCTCTGTAGAGCGCTTGCTTTTATAAGCATCGGTGGGGATACCCTCACTACCTACAATAAATTTGCTTATACGGCCTCTCCTGATCGTGCACCGTCCTCGGCTGCACCAGGAACTTCTTCAGCAGAACTGGCAGATACGGCGACAGCTTGATCGCTGCCTCCATCTGGATTGGCACCGTCTGAGCTCAGAGCACCAGAAGGAACACCAGCGGCACCAATAGGAAGACCTGAAGGCTCACCAGCATCGTCGGGGTTGTCGTCATCGCAATCTGTATGAGAAACAAGTGGTCAATTATATGTGACGACATACACCTTTGCCTATTCTGTCATCCATCACGCATACAAGGCCCTCATACAAAAATACACTCGAACCAAGCTAAATCACTTCGCTTTCACATGTATGCATGCATCTTCACACATCATGTCTCATTCAAACTCATACTTTAACTTGTACAAGTTCACACGTCATAAACGTGTCAACCAGGACTGCGCCTGCCAGGACAACACCTGATGCGTGTTCATAGAACACGACTTCCGGGACAGCACCCGATGCACATACATAGTATGCGACTTCCACACGTTAAAAACGTGTCAACCAGGACTGCGCCTGCCAGGACAACACCTGATGCATGTTCATAGAACACGGCTTCCGGGACAGCACCCGATGCACATACATAGTATGCGACTTCCACACGTTAAAAACGTGTCAACCAGGACTGCGCCTGCCAGGACAACACCTGATGCATGTTCATAGAACACGGCTTCCGGGACAGCACCCGATGCACATACAAGGCACAGGCACTCCAGGACGCTGGTCCCAGGAGCACGCTGTATCTGAGCTGCACCAGCCATCCGATGCTCCGGTCATCCGATGCACCAGCCATCCGATGCACCAGCCATCCGATGCACCAGCCATCCGATGCACCAGCCATCCGATGCACCAGCCATCCGATGCACCAGCCATCCGATGCACCAGCCATCCGATGCACCAGCAAAGTCATCACATGCCTCGCGCTCACGCTCGTATGAGAACATAAAGAAAAACTTTAAAAGGTTCAGTAAAGACTTACTTTCAAAGAATGCTGCACAACTCTCAGGACACCACTCTCCTTTCCAGGGTACCATGTACTGAGCTGCGGCCCGAGTAGTCTTGCCTCTGGCTCCACTCAACAGTTTCAGCTCGTACCGATCACTTCGTAACACTAGTCACGCGATACGGACCCCTCATGCCAGGGTCGAGCTTCTGAGAATATTTGATCACAAACACGTGATCGTTAACCTAGAAAACTCTTGGCGGGTGCCTTAGACGATTTACCCTTTCGATATTCAATTTCAAAATTAAAATCTTGGAGATAAATCCACCAGCGTGCAACCTGGGGAAGTAAATCTTTCTTACGCTCAGTGGCCGTCAAAGTATTGCAATCGGTTATGATTTTGAAAGTTATTCCGATCAAATAATGTCGAAAGTGTTGCAGTGCTTTGATAACCGCCAACGTCTCCAGTTCGTATGAATGGTATTTGGGTTCCGAACCCTGGGTTACTTTACTAAAGTAGGCTATCACCCGTTTACCACCGTCCGCGTGTACTTGGATCAGTACCGCACCGTACCCTGCACTGCTAGCGTCAGTGTACGTGTACAGCTCTGTAGGAAGGTTCGGATCAAAAATCGCTAGTATGGGCTCGCTAGTCAGACGTTTTATAAGATCTAGCCGGACTTTATCTTGATCAGGTCCCCATACAAATTTTACGCCTTTCTTTGTGAGACGCGAAATACATGCGGTTTTTGTCGCGTAAGATTCAATAAACGCCGAAAGTAACCAGCAAGTCCTAAAAACTGGCGTACTTGTTTGACACTACCAGGAATAGGCGCGTTAACTAGTGCCTCAATTTTGTGCGGACTCGGCCTAACCTGACCGTGACTAATAACGCGACCTAGGTACTGGATCGTAGTGGTAAGGAAGAAACACTTGCGCACGTCAATAGAGAACCCGGCCTCCGTCAAACTTGACAAGACATCGCGTAACAGGGTGATGCCATCATCGACTGTCAAACATAGAATCAAAACATCGTCAATGTATACCAGAACATTTCCTGCGTCTATAAATTTACGCAAGATATTATTGATGATACGTTGATACACAGTGGGAGAGTTGCACAAACCATAGGGCATTTTTAAATACTCGTAGTGAGTTTCTGGTGTTACAAAGCCTGTCATACGGATCAAGCCTTAGCGAAACATTCACTCTCTTTATGCCCTGCCTTCTTACAGATGGAACAAACGGGTTTGGCATTAGTACTACTATCGATTTTATCATCGACATTACGCTTCTTAGGACACTTGTCCCTGTAGTGTCCTGTTTGGCCGCAAAAAAAGCACTTGTTTTCGGACTTATTAGAACCGTTATAATTACGTTTTTTAGTCTCACTGGATGACGCAGATTTGTCGGTGATTCGGATATCGGGTTTGCGCACAGGCTTTACGTACGTAGCTAAAAATGAGACTAGGTTTTCTGTTGTCAGGTCAGCATTAGTAGCTGCTGCTTGTACCTGTACATCACTGATACCGTGGATCACTATTTGGGTCACAAGCTCTTCGCTTAGCCCTTTTATTATACGTAACCTTAATAAAGAACGCCGCGCGTATTCTGCGTATGATGAAAACTTGTCTGACGTGGTGTTTAAAACCTCGTGAAGAGTTTGGGCATAATTAATCTTTTGCGGACACAACGACTTAAATTCTTTCGTGAAATTAGACCATGAGCGATCGTTTGTAGTCCACTCGTTTAACCACGTTTTCGCATCACCTTTTAAACAGTGAGCCACACGCGAGAAACACTCGAGATCGTCCCAGTGATTGACATTCCTAGCTCTGTCGACTTCGTTACACCACACCTCAAAATTATTTATAGCGGGATCAAAATTTGAAACATAATAATTGCTAGACTTGCTTCTTGTTAACTGTCCCAACGCATCAACAAGTGCTTGGGTCGTAGAAACATTTTTCTCTAGCGGAGGTGTGCTATCACGAATTGACGGTGTACTATGCGAAGCAGTGTTTTCCTCAATAGCAGTTAGTCGCGACATGATATTGCCCAACGCACTTTGTACGGAAACATCATGAGGGTAGGATAGAGATTTTTCCCGACGACGACTATGATTAGCATTAACCGCCCGTGACCTAGATCCTTCACGCAAACTATGATTGTCACTATTACGCGAATGGGTGCGACGTGATCGTGAATTAGTTCTATTGCGGCGCGAACGTGAACGAGTTCTATCGCGAGGTGGTCGCGATCCGTGCCTATGCCGGTCTCGTCGCGGTGCACTACGAGGGCTATAACGGTCTCTAGAGCGAGGCGGCGTCATAGCTAGCTTTTCACGCGACCTCGACGAACGTGGCATTATTTGAAATCAACGGCTGTTTGTGTAGATATCAAGGCAGTGTTGTGAGCAATTAAGTTCTATCCCACTTCTGATTTTAGGAACCAGAAGTGAAAAACAAATAAAAAAAAACAATATCAAACAACCTAAAACTAATTTAATTTTAAATAGGCTTAGATCGAACAATAATTTAACAAAACATGAGAATTCACGCAATCACAATCAAACAGCCGTTAATATCCAAAAGTAATCACAATAGAACACAAAATAAAATACACAGAATGAAAAACCACTGTAGCAAAATATGGAACGAACTTACTGCAAAGTAGCGTAGGTACCACCTTACCGGTTGACGACTCAGCAACAAAATGACCGCTGCTCTGTAGAGCGCTTGCTTTTATAAGCATCGGTGGGGATACCCTCACTACCTACAATAAATTTGCTTATAATAGTATACAAGTATATAATAAAAAAAAGAAAAAGGCATTTTGTGTCCATTGTAAGGTAAGGTTGTTCTTTCTTCACCGTGGGTTGACTATGGGATATCTGCCTAATGACGATTTAGGAGTAATGATCCAGGTTCATAGCTATTGTTACGAGCTTGGGGTTCGTGACAATAAAAACTACCGATTTAATAACCAAAAATGACACTTTACTCACCAACACTAATTACAGCTCAAACACACTAACTAAGAAACACAATGTCACTTACTGATCACTTCTAGTCGCACTCGAATATCGCTTTCGATGTTATCGCATGTATAGCTTACTCAAAACTATGTGTCTCGCGGCTCGCGCCCGCCTTATATAGTCCCACAGAGCCATTCGATAAACATCTAGTATGTTCGAGTACATAGCGGTCCCGACCGACTCGACGTCGATAGTTCTCGGAACAAAGGCCAAGGTACTAGTTCTGCTACCCGATACAAGATGGCGCTAGTGGTAACTAATGGCGATACATGGCGATGTATCAAGCATTATTTTTGGCGCGCAACACTGCCCCCTCCTAAGACATGCTCGTCCCGAGCATTATTGGCTCCATAATAGCGCGCCAGTCGATCCACATGGACGATCTTAGGAGTACCTCTTGCACCTTTCTGTATCCGGTAGGTTACATCATTGATCTTTGTCACAATCCGGTACGGTCCGTCCCATTTAGCTTGGAGCTTAGGAGATTTCCCTTTGCTGCGGACTGGATTGTGCAACCACACGAGTGAACCTTCGTCGAACTCTTTGTTGTTCATTTTGCGGTCATAACGGGTTTTCATCTTTTCGGACATTTGCTGGCCCGATTGTCTGACGTGCTCATAAATGTCGTTCATTTTGTTCCGCAAATCATTCGCATAATCAGTTACACTGCGTGGGGCATAGGTGGTATTCCGGTGATCAGGTCTGCAGGTAGCCGTAGTTCTCTTCCGAAGTTTGCAAAAGCTGGCGTCACCGATGTACTCTCGTGAACCGCGCTTCGATATGACAACAAAAACGGCTGTATGTGCTTGTCCCAATCTCGTTGCCGATTTTCCACAACTTTTGCTAGGTACCTCTCCAGTGTCTGGTTAAATCGTTCCACCATTCCATCCGATTGTGGGTGGTAAGAAGTCGTTCTTGTTTTATGAGTACCCATAACTCGACAAGTTTCCTGGAATATTTGTGACTCAAAATTCTTTCCTTGATCACTGTGAATCTCCAAAGGTACTCCAAAACGACAGAAGACTTCATGAACTAATTTATCCGCAACTGTCGAAGCTTCTTGATTTGGAATTGCGAAGACTTCCGGCCACTTCGTGAAGTAATCCATCACAACCATGAAATACTTGTTACCACTTTCACTCTCCGGAAACGGCCCCGCAACGTCGAGGGCTATCCTCTCCCACGGTGCACCAACATTGTACAATTTCAATGCACCTCTACTACGAGTCTGAGGTCCCTTTACAGCTGCACAACTTGTACATTTGCGACACCAATCCTCGACATCGTCCCGACAGTGGATCCAGTAAAACCGTTCTCGTATCTTCAGTAGAGTCCGTTTTACTCCCAAATGACCTCCTGAACAACCATTATGGTACAGCTGTAGAACATCCGGTACTTGAGCTTTAGGGACAACCATTTGCAAATGACAGCTGTCTCCCCGAGCATTTTCCCATTTACGGCACAGGACTCCATCCTGAACCACCAAGCTGTCCCATTGGGCCCAATAGCTTTTTGTGACCGAACTCATCGCTGAGACGTCACTCCACCTGGGCTTAGGAGCTCTGGCCTTCATCCACTCCAGAATCGGCTTAATGTCCGAATCTTCCTGCTGTGCACGTTGTAGGCTTTCCTTCCACTCGTTGTTGAGGTCTGTCTTGAGCATCCTCACAGGTACCACTTCCTTACTCTCTTGTCTAGTACAATGCTTGCAGTCTTCAGGACAAGGTCTTCTTGACAATGCATCTGCATTGCCATGAGATTTTCCGCTGCGATGTTCGACCACGAAGTCATATTCCTGCAGTAGTTCAATCCATCTCGCAACTTGACCTTCGGGATTTTTGAACTGCAATAGCCATTTCAGTGCAGCATGGTCAGTACGTAAGTGGAATTTCCGACCCAGAAGATATTTGCTAAAATACTGCAATGACTTTACCACCGCAAGCAGTTCCCGTCTCGTAACACAATAGTTCCTTTCCGGTTTTGACAACGACTTGCTGAAGTACGCTATCACAACCTCTTGATCACCATTCCGTTGGGACAACACACCGCCAAGTCCTATGTCACTTGCGTCTGTGTCAACTATAAATTCCTTGCCCGCATCAGGGTAACCCAAAATAGGTGTTTTGCACAGACGGTCCTTTAGCTCCTGGAATGCGATGTCGCAACTATTATCCCAGCAGAAATGTCGCTTCTCCTCGGTGAGCTTATGCAGGGGTTTGGCTATGTCTGCAAAGTTCTTGACAAATCGGCGATAATAGGAGCACAAACCCAAAAATGCTCTGACCTGCGTCTTGTCTTTTGGAACTGGCCAATCCTTGACAGCTGCAATTTTCTCTGGATCCGTGCGGATACCTTCTTCAGACACGACATATCCCAAAAAGCTAACTTGTCGTTTGAATAGTGAACACTTCTTCGGGCTTAACTTGAGGTTAGCACTCTGGATCTTCATGAGCACGCGTTCCAGGTTTTGAAGATGTTCTTCAAACGTGCGGCCTACGATGATGATGTCATCCAAGTAGACCAGGCAGGCATCGCCAATTAACCCGGTAAGTACAAGTTCCATCAACCTTTCGAACGTTGCCGGAGCATTGCACAATCCAAACGGCATAACTTTAAATTGCCACAGACCCTTTCCTGTCGAGAATGCAGTTTTCTCCTTGTCCTTGGGATCAATTTCAACTTGCCAGTAGCCACTTTTCAGGTCCAGCGTGCTAAACCACTTTACGCCAGTAAGCATGTCCAGCGTGTCATCAATTCTTGGCAAAGGATAGCTGTCCTTCTTCGTAACGTCGTTCAGACGACGATAGTCAACACAAAACCGCATGCTGCCATCCTTCTTTCTTACCAGCACTACGGGTGAACACCATGGACTAGATGAAGGTTCAATAACACCATCCTTCATCATTCCCTCTATCATGGTTTCCACTTCCTTTTCACGTGCTACTGGTAATCTCCTTGGCCGCTGGCGGATAGGCAATTCTTCTCCTGTATTTATTTTGTGTTGAACTAAGCCAGTCCTTCCGATGTCAGCATCGTTTGACGAGAAAACATCGGCGTACTTATGTAACATCTTCTTTGCCTTGACCATTTCATTTTGGGACAGAGCGCTGCGGCAGTCTTCTAAAAGTGTGGTCACTCTCGTTTGTGCATCCTTGCTGAGGGTCCCAGTCGATAGATATTGGCATCGACGCAACCAATCCACTTCCTCACAAGTACCAAGTAGTGTGCCTTTTTCTATAATCTGTTCCTGATCACAAAGGTTCAGCACACGTACCCCTGAAATGTCGGTGGTTCTGACCAAAGTTCGTGCCACTTTCCATGGTCTAGGTCATTGTCTACCCTTTCCACGAGTACACAACGAGGAGTTCGCCCAGGATTCCGAGGAAGATTAACCGGCACAATCGTTTCCGATCTCGGCGGCAGAACAATCTTCTTAAGGCTGTATACATTTCCTGGTAACGCCCCTTCCACGAAAAGTTCCTCTTGTCCACATTTCAAAACACCTTGCTTGACGTCGATCTCGCAACAATTCTTCCTCATAAAGTCAAGGCCCAGGATGCAATCGTCCATTATATCAGCCACAATGACATTATGCAGGTAGATTCTGTTGCCTAGCTTCAACTCCATCTTCTTCTCTCCACGGACGGGTATGCGCTGACCGGTGGCTGTTACCAAATTAATGTGTTCTCGGTTGTGTGCGGAGTCCCCAAGGAACCGACTTATAAGTTGGGAACTGACGACCGTACGAGAGGCTCCAGTATCTATGGTCAGCTTACACGGCGTTCCGTTGACCTCGCCCTTGATGATTAGGCTATTCCCATCATGGGTTTGTGTGATCGAAATCCTTGGGGCTCCTTGAACATCAGCCAGCACCCGCCCCGCAGTCCTGGCTATTACTCGTTTCCCTGCTGCTGGTGTTTGGCGGTGCTGTTAGCCGCACTGCCCTCTGGAGATCGGCCGTCTTCTCTTTCTGCAGTTCGCTTAGGGCAACTGGATCGAAGGTGGCCCCTTTCCCCACAGCCGTAGCACCTAGGGCTGTATCCTTTACTGCGCTCGCGAACTGTAGCCGCTGCAACCTCCCTGACGCGATGGGAACGATGATCCTGCCGCACCGCTTCCACCTCCAATGCATGGGCCAAGGCGTCCTTAAGCGTTCCGTGGTGACCGAGCCTCACAGCAACTCTAACTTCAAGGTCGCGGATGCCGTCGATGAATGCCTGCACCAGGTTCCCATCAATAAGTGCAGGTACGGACTGGTACGCTTTGCGAACCAGCTTCTCCACTTCCAGGGCCCACTGCTGCAGGTTTTCATTGCTGCGTTGCACGCGATCCTTGAGCTGCGCACGGAACACGTGTTCCAGGTGAGCGTCGCCATACCGAGCCTCCAATGCCTCAAGGAGCTGCTCGTAAGTCACTTCCTTACCGAGAGCTTCCAGGACAGTTAAGGCCTGGTCACGCAGGCCCAGGGTGAGGGCAGTCTTGGCCTGACTTTTATTCCACCCGTTCGCCTTCATGACAGCCTCAAACTGGATTTTGTAGGCCGACCAGGAAGAAGTTCCGTCGAACGGTGGCACTTTGAATCCACGTAGCGAAGGTGTTGTAGCTACGGGAGCTGCGATTCCATCCCCCAGTTTGAGGTTACCCAACTCTTGCTTCACATTAGCAATGACGTCATTAAACTTGCTGATCTGAGTTTCAGCTTCTGACAGGCGGTTGTCATGCTGGGCAACCTTCTCCTTCACCTCCTTCATGTCTTTCCCCAAGGTTGCGTGAAGGTCCTTCATGAGGAACATCTGCTCTTCCTGGCGGCGTACCTGCTCCTCCTTATCCCGCTGGAGCTGTTCCTCCAACCGACGAGCCTGTTCCTCCTGTCGGCGAGCCTGTTCCTCCTGTCGGCGGGCCTGTTCCTCCTGTCGGCGGGCCTGTTCCTCCCTGTCACGCAGAAGCTGTTCTTCCAACCGACGGGCCTGTTCCTCCTTGTCTCGCTGGAGCTGTTCCTCCAATCGACGGGCCTGTTCCTCTCTGTCACGCAGCAGCTGTTCTTCCAACCGACGGGCCTGTTCCTCCTGTCGGCGAGCCTGCTCCTGCAGCATCATCATCAGAGCAGCAAAATCTGGTGCTGATGATGCTGGAGCAGCTGTGGACGGACCGGCCTCCGTGGTCGGTAGCTGGCCTTCCGACCTCTGTGGCGTTGCTCCACCGAATCGCCTCTGGTCCGTCTCTTGCTGGCGTTGACTCCGGGTACGGATACCCTCCATGTCGTCTTTGGGTAAAATCGGCATTTTAAACCTCGCTTCTGACACCAATTGTTACGAGCTTGGGGTTCGTGACAATAAAAACTACCGATTTAATAACCAAAAATGACACTTTACTCACCAACACTAATTACAGCTCAAACACACTAACTAAGAAACACAATGTCACTTACTGATCACTTCTAGTCGCACTCGAATATCGCTTTCGATGTTATCGCATGTATAGCTTACTCAAAACTATGTGTCTCGCGGCTCGCGCCCGCCTTATATAGTCCCACAGAGCCATTCGATAAACATCTAGTATGTTCGAGTACATAGCGGTCCCGACCGACTCGACGTCGATAGTTCTCGGAACTACTAGTACCTACAGGAAGGGTCAATGTCCTAGTACAAAGGCCAAGGTACTAGTTCTGCTACCCGATACAAGATGGCGCTAGTGGTAACTAATGGCGATACATGGCGATGTATCAAGCATTATTTTTGGCGCGCAACACTATTAAACTATTGGCCGACTATTTTTAACCGATTTCAAAAAAGGAGGTTCTGTATTCGACCCGTATGTATGATGTATGTATGTTGCTATGTCCGCGATTTTCTCAAAAACGAATGAACCAATTTTGATCTTTCATTCATTAACGTATTCTACATACTTTTAGGAAGGTTTTAGTATATAAAACATTAGGTAATTATTCTTATGTACGAAGTTATATGCATAAATGTACTGCATCTCCGGTATTTCTATGAGAATTTTGATGATTCTTCTAGTCGGTTTTTTCAATTCTTCTATGCACCCTAGCTTTTTACATCTATGTATTGTTTTTAATGGATAAGGTATGCCTCAGGGATGGTCCAATATAAATTTGATTAACTTTGCTTGGGTAGTTTTTGAGTTGGCTTCAATAATAAGATTTTTTCCATTTAGTTTAGGTATATTGATTATGTTTTAACTGATATTTACATAGCAAGTAGTGTTAATTGAATTTTTGTGAGGTAGGTACAACTAAAAACTAAAACAAAAAATACAACCAACTTCAAAAAATAACACTAGACTACAAAGTGAAAAATAACTTTAATTTCGGAACTCGGTTTCAAAAAACGAAAATGCGGAACCAACGACACAGACTTCCGAAATAGTTATTTCTCACTTTGTAGTGGTATTTTTTATAGTCAGTTGTTTTTTTTTGTAAAAAAAGCTTTTATAACATTTTTGTTTATATTTGAAATGAATGTCAAACATGAAAGGCAAAGTGTTTGTCAAAAACATAATGCATGTTGAAAGTAGATGACGCTCGGCAGCCGTCATGATATTATAATTATATCAACTGATAAGCCAGTCTAAAATTATCTCGGAAATGTACTGGTATTGTGTTTACTTTCCAATACTTGCTTTCTTTGTTTTACAACTATTTTAGCGCGTCCCACAGATGACGGAAGCGATGCGATAAGGAGGCGGTTGCGAGGCGGGGCAGGGCGGGTCTTTATCGAATCTTGCTGGCACTTTATCTTCTAATTTATTTAAAAACGATGTCTTTATGTTTGCTTCTGTATCTGAATGCACAGGAGTGTTGCGCCAGCCAGTGCTACCTCTTTGCCAGAGCAACGCCAATGCTACACACGTGTACCGCTAGTGTTACCCCTCTTTTTATCCGGGAGAAATGTTAATGCATTCTGCATTACCACGGGGAGATAGTACAGTTATGTGGGACTCTAACCCACTGAAACTCCACGGTGCCGCTTACGGCGGGAACACAGGCACTAATTAGCACTCATCCGTGAACCCGCCGCGGCTGTCCGTCACCGGACCCTCCTCTGGGAAGTATGCCAACGCTACGCATGTGCTACGTTTGTGCTGAGCCTGTGCTACCCCAATGCTACGCCTGTGCTACCCCAGTGCTACGCCTGTGCTACGCTAGTGCTATGCCAGCTGCTACGCTAATGCTACGCCAGTACTACGGCAGTCCTAATGAATAGTGGCGTGCTAATGGAGAGGCCTAAATGCAGCAATGGACAGCTATAGGCCGATAAATATGGAGGTAGCAAATGACAAACAGGTACCTTCAGATGTTCCAGACGTTAAGACGATCTTATTTCAACAGTAAGCTTAAAATCTCATATAACATACACCTTTAATACCGAAAATGTAGGTGTAAAGAAACGGCCAACTATTCTTCGCAGTAAGCAGAAAAATATGTCGCCAGTAAATTAGTGTTAGAAAACAATGGCGACGCGCCACGAGCGTTCCCTAACATTTTTCAACAAAGTACGGTGACCAGGATTTACTTGATGGATAGTTTTGGCTTTTGGGAACTGTTAGTGAATGAAAGCCTAACTTTGGTTTTCATTCCGGTTCCGAAGCTTGAAAGCAAGTGACAGTCTAAAGATTTTGTTGGAAGTCTCAGAGTTTTGAAGTCGAGTGAAAGAATCAATTTGTTGAAAGATTCCATTCCTCAATATTATGTTTCTGGCCAATTAACTTAGATTTTTAGGGTGCCTTACTGTAATGTATTTTCAAGAAGTACATAATTATGATATATAAAATATTATATCGTATAGAAATACAGACGCCAGCACATCAAGCTACTACAATCTGTCAAATTTCTTTAATAGCTTTTCAACTTTATCGCTATAGCAAAGTTCAAAGTTGATTCGGAAAATTTGACAGTTTCGTGTAGCTTGATATGCTGGCGTCTGTACATTACAGATGGTCGGGTTTTTTAAACAGTTTAAAGGTGCCAACGGAACTTTATTACTAAGCCTCCGCTGTCCGCCCGTCCGTCTGACTGTCTGTGGGCTACACGGTGGGCTATCTTATGAACCGTAATAGGTAGACACACTTGAAATATTCACAGAGTGTGTATTTCTACTGCCGCTATAATAAAAATAAAATAAAGTTACTAAAAATTAAACGGGGTCTCCATACGAAAAGCGTGTTTTTTCCGCGTTTTTGTCTTTGATCCGCACCACATACTGTGCGTACGTGTGCGATGTAAGCGGTGCGAGTCTGATTCGGACTTGTGTACCTACTCATGGCGATTTTGTTTATTGATTGGGATTCTGATATGTAAGTCCTAAATACCGCGACGAAAAAAGCAACAACCAATAAGCTAGAAACACATAGAAATACATGTACACGCGGCTACACGTCAAACTATACATTTCCAGTTTTAGCTGACCTCGCTTTGAAATAAAATGAATAGCCGTGGAATACTTCTCCACTCCTCAAGCACCTCAGGACATGTTGCCCCCTTGTCGCTATGTCACTATGTGCTAGCGACCGAGTGACCTTTTTTGGGGCCCATTATTGAGTGTGCAAGCATTTTTATCCGTGTAAATATAAAACATTACATGAGGAAACATATAACATGAGGCAGGCAGAGGTCATAGTTCTTCCTTAGTTATTGGTATCCAGTCTTTAGCCACCCAAATCTATAGACCAATTGTATTTTTCCATATCCTGCAATAGTCCTATACCAACCGGGGGTTATCCTTGGGTGCACTTGCATAGTGCATATAGAGATAATCGTCGGTTGATGCCGCATTTCATTAAAATTTCTTAAGGGACCTCTGCGAGTTGGCTTTGGCCCCTCGTACACCTTCCAAAGGACCGGGACCCCATGGTCCCGAGATATTTAAAATCAAAAAATAAAAAATTGTTTTGTCGTACAGTAACAAGTCAGGTTATACTGGTTATAGATAGTTTGATGTGTAGCCGTGCGTACCTGTGGCATTTAGGGTCAATATTATAATATTGCAAGTAGCAGTGAGCAGGCCACATTGCTCGCAGAACAGAATGAGGCTGATGGGGCCGAAAGGTTCTGGAGTGGCGTCCGCATACCGGAATACGTAGCGTTGGAAGGCCTCTCTCAAGGTAGACCGACAACCTTGTGAAGGCCGCAGGAACCCGTTGGATGCGAGAAGCATAGAACCGGTCGAAGTGGAGGTGCTTGGGGGAGGCCTATGTCCAGCAGTGGACGGATTATGGCTGAAATGATGATGATTATAATATTACACAAAAAAAAACCCAGATGGGTAAAGGCTCCTGCAAACAGGCGCGGCGCGACGCGAATCACGCGCGACACTAAGGCACCGCTCGTTGCGCGACTTGCGGTGCCTTTGTGTCGCGTGTCGTGTCGCGCCTGTTTGAAGGAGCCTTAACGCAGATGGAGATAAGCATAAGTGATAATTATATAAATGATTAGTTTCTGCCCGCGACTGCGTCTGCGTGAAATTTCACCCTCCCCCATTCACCCTCTTAGGGGTGGAATTTCGGAAAACCCTTTCTTAGTGGTGGTTTCTTATTCTTCACAAAAACATACCCTCCAAATTTAATGTCTTTAGGACCAGCGGTTTAGGCTGTGCGTTGATATATCAGTCAGTCAGGACTTTGAATTTTATATAATATATAGGTAATGGGTAATACGGGCTGGTGTCCGCAACTCTACGTCTATGCGCGTATTTTGCGTACGATTATCTAGAAACACAATGTTCCTAAAACTATTTTGCTTTTAATACATGTGAAGAAGATACTATGTTAGGAATTTTAAAGCGTGTTTATGTAAGTTCGACGAGCTCGTTCTATCGCTCGAAGTATTTCGATTAGGTTCAGTAATTGAAATACTTTAGCTAGTTGGTACCTAGCTGGTTTGTTGGTTGGTTGGTACGACGAAATATTTTCTAGGCAATAAATTCGTTTGCAGTCGTTTGCTCCGTTTTAAATCGCAGGAATTACGTTTTTAATTAATTTGATCGTTTCTAGGATAAGCAAAAACTGCGGGGAATTACCTAATTAACACTAACAGTAGCAATGGCTTCCATTTTAGCAGTTCAACGACATACATTGCGTTATTTTACGTTGTTGAGCAGACAAATTAGCCGAACATTATGAACCAATGGATTAGCAATGTCTTTCAAAATGATTCAGATTGTGATTGAAAGGGCGTATTCAGGATTCTTGGAAACACCTAAGGTGATACACCTAAGGTCAGGGGCGGATCTACTTAAAGGCTTTTTGGGCTGCAGCCCAGGGCCCCGTGGATACAGAGGGCCCCCAACCGAACTGAAAACAATAGACGATATTGTCAATAATAAAAATTATCTAGAATTTAAAAAAATCCGATCATAATAAAATGGCAATTGGTTGAGTAATTAGGTAGGGCCCCTAAGCAGTATTAGCCCAGGGCCCCACAAATTCAAGATCCGCCCCTGCCTAAGGTGTCCACCTAAGGTGGACCAATAAAGGTGAGTATAAACTAGAGCATTTACTTGCAACAGAAGATCGGGAATTCGCCGTTTTTTAATTTTATCGAACCGCACTTCGAACACGAAGCTCGATGTCTTGTTACAACCTGATTTAAAAAAAACCAAATGCCTGTGTTATACCATTCGTAAGAACGTTACATTACATGGAAATCATCATCTTCTTGCTATTTTTTTTTTGATGATGTGAAATCATCAAATGACCCCTCCCGCTCTGGGTGGAGCGAAAGGGAGTGTCAGACTCTTACTGACTAAAATCCACTCGTATTCCTTCCTTAGCCCTTTATGTTCCGGGCCAGCGGTAACCCTTTCAGACAATCCCGCTGAGTCGGCTGAATCTTCTTGCCCATATCCCATATTACTAGCGGTCGGCGCAGCACGTTTTCTTCTTCCATTCTCCTCTGTCAACTGTCACGCTATCATTCACTCCCTTCTCTCTGATATCATTCCTCACACACTCCATACATCTTTTCTTCAACCTTCCTCTCCCTCTACATCCATCAACATGCATATTGATCACTCTTTAAGTCACATGCGTTTCGCCCCTTCTTATCACATGCCCATACCAAGCCAAACGATTTCCTTTCAACTTTTCTGTCACTGGCGCTACTTTCAAACTTCCTCTTAATACTCATTTCTTACTTTATTCATTCTCGTCACTCCACACATCCATCTCCATCACAACTGTTGGAGGTTGATACCTTCATGGTATATAGGTAATCTGTCACAGTGTTTTCGTGTGTAGCTATGACAACTGTTCCTAATAAAATTATCTGACGACTGAATCGTGTTTTCAGTGATTAATATACATAATTTATGTTATCGCAGTGCCAACTCTGCTAGACACTTTCCATCAGTTGATACCTTCATGGTATATAGGTAATCTGTCACAGTGTTTTCGTGTGTAGCTATGACAACTGTTCCTAATAAAATTATCTGACGACTGAATTGTGTTTTTAGTGATTAATATACATAATTTATGTTATCGCAGAACCACGCTCTGCTAGACACTTTCCATCAGGTTATGGGCCCAGGAATTGCCCAGGGAGTTGTGCAGTAATTACACGATAACGTAAATTTTAAAATTTGGAAATACGCATTTTCGATAATGACGGATGACAATAGTTCGTCAGGTTCCATTTTTGGAATCGGGAAGCTCAGGGGTTCAGAGAACTTTGAAGTTTGGAAGTTCCAAGTCCAAAACTACCTGGAATGTAAAAACTGGTGGGTGGCCGTAGAAGCCACAGAAGTTTCTGAAGAACTCAAAGATGCTGATCGACAGGCGCGTACTACCATGTGTCTACTATTGGAGCCTTCATGTTTTTCAAATGTCTACAATTTGAAGACTGCACATGAGGTATGGCACAAGCTGTGTGGTTCATATGAAGATAAAGGCTGGGGTAGACGAATATCACTGCAGCGTCAATTATGGTCATGTAAGTTGGAAAACTTTGCGAATATGGAGAAATACGTCTCAAAAGTACTATCCATAGCACACCAATTGGCTGCGATAGACGCGAAAGTCTCAGATGATTGGATCATTTCCATTTTGCTTGCCGGATTATCATCAGAGTACAACCCGTTGATAATGGCAGTAGATAATAGTGGAAAGGATATAAGCCTAGAGCAGATCAAAACCAAACTGCTGCAGGAGGCAAATAGACAAGCTGAAACAGCTGGAGCTGGTGAGCACGCCCTTGCCTCAAAACAGGAAAAGGCATCCAAAAACAATGCTCGTAAACCAGTGCGCAAGTGCTATAAATGCCATAAAGAAGGACACAAGGCAGCTGAATGTAAGAAGCTGAATGCCGGTGTGGTCGGTTTGAGCATGAGTACAGCAAATACCAAGAAGAAAAGCGATTGGTATGTGGATAGCGGATGCTCAACGCATATGACTTACGATGCTGGAAAGTTATGTAACTATAAGAAAGTAATGGGTAACTTGACAATTAAAGTGGCCAATGGAGAACAAATACCAGTTGAAGGTAGAGGAAATGCTAAGCCAAAAGTTAGTGGAAGTTCAGATTTCACGTTAGAAAATGTTCTTCATATTCCTCGACTAAACATGAACCTGATATCAGTGAGCGATCTTGTTAAGAAAGATTTCGCGGTTTATTTTGACAAAGGAGGTTGCATTATAAGGAATAAATCCGACCAAATAGTTGCGACGTGCAAAGAAGTTGACGGAATTTTCAAATTAAATGAAAAACAAAATTATGTCAATGCGATGTTGTCAAATGAACCTCTGTCAAACTTATGGCATAGAAGATTGGCGCATTTAGGTCAAAATAACATACTTATATTGAAAAATCTGGTAACTGGTATGAAATTCGATAGTAAACAGAACATTGAGCCATGTATTCCATGCATTCAAGGTAAGACATGTAAAAGTCCGTTTAAAAATAAAGGCACACGAGCACAACAGATTCTTGAATTAGTACATACGGATATTTGCGGTCCAATGGAAGAGCCATCGTTTGTTGGTTCCTTGTACATGTTGCTATTTATCGATGATTACACGCGCAAGACGCACGTTTATTTCTTGAGAAATAAGAGTCAAACTTTCGACAAATTTCGAGAATATAAGGCCGAAGTAGAGAGAGAGACTGGTAAGTCGATAAAATGCCTCAGATCTGATAATGGTACTGAATTTTGTAATCATGCCTTCGACAGATTGTTCAAGTCATCTGGTATAAAGCACCAAACGACTGTTCCGTATACACCCGAACAAAATGGCGTAGCTGAGAGGGCGAACAGATCGATCATTGAGAAAGCAAGGACGTTGCTTTGTGAGGCGAATCTTAGCAAGAAGTTTTGGGCTGAGGTAGTATATGCCGTGGTATACCTAAAGAATCGAAGCCCCACAAAGGCGGTCACGAATAAAGTACCTGAAGAACTATGGTCCGGTAAGAAAGTGAACTTAAGTCATTTAAAAATCTTCGGATGTTTGGCGTTTGCATTGAAACCGAAGCAGAAAAGGCAAAAGCTCGACATGAAGACTGAAGGTTTAATTTTTGTTGGCTATTGTGAGCTCACGAAAGGTTACCGGCTGATGAATTTGCAGACTAGCAAGATACTTATTGCTAGAGATGTAAAGTTCTTGGAAAATGTTTTTCCAGGTGATGGTACGAATGTGACGAAGAACGCAGTTGTTCCTTTGTCCCTAGAACAGGAACGAACTGAACCTGCGATATTGGATGTATCTCATGAGGTCCACTCAAACAGTGAAGACGATTTTCAGGATGCAGATTTTGGAAGTACCGAACCCGCTACGACTTCAGAGCCAAGTGTGGAGACGAGTATCGAGCCGAGATACAACCTGCGTACACGGAAGCCGGTCGACTATTCTTGTACGTGCATCAACGCTCTCGCGGCAATTGACGGCGATCCGACGACTGTAGAACAGGCGCTAGCTAGGCCTGATCGTGAGCTGTGGCAGAAGGCTATGGACGAGGAGCTGCAATCGTTGAAGGAGAACCAGACGTGGACGCTAGTAAACTTACCACGTGACAAGAAGCCGATACAATGTAAATGGGTCTTTAAGATTAAGCGAGATAGCGATGGTAAGGTTTCAAAGTATAAAGCTAGGCTGGTAGCGAAGGGATTTACTCAGGTACGCGGCGTAGACTATAACGAAACTTATTCTCCGGTAGTTAGGAGCTCGACTTTGCGACTGTTATTCTCATTAGCTGTAGAATATGATTGGGACATAGATCAGTGGGATGTGACGACAGCTTTCCTTTACGGTAAACTGAAGGAAGATATTTACATGATGCAGCCTGTAGGTGCTATAGCCAAGGGTCAGGAGACGAAGGTCTGCAAGTTAAATAGGTCGTTGTATGGTCTGAAGCAAGCTTCGAATGCTTGGTTTCATGAACTTGACCAAGAGATGCTGAGCTTAGGTTTCACGCAATCAAAGATAGAGCCCTGCTTATACCAAAAGTTTTTAGGAGATAAGAATAGGATAGTTGTAGTTATATACGTTGATGATATTTTTATTTTTTGTAGTTCTTTACACAAAAATGAAAAGGAAAAGTTAAAGGCCGGTTTATTGAAAAAGTTCAAGGTCAAGGATCTAGGTCGTGCTAGACATGTTTTAGGCATGAGACTTAGGAGAGACAATAACACTATTTACCTTGATCAAGAACAGTATGTTATTAATGTATTAAAGGAATTTGAAATGGCGGATTGTAAACCAGTCATTACCCCTATGGAAGTTGGTCTCAGATTGGAGAAAGCTTCAGATTCCAGTTGTAGGTTGCCATATCAGAATCTGGTAGGATGTCTGAACTATTTAGCCCAAAATAGTAGACCAGATATCGCGCATGCGGTTAGCGTTCTAGCACAGTTTAACTCGTGCTACGATGAAATTCACTTTAAGTATGCTAAACGGGTGCTTAGATATTTAAAAGGGACGTCTGATTTTGCACTTACTTTCCGAAAGTCAGGTAAATTAGAACTTCTTGGCTACGTGGATGCGGATTGGGGTGGGTCATATGATAGAAAATCCTTTACGGGTCTAATGTTCATGTTAGGGGATAGTTTAATAACGTGGGAGAGTCGCAAGCAAAGGTGTGTTGCTCTGTCCTCTACCGAGGCAGAGTACATAAGTCTTAGCCAAGCTTCAAAGGAAGCGATTTACTTAAGAAGTTTGTTAAAGAGCTTATCAAATGATAGTTGTGACAAACCCGTAGTCATTTATAATGACAATCAGTCTGCACATCACATTGCGAGAAACAAGATGAACCATAATAGGACGAAACATATCGATATTAGGTTTCACTTTGTTCGCGAAGCGATATCGAATGAGGCGGTAGAGGTCCAGTATGTACCTTCACAGGAAATGGTGGCAGATATGTTAACAAAGTCTCTGTCAGGCCCAAAGATAAAGTTAGCTTTAGCGAGATTACCCATTAAGAGGGCGGGTAGTGAAAGTGGTGTAACTTAGTTTTTGATATGTTGTATTTGTTTTGTACAAATAGGTTTAGGGTTTTATAATGGTATAATCTCTGTTTTGTTTATTTTTTTATGTTTTAATGTAATGTGTTGATGTGGGTACTGTCGAGTACAACGTATTAGTGTACACTTTTGTACAAAGTTGCATACACACTTGTGCATGTTTTGGTACTAGTGACCTGGTGCGATTTAAGTGTGCATGTACACTTGTTAGTCTTAAGGGTGCGTACACATGTGGCAGATTAAGGGTGCGTGTTGGAGGTTGATACCTTCATGGTATATAGGTAATCTGTCACAGTGTTTTCGTGTGTAGCTATGACAACTGTTCCTAATAAAATTATCTGACGACTGAATTGTGTTTTTAGTGATTAATATACATAATTTATGTTATCGCAGAACCACGCTCTGCTAGACACTTTCCATCAACAACATTCTCATCTCCGCTGCATACAATATTTTTTCATCCGTCTTCTTCACGGCTCAGCATTCAGACCCATAAAGTACGTTACATTACATTACATGGACATGCTCGAGAAAATGCTCTAGTGTATACTCACAATAATAATAATAATCGTACACAGTTAAAGCTCAAGTGGCTTCCGGTTCCGATACGTCTTCGCCGGAATTCTCATATCTTATTTCAGCTCTACAGTATTCTGTTCAATCCTACAGCCCCTTCTTATCTTTAAGGACGTTTCAAGTTCCTTCACGACACACATAATAGATATCTAAGGTTATCGGAAAACTTGAGACTATAGATGCCGGATGCCACAGAGCATGTAACACTTTACCGGATGCATTCCACCAGTTTCAATGATAAACCGTTTACAATTCAAGCATAGTTATGTATTGCCACAGATAATATAATACTCTATGTAGTATCGCCACAGATAGGTAATAATATAATCCTCTACGTAGTATTGCCTTGTTCGTGTGTTGTCTTTAAAAGATCGCTTTTAGCGATAAGACCGCCCATTGTGTCACGCTTTGTAAAATTTCTTCATTTATGTCTGTATGGTGTAATAGTATTTTATTCTAGGTATGTAGTAATTTGGCGTATAATAATCCCCTGACCGATTTCGGTCACGGTGGCCAATCTCAACGGAAATTAGCCAGGTACGCAGGAGATATTATAGTGCACAAGTGTGTGTGTAAACACAAGTGCACTCTCTGTTCCTTTACTCTCATGGTCCGATGCGACGGCAATCCGACACGACCGGGGAGAGGTCAGGCGTAGGACCAACGGCTTTACGTGTTTTCCGAGGCACGGGGGTGTTAAACCGCCAACTTTCAAACTCCGAACTGTTAGTGAGAAATTCCTAATGGAAAATTCAATAACACTGCCTGATCCGGGAATCGAACCCAGGATTCAGCAGTCACGCTTGCAACCACGAGACCAACGGGGCAGTCATATTTGGCGTATAATTGTACATTGTTAAAATAAAATGTAGTCACCCAACGAATATTACTCCCACAACTCCTGTACCGTTACATGCTCCTAAGGGCACTGTTTTGTCCACGTTACATGCCATTTTTCACACCAAAAATAAAGGTTGTTTCCCACCAATAATTTTCCCTCAATTTTACTTAATTTGATGTACAGATTACGTAAATATTTTTACAACCTGTGCCTAAACCTGTAGGTACCTATAATCTCCGAGAACAACCAACTTGCTGACACTTCAATTTAATATTTTTACCTTGGCATGCATAATCATTGTGTAGCTCATAAAAGACCGGACACGATACAAAACGATGAAGTTTTCCCCGATATAAGTTTAAACAGCCAAGAGCAATTTTGTCCATACCAAAAATATAAACCCCCTACATCTAAATAAAAGTGCATTGACTCAAGAGCGCGCACATTCTGTGAGCAGCATTACCGCGACACATTCTTCTTGCTTCACACAGATATATAAAAATAACATGTCTTTTAATTTAAATGCACATCTGGCTCTGGGACGTGCAGTAGGTACATCAAGTTCACTGAGATTAATAGGGACTTTGATATGTGGTGGCTGCTGTGGTTGGCAATAGACAAGCAACCCTGTCTCTTCGAAAGAAAGAAAGAGTATTTATTGAGACGCCCACAGGAATATCATAAACTAAACTGTAATAGCATCATCAAGTAGGTACTTACAGTAGGTTAGCTTAATATCTATACCTACGTGTAAAATGAAAATAAAAACTGTACGAGGCCAAATGCTCCCAGGTATCTTTACGGTTTTTTTTGTCAAGATATTGCCTGGAACTGGCAGCGTTCGGTGTTGCTACTTTTCTTCTCGTCTAATTTTATTTCAAGATGATGAGCATTTCAGGTTAACGGGAAGTACCTACCGTTTTCAGGTTTTGATTTATTATCGAGTATCAAAATGTGTCGCATAAATGGCCGTGTTTTTCATTGCGTTGACTTAGTGTTCCAATGGACCGTAGATCTACGTATTTAATGTTAATTTCAACTTGATACCTCCACGCAATGCTGAAAAAAGGTATCTTGATAGTCTGACAGACGGACAACAAAGTACAGTACCCGGCGATAAATATTGCACATCGACCTTTACCTTTTTTTGTATTTTATAAAAAGAACAAAAATAATTATCAAAAGAAGCAAATCATAATTGTTTCAACAGCTCCTAATAGATACCGGACTGTTTGTATTTCGTGCGACAGAGATAACGCTCTACGAAGCCGAAATTAGCCGATTGTCTCTTTCCAAAGGTCGATGTGCAATATTTATCGCCGGGTACTGTACAAGGGTTCCGTTATTTCCCTTTGAGGTACGGAACTCTAAAACTACCCCTACAGAAAAGCCCAATGCTTAAAAAGCACTAACATTATCCCTCACACATTCTTTCCAACATATAGGATCCAAAAACAAGTATTTTAATGAAAATCCCCATCTGGCTTTGTTAAACCGCAAATTAAGATGACCGCGATCTAGATTGCTTGGTTTATTTTTTATGTAGTGGACAAATTGGATGTGGTACAGAACAAGAGTATGTTTCTAACGCTTTTCAGATTGCTAGTGAAGTGGGGCAATTGATTAGGGATGCTATTAGATTAGCCACACAACAAGTGAGAAAGAGATTTTCCTTTTTCGAACTCTAGTATATAGCATATATCGTAGCACGTGCCGCTACAACAATGGCGCCATTAATTTAACACATGGGCAGGGCTAGTAATCATATAAATTAATAACGTCATAATATAATTCGTAATTTGAAAACCTGCGCCGCTCACTGACATTTGACACTCTCTTTCCTTCAATTTGCCTACTCTTCGCAAGTTTTAATTTCATTGATGCGATGTTATGATCGATGAACCCGGCAAATTACCCCTGCGCTACATGCAGTTCTTAAAGTACAGGTTGCTCCAAGATGCTATTGTAGAATATTGTAATATATAATTTTTAATGTAAATAAATAATAACGTTTAATGAAATTAAAATCCTAATTAATGCAAAAGTAAGTTTGTTTGTTTGTTTGTTACCTTTTCACGCCTAAAACACTGAACCGATCATCCTGAAATTTTGCATATAGATTGTCAGGTATACAGAAACGGACATAGGTTACCTTTTATCCCGAAAAAAAGTGCTGTTCCCGAGGAAAACAACAATAACGTTATTATGATAATAGATGGCGCCACGTGTCTTTCGAACGGGATCGACACTTATGCGGGTGAAACCGCGGGCCGCTGCTAGTATGTTCATAAAACGAAAACGCGAAACCGTATTCGTGTGTATATATCCTTTTTATTTAGTTTATGAAATATCTTTTAAATTGGTTCAATATTGGAGGAGGAAATAGGCGAGAGCCAAACCTCGAATTATGACTTTTTACTTAGGCTTTTTCAAAAAGTTTTTCCGACAAAATTTCCTCTTAAAGGGAACGCTGTGCAAATAATCACTAGTGGCGTCATCCATGACAAGACTTTAAAGGTGTGTTTAAAGATTGCAATAATAATTTATCAAACAGCGTGCTCCTTTCTAAATATTCCAAACAAACAAACAATGTTTGTCTCCTCGGTTGCGTCTTTGAAAAACTGATAAAATACCTATAAATATAACAATTGTTAAGTCTATCACAATGAGTTAATATTTGTTTGACGATCAACATGTCAGAGGGAACCTTTTCCACTCTTTAAGACTTAGTAGTCATGGGGCCGTCGGAAAAGATGGGTACTCCAGAAGAACAGCCCTTGAAAGTGAAAGATAAACCGAAAAAGAAAACTTTTAAAGAGAAGATTGCAGTGATAAAGGAAAATATTACTGTAGAACCTGTTCTGGCATGCTATGTGATCCCGGGAGTGCTGTCGAGACTGGCAAACCAGAACCTGAACCTGGACAAAGCATGTCGCGTGAACATGCAGTTTGGCAATCAGGTTTGCGATGCACTCATTGCAAAGGAAGGAACAAAGTACTTTAAAGAAGAATTGGCTGTCCAAGAGCTTATAGCAGGCATGGAGATGTGGAAGAGTGTTCTTCTGACAGCGCTACCAAGTATCTTGATAATCTTCTTGGGTGCTTGGAGCGACAGAACTGGAAAGCGAAAGATATGCATTCTCCTCCCAATCGTAGGAGATCTGCTCATGTGTTTGAGCAACATACTCAACGCGTATTACTTCTATGAGCTACCGGTGGAAGTGACTATGTTCTTCGATGGTTTCTTCCCTGCTATCACGGGTGGTTGGATCACCACGTACATGGGAGTGTTTGCGTACATCAGTGACGTTTCCAGTGCGGAGTCCAGGACGTTTCGCGTGGGGATAGCGAACCTGTGTTTGACAGCCGGAGGGCCGATAGGAGCTGTTCTCAGCGGAATTCTCCTGAAACTTACAGGATACTATGGAGTGTTCACAGTCAGCGCTTTGCTGAACCTTTTCAGTATTGTCTATGGATTTGTCTACATTAAAGATCCGGAGAGGCCTATTACAGAGAAACCGAAAAAGGTTAGTTGATTTTAATAAGTTTCGATTCTGCATCGTCAAGCGGTCGGTAAGTTTCTAAGGAACATAAAAAAATACTTGAATGATAGGACAACCTCCCTTAAATATAATCATATAAAGGGGAGGCCTATATAACTACAAGGCTTGAATTATTCATTCATTGAATACTTACCCCCTTACTAATAAACGTATAGAAGTATGAGGAATAGTGTGTAAAGTCCACTCATACTCTGTAGAAAAGGGAGGATCTTCCGACCAGACGGGTGTTGTGTCTGGCGGGCAACTGCCCGATGATTTATGACGGGCCGTTGTACTTATCTATGCTAGTTGCACGGTAAACTCTGGTTGTGAGATGCAAGATTTTGCGTGACGTCAGTATGACGCGTTGTAGACACCGCTACAAACGTATTATATCAGATGAATACACACACCGATTTCTCTCTTTCAGTCGTCAGTAATTTGAATTTCGAAAGAAGAAGACAAAGCGTTGTGTAACTATACAGACGTTATACAACGTATATTAGTAAAGGCTCCTTCAAACAGGCGCGATTCGCGATAAATTCGCGCGTCGCGCTTGTTTGCAGGAGCCTTTAGGGGGTATGTCAATTAGGTCATATTTTGATAGGACGATAAAATTTCATTGTTCGTTATTGCGTAAAGAATTCATACATAATATTTGTCACTTTATTTTCTTATTGATAAGAATAGAATGTAATTATGTTATGTAAATGGTAAAGTATTACCTCTTAAGGCGAAAACGTTTGGGTAGCCCGCGAATTGCAAATATTCTTGAGTTTTTTGCAATTTTCAGGTCAATATCAAATTGCAAAAAACGTAAGTAAATTTGAATCGTGGACTACCGTATCGCATCCCCCTTAACAGAGGAAAAGTAGTTTTCATCAGCCGGTCGATTCTGTAAAAATCTCACCGTGAAAACGTAGGTGATGTGAATTTGTTGTTGCACTTATATTAAATCTCTTCTGGTAGAAAGGTTATTGAGTTTGTTTTCTAGACATTTCCTCGTTAAATTGGACTTACCTATTTCTCTAAAATGAACCAGCCGGTCGATTCTGTAAAAATCTCACCGTGAAAACTTAGGTGATGTGAGTTTGTTTTTACTAGGAATTGACACTATTGACAGCTCACTTCACCTAAGTTTATTTTTTTTTTCTCAGTAGCAATGGCTTTCATTTTGACAGTTCAACAACATTCATTGCGTTATTCAAGATGTTAAGCAGACAAACTTTTTGAATATGTGAAGCAATGGATTAGTAATATCCTTCAAAATGATTCAGATTGTGATTGAAAATGTGTTACACAATTAGGGTGCAGCAGTGCGATTCTGTAACCATCTCACCGTGAAAACTTAGGTGAAGTGAGCGTGGAGTGAGCTGTCAATAGTGTCAATTCCTAGTAAAAACAAACCCACATCACCTAAGTTTTCACGGTGAGATTTTTACAGAATCGACCGGCTGGTTCATTTTAGAGAAATAAGAACAAACTCAATACCAGAAGAGATTTAATATAATCAGGTATTTTTTAGGGTTCCGTACCTTAAAAGGAAAAACGGAACCTTTATAAGATCACTTCGTTGTCCGTCTGTCTGTCCGTCAGTCAATACCCTTTTTCTCAGGAACGCGTGGAGTTATCAAGTTAAAATTAATATCAAATACCCAAGGCTGATTGCAGCCTTGGGTATTTGATATTAATTTTAACTTGATTGTTACTGACTTTTAGTTTGATTGTTTCACTGCTTAAAGGGATTGCCCTTTAAGCAGTGAAACAATCAAACTTCTAAGTCTACACAATCAAAAGATACGAGCGTATATGTTCCGAAATCAAAACCTATAGGGTTCTTCTCGTTGACCTAGAATCATTAAATTTGCCAAGAAGCAATGTCCTGTAGCACAAGTAAAGGAAAATCCGAAAACCGTAAATTTGTAGTTACATTACAAAAAAGTAATTTTAAAACTATTTACATTCCTACAAATTTGTACGGAGCCCTCGGTGCGCGATTCCGACTCGCACTTGACCGGGTTTTTACCTTACCTACATCCAATCCGGATAATCTGAAACTTTACTTGAAGAAATGGTTCAAGATATGTTTGGGTCTGGGTAGACGATTTTTGTTTAAAGTAACAATAAAATGAAGTATATTATCAGCCGATTTAAGGTTCCTTCAAAGAGGCGCGACACGACACGCGACACAAAGGCACCGCAAGGCGCGCAACGAGCGGTGCCTTTGTGTCGCGCGCGATTATATCGCGTGTCGCGCCTGTTTGTAGGAGCCTTTATTCCGGAAATATCTCACCATGAAAACTGAGGTGAAGTGAGCTTGAAGTGAGCTGTCAATAGTGTCAATAAATAATAGCTCACTTCAAACTCACTTTTGCAAAATGGACCGGCAGATACTTTTAAGTATTTCTTGGCAGTCTGACCTATATAGGTAATGTCGTAGTTTCTCCATCTTTCAACTCAACGGCAGAAGCCATTTATGTAGAACAGGTCTAATAATAGGATTTATAATTGCAGAAAGAATCGTCCGACGTACGGGGCTTCCTAAAATCCTTTTTCGACATAAAACACGTAAAAGACACTTGTACTGTTGCGTTCAAAAAGGGACCTAATAAGAGGAGAACAAAGTCCATTTTGGTGCTGGCTTCGATTGCGTTTATATACGGCCCGTCTCACGGTATGTACTTGTTTCTAGTCTTATATTTTATTCAACGGTGGTACTGAATTCCGGACATAAATCCAAATTATCATCGGGGATCTATGGAATTATTTATATCAGTGTTTAGTTTGTGAAGTAACTACTTCTCTAATAATAATATGTTTGGACGCATTGGCTTAAAATAATTTCCTTGTGAGCGCTTACGCCTTACGGCATTTTTTCAAGCCCTTGTTTTTCGAAATGAATGAACCGATTTTAATGAAACCTTATACGCATAAGCAGGCTACAAAAGTCTAAAAAGCCACTTAAGAACATTTTCGAAATGTCTTATTTAAAAAAAGATAACTGGAAATCTCTGTTTCTATGGAAAATTTAAAATCGGTCTAATTTGGCTGTAATGCTATTTTCCCAAAATGTTCTTAAGTAACTTTTTAGACCTTTGAAGTTTCATTAAAATCGGTTCATTCATTTCGAAAAACAAGTGCTTGAAAGTTTGTATGAAATGCCGTACGGTGTAAACTAGCTGATATGACTATGTCACTTAGACTTCTACAGATAGTGCCATCCACGAAGACGCGTTCCACTCTTCTTCCTAATCGCTAGTGGTTTTCGCTTGTTAATTGCGCTAGTGTTTTAGTTTTTTTGATATACAGTAATTTAATTACCCACTAATGAGTAATAGGTGCCAAACTAAAACGCTAGCGGAATGTTGCACACTCGTACAGTAAGGTATTAGTTTTAGGTTGCTCGTACTTACTATGGTTTTGCTAATATAAATCCTGTAACTTCCAGGTGAATACACGGTACGCTACCTGTACACCCGCTACCGTTTCAACTGGGATGCCCTGATGTATAGTTTCTACGGTACTTTCTTTATTTGTGCCCACTCACTCGGTAAGTAATGTACTTAGTTGGATTTATTAATAACTAGTTGCGCTTCGCGGTTTTACTCGCATAAGTGTCGATCCCGTGGGAATATTGGGATAAAAAGTTTTTATTTTTCACTTTATAGTTGTACCTACCTACCCTGCACAAATTCATAAATAACACTACTTGCTATGTGAATATCAGTGACACGAAGCTATTGAACACATCTGCCTTCCCCTTTAAAGGGTACAGGCGTGATTTTATGTTGTGTGATTGCGTAAACAATGCATAGGTACATATGCGATAGCAGCAATCGCGGTTAGATAGATAGATAGATAGATAGATAGATAGATAAATCGTTTATTCAGTGCAACAAAAGACACAAATACAGGTGTTAAAAACATCCAAAAAGTTAAGAAAAAAAAAAATTAAAAATAACAAACATTTAAAAGATAAATTGACCCATAGACACTTAACTCATAAACGTCTATAACGGTCGATCACTACTGGGCGGTGTGTGTCTTATGGTTGCACCAAATGGGAGTCCAGCTCAGCATATGCCGGTTGATTTGCTGGCATTTATTGAAGAGTTTCGTTGTCTGTCCTCGGAACTCATCATCAGATCTTCACAAAATTTAAATGGAACCATTTAGGAATAAATCTCAATCACACAAAAAAATATTTACAAAGAGGTTTATATGTGACGGAGTTATGCCTGAATATACATAAAAAAATATATAAACATCCGAATTGAGAACCTCCTCCTTTTTAGAAGTCGGATAAAATTTTTATTTAATGCTGTCTGCCCTGTAGCAAAATGCGACCGCTACACCAGCAATGCATAGAAGAAATAGGCACGGTTTGAGTCAAATGCAATTTATTTGATGGAAGGCTGCCTGAATATTTTAAATTGGAGGTCATATTTAACACTGTATGCATCTGTTTTTCTTCATCAGGTTAGATTTGGAAGGAGCATCTAGTTTTTCTAATTACATTTCTATATCAAATTAGGAAAATAAATACTTGCCTATTTTGTAGTTTTATAATATAATCCCTTCTTGGGACACTATAGTTAAAAGTCTTTGGGCGCAGTCAGTCAATCTATCTTGATAAATGTTATAGATGTCTCACACACATTTATCTCAATCTAAATTCCTTTGTAGGGTTCCGTACTCAAAGGGTGCAAACGGGATCCTATTTCTAAGCCTCCGCTGTCCATCTTTCTGTCTATCTGTCTGTCTGCGGGCTGTATCTCATGAACCGTAATAGGTAGTGTACAATAAAAATGCTGTGTTGAATGAGGCAAAACTGTATTTATTAATAATGAAATCACTGGGATCTGTGTGGATGTTACAATGGTGCAGAGTCAAGAAGAGAAAACCAAAAGTGGCGATGTTGTCAATATGAAAATTAAAAATAATATTACTTTACCACAGACAATTAAATCAGACTAAAATAAAATCGATTATTATTAATCTTACAACAAATATATGTATGTTTGATATTGAATCGAACATAGTTGCGCGGGCGAGAAGTTATACAAAGAGAGTCATTAAAACCCAGCAAATAAACTTTAAGAAAATACACAAGTACATAGAGTTATAAACTCAATAAAATTAATTTTACCCTAAATTAAGTAGGTATTCAAACTTAGAAAAATCTATAGTCTACAGTAGCTCTATACAACCAAAACAATAAGCAAAGTGACTGAAAATGTTTACGCCTTACTCTATTAATGAAATAACGGTAGATATGAAAACAATATAACAACGAAATTACGTCTAAAGTAATATTGCATAATAACTAACTTATGTCTAAAAAGGACCTATGAAGTAGGTGGTTATATGGTCTAAATAATTTATGGAAAAGCACATCTACAGCAATGTGAAAGTTACATATCGACAGTTTTAGCAAAACCAACTTATAATTAAACTAAAATAATATATATAATAACCATATACCTACATATGGTTGTAAGCATAAGATACTTAGAATAATTTTAAACAATAGGAAGAGGACACAATTTTGAAATAGACCTTACAAAAGTTTTGTTTTTACATTTAACTTCAGCAACTCTTACATTTTTGTCATTGCCAGAAAACCTTTGTGGGCATGCCTCGCCTAGAAATAAAGCGATTAAAACATGCTAAGGCCCGTAGACCAGATGCAGTACATTTCTGCATTGACGGCATGTCCAAAACCATATCTAAATGACCAAAAATCAACCGGGTTGGATCATGATATCGTTTCTCTAATAATTGCAAAGCTTCTCTATATGATTTATTAATAAGTGGCAAGTTTATTATAATTGCCAACGCTTCATCCAGAAGGTATTTTCTTAAATAGAATAGCTTTTGGACATCCGTCAATGTATTATTATTGTCAATCACTGCTATAAAGAGGTCATGAAATGGTTTAAACTTGGATTCAATAGTTGAAATTTTCACAGAGTGTGTATTTCTATTGCCGCTATAACAACAAACAATAAAAATTAATTAAAGTAAAAAATTACCCAACAAGACATGTGTTTTTTTGGGCGTTTTTGCCTTGTGGTACGGAACCCCTCGTGTGTGAAGCCGACTCGCATCTGGCCGATTTTTGATTGTAGAACACAGAAAGTTTAATTGATAAAGAACTATTTACACTAGATACTAAATTAAATGACCGACTTAAAAAAAGAAACCTAAAAAATAAAAAAATCGACTGCGGTAAATATAACCTCCTCCTTTTTGGAAGTCGGTTAAAAAACTTAAGTTGAAAACAACTGAAAAGCTAAAAACAAGCCCATTTTAAATGAAATAAAAGTTGAAAGCAGGCAGGCCCCATTTGAATTTGAAAATAGGTATAATAAAAATGGTATGGGTTTTTTTTTAACTTAAGTTTTTTACCGCAGTCGGGTTTTTTACTTTTTTTAACTTGAAATCTTTGAAATCGAGTGTGCCAAAGAAATATACATACATACATACATACACTCGAAAAACATAACCCTTCTATCGCAGTCGGGTAAAAATAAATACCTTTCTTTTCTCACAGTAGGCATATGCTCTATCGTCACGAGAAGAGCAAAGCAATTAAAATGAGATCCCTAGATACCTACTTAGTAAATACTTTACTCGTAGACAACACTTCCTACTGTAGTAACATGTTTATTTTACTTTTACAACTATTTTACTTTTACAACTTAATCTGTGTCAAGAGGCCCAACTAAATGACTATAATCTTCTTATCTGCATGTCATTGGGTTTTTAAAGCAGGGCGCAGTGTGGGTTTGCCCCCCACAAGGTGAACCGACGACCTGGCTGCAGGAATCCGCAGGGGACATGCTTTGTACAGACGTCAGCACATCAAGCTACCACTGGGTTAAAGGGTTACCGCTGGCCCGGAACATAAAAGGGCTAAGGAGGGAACACGGGTGGGTTTTAGTCAGTAAGAGTCTGACACTCCCTTCCGCTCCACCCAGAGCGGCAGGGGTCATTTGATGATTTCCCATCCAGAGAAAAAAAAAGGGGTGAATTGAATCATGTGCTGAATTCATGGTTACCGTTTGTGAGTCAATGTCCCTGCCTCCCTGTCTTGTTATTAGTTGATAGGAGGAAGCTGTTGGCTATGCCTAATAAAATCTTCTAATGACATTTATGGATCGCTACTGCTATTAAACATGTCCTTGCTAAAATATTTCAAGTTTTAGGTAATATGGGTTATAGAAGGCATTAAAGTACAGACGCCAGCACTTCAAGCTACTACAATCTGTCAAATTTTTTTAATAGTTTTTCAACATACGGTTCAAAGTTGATTGGGAAAATTTGAGAGTTTCGGGTAGCTTGATGTGCTGTCTGTACAAGCATAAGCATATCAACCCAGGCCTCCTCTCTGTGAGAGCCACCACGCCGCGCGCCAGCCCAGTGCGAGCCCGCACGTGGATGTCACATGTCTTCGAATGTTTGGTCCTACGGCATACCGGTTTCCTCACGACGTTTTCCTTAAAAAAATTTAAGAGGCATGCTTTGGGGACCCCATATTCAGGAGAGGACGTCTTTTAGCTGACTGCTGGTTTGAATTACCTATGTATTAAAATGAGAGTTTTATTTATTTCTTTGTTCATATTTCTTTTCCAGGAGCTTTAATCTCAATTAGCTTGTTCAGTCACCGTTTAAAATGGGACGACTCAGTACTTGGCTTAATCTCCAACGGGAGTAAAATCGTCGGCGCCCTCTACACTGGTCTCGCTAGAAATACAATGGACATGTATATTGGTAAGTAGGGTTATCGCCAGTCCTTCAATAGCGTAGGGTGGAGCTACTGTTACTTAAGTACATACGCCAGCACATCAAGCTACCCGAAACTGTCAAATTTTCCCAATCAACTTTGAACCCTATGGTTTAGCGATAAAGTTGAAAATCTATTAAAGAAATATGACCGATTGTAGTAGCTTGATGTGCTGGCGTCTGTACATCCGTGGCATCCGATTTGCTTAGCTTATTCTTCTATCGTAGCAGCCCTAACAATGTGGATAGTATACAAAAAAAAACTAGGTGATAGGAAAGGCGGGAGTGTGTGACAGCCTGGCACGTGCTGCGCGTGCATTTAGGTATCTTCATTCCTCGATACTTTTTTGGAACACCATAAGTCCATTGATAAAGCAGGATGCATTGCAAGAGCGTTAATGAGTGAAGATACTTCAACAGTCTACTGTCTAGACTTCCAGATGACCCTCAGTACCCTGCGCAGTTCTGCCTTACAGTACCCGGCGATAAATATTGCACATCGACCTTTGGAAAGAGACAATCGGCTAATTTCGGCTTAGTAGAGCGTTATCTCTGTCGCACGAAATACAAACAGTCCGGTATCTATTAGGAGCTGTTAAAACAATTATGATTTGCATCTTTTGATAATTATTTTTATTCTTTGTATGAAATACAAAAAAAGGTAAAGGTCGATGTGCAATATTTATCGCCGGGTACTGTACTAATTTACTCCCTGGTAAAATTATAGACAACAGCATGAGCAATGCTAGTAAAAGAGATGAAATCGTCAGTCTTCATCTTGCTAATTTATACAGCTTGACCGGTAGACTATTTAGTGTCTCTGGTAATAAGATCATAGCAAACTGATAGTGGTTGACCAGGCCGTTGACCGCTTCAGCCGGTCGATTCTGTTAAAATCTCACCGTGAAAACTTAGGTGAAGTGAGTTTGTTTTTGCTAGGAGTTGACACTGTTGACAGCTCACTCCACGTTCACTTCACCTAAGTTTTCACGGTGAGGTTTTTACAGAATCGTACCGCAGGGCTGATTTTACAAAAGTCAGATATCTTTTATCCGTGGAATAAAATTGACGTCTGACGGTTCTAGTATGGAAAAACTATTAAAAATTCGAAATTTATTCTCAGGATAAGGCTTATTCTAGGTATAAAAGTTTGGTTGAATTCGCCTTCAAAGGTAAAAACAAGATCATGATCATTACGTGTTCTTATTTTTCAGCGGTTGCTGTAGAGATGTTTAACGCGACATCTTTCACTGCACTAAGATCGATTTCATCCAAATTAGTGACGAGTGATGAACTAGGTATGTAATTTACGAATAGATCTAATTTAAAGACAGCATATGAAATGGTTATTATTAGTGAAATAATTTATGTCAAAGTCAAGGCATTTATTTCAAATTGGCACATAAAAGGCGGTTATGAATGTCAATTGTAAACAACACCGCCATATAGTTCTTTAATGATATTAAAACTGTAAACAAAGTAGATAGTAACCAAGCATTATTCGAAACGTACAAACTGAAATTGACATGCCTAATACAAAAAAAAAATACCACTTTAATCAGCCAAATAAACTAGTCTTTCCAAAAAATTGCGAAAAACAACAACGTGTCTCCACGTAAAAAACATACACACATAAATATGATATCGACGAAGACCTCAACATTTGTTTCACCTCACAAAAACACGTCCAGGAAACAGGCAAAATTGACTGTTATCTTACCGGTCCGTACGTGATTTCAGGTAAAATGACGTCATTTTTCAACCTGATGGAGGTGGTGACTGCAATGATATTCGGGCCGATGTACTCCTGGATATATATGACCACCTTGGAGATAGATGCAGGCATCTTTTATTATGTTAGCACTGTACTTACGTTTCCACCGCTGCTGTTTTTTGCGTGAGTATTTGAAGGTCGGACTTGTTTGCCGAATGGGTTAATTTTTTTTTTGTAAGTGTTCATCTGCCTAGCCTTTTCCCATGTTGGGGTCGGCTTCCAGTCTAACCAGATGCAGTTGAATATCAGTATTTTATATGGAGCGACTGCCTATCTGACCTCCACAACCCAATTACTGGGTACATACGATACCCCTTAGTAAGACTGGTTGTCAGACTTTCGGGCTACTGACGAGTCGACCAGTAACGACTGTCAAAGATCCACGAATGACAGCCGGGACCAACGGCTTAACGTGCTTTCCGAGGTACGGACAAAAACTGTAGTATATTAAAAATAAACAGAAAAAACTTAACAAATATACTACCCACTACATTTTCCACAGTTTACAACTACAACAAAAAACTATACATATTACATTCGTTAGTTTTTTTATATTAATTAAACTACTTTGAAAAAAAGAGCCATTTTCAATAGGGTTCCTCCTAAGGGTAAAACTAATCTATAAAAAAAGACTCAATTGGTTTTTTCGCAAGCTACAATGTTTTCAGGTTACACACTTAATTGACGGGATTTTTTTTTTGAAATATTTTGATATTCTTTTTCGTTTCAACTGCATTAAATCAATTTTTGAAAAATACATAACTAATCTCTATTAAATTATCTATACAATGGTATATAAATTAAGTAGGTTCTGTGTACTAGCAGCAGTATAACAATAGAAACAGTTGCAGAAAGGAACCAACAATTTTTTCGGTCGCAAAGCACTTTTTAATGCTTCGTATTATGAGTCGTGCAAAAACATTTCTTCGTTACTAATTAGGCGTACCGCGTACGAACGTGTTCTGCCAAAAGATTGAAAGTTAAATCAGATGAGTTTAGTAAATATTGTTCATTAGTCCTAACTTGGAGCTTAAAGCAATTACTAAAATAAATTATCCGGCTTAAGACTTTTTCCATTTATGTTCATAGTCTTTTACGAAAAACTTTAAACTGCGCCTAACTTTGATTTTAAGAGCTATTTGTTACCAGCAGAATACATGGTTCTGCACTAAAAATGGCGTATTATAAAAGGCTTTCAAACTAAGTTTGAGAGAACCTTAAAGTGAAAAAATTAAGGATTATTTTACTAATGAGGTCGTAGTTTTATCCCACAATTTTGAGCTGCCCTTGTTGAGATCAATCTTGATGATGATCATTATTTTTGCACATCAGTAGCAATCTTTGACCCGTATGCCACAAGTTGTTTTCTAGCCCAAGATTCACAAGATTACTTTCTTCAGTTATATTTCGTGAAGGCTTAAATCTAAATAACACCTTTTATACATAGTATAAAACAAAGTCGCTTTTCGCGTCTGTTTGCTTGACCGCTTAGTTTTTCTTAACTATCCAATAGATGTTGATGCGGTTTTTACCATCATTTATAGCATTTATCCCGGAAAGTTATATTTAGAATACGTCAATATTTAACTTAGGTATAGCACAGAAATCTTGATGTTTCGACATTTTGTCATTAATGTTTCGACATTTCGTCATTGATGTTTCGACATTTCGTCATTGAATAGGTCATTGTCTTTAGTTTTACCGTCTACAGTAAAATAAAATTAAAATCTATTAGACTACTAGATTTCGATAAACTAATTTACCCTCTTACTAATAAACGTTGTATAGCGTTTGTATAGTTACACAACGCTTTGTCTTCTTCTTTCAAAAGTCAAATTACTGACGACTGAAAGAGAGAAATCGGTGTGTAACTATTCATCTGATATAATACATGTATTAGTAAGGGGGTTAGTATATAAAGCTAGCATAACAGAGTAGTGGTGGCCAAGTGGTAATGGCCGCGACTTACGAGTTGTTAGGTCGTGGGTTCGAACCTAGAACGGCGCTTTACTTTGTGTAAATTATTTCATCAGCACTGCTCTCAAAACGGCGACGGAAAACATCGTGAGGAAACCGGCATGTCCTAGAACCAAAAATTCGAGGACATATGATACCTACCAACCCGCAATGGGCCCGCGTGGTGGATTACGGCCCACTACCTCTCACTGAGAGGAGGCCTGTGTCCCAGCAGTGAGATCATTATCATTGCGGCTGATTATGCCAGTACGTAACTAATTCAGAATTACTTTTACAGCTGGTTCTTCATGCAGTACAAGAAAGACACGTCCACCTCCAAAGCTATAGATGGTGAAGCAATCAACGCTACTGAATTACAGGCGGAGAAGAAAAAGGATTCCCTTATCAATAGCATTGATCTCGAACATGAAGTCATGATAGGAGATTGAGTTTCGTAAGAAAGAGACAATATTAATTTGTTTAGTTATGATTGTTTGTATGTATTATTTCTTTATGACAAATGTGAGGTATTCTACACTGTATACACCTCTGCCAGACCCTTTAGGGAGCGGCGTAATGTTATGTTAATTGTTAGAACAAATTATATTATTACATATAAAGATTCATCTGCGTTTCCTTTACATGCTTAAGAATACCAACACTTTTACACAATAAGACAAAATATACAGTCAAAATATACATTACTTCATAAACATAGGTTAAACTTACCAAGCTCTGAGTTAAAATTGCACTCAACAAGAGCACAGTGCACAGTGTCAGTCTATAGTGTACTTGTTGAGTGCAATTTACCTACTTTATCTATTTTTATGGAGTAATGTATATTTTGACTGTATCTTTTGTCTTGTTGTTAAATGAATGGAAACTAATGTTGCATGGTAAAAGTGTAATAGTTTTGTTTGCAAAAAGGGAATAAAAATTAAATTACAGCTGAAGTTTAATCTTGTTAGGTACTCAATATTCTATTGGGGTGATTGGTGAAAGTTGTTTGTTATGATGAGTACAATCCAAGATTCAAGATTCTTTATTTGTGGAAACATAAGTATACATACAGAGCAAGTTAACACAATACATTATTTGATTAGTCATGTTTGGCCGTAGCGGCGTACAAATATTTAAATGCCAGTAAATAACATAATAATTGGATACATTTATAAATTAAAACAAAATAGTTAAATGGCAATTTTGAAAACAAAAAAGGAATGGTCATAAATACAATTACAATTATAAAATGTCAATTAAATTATTAGTCATAGCAATAATATGTTGGTTTATTATTATGATTATGTCAAAGATGCATTGATAATATTGGTTACATGATATTAAATGTTGTCGTTGAGAAATTCTAGAATACTGTAATATGGTGCAATCATGTGCTTAAACTGTATCAGTCACTAATTACCAGTCACCCTATAGTATAAACCGTATCGGTCACTAATTAACAGTCACCCAATATAAAGTGAGAGCAGTGGTGGCCCGGCCCAGTGATAACGACCGCAAGATTCGATTAAATAGGTTAATGCCGTTTGAACCTGTGATCCGTAGGAGAACCAAGGTAACCGACATAGCCCGAAGAATTGCCAAACTTAAGTGGCAGTGGGCACATTGCTCGCAGAACAGATGGCCGATGGGGCCGAAACGTTCTGGAGTGGCGACCGCGTACCGGAAGAGGTAGCGATGGAAGGCCTCCCACAAGGTGATCCGACGACCTTGTGAAGGCCGCAGGACCTGTTGGATGCGAAAAGCACAGAACCGGCCGAAGTGGAGGTACTTGCTTAGGTGACCTATATCCGGCAGTGGACGTCTTTCGGCTAAAATGATGATGATGAATTTTATTGTTTAACAAACATTTTTGCATGTTTTTATTTTGATAAACATAACATTATAGGGGTTTCGCTACAGAGAAAGCCCTAACCATAAAAGCTTTTAAAATAATACGTGTTGTATGACAACAGTTTATTTGGTTAAGCTCAAATTACAAGATGACATTTAAAAAATTAAAATTAAATTTAAAGATCATTTCAGTCATGATAGTAAAGATAATGATTATGAAGATATAGTTATACCTAATGCTTCAAACAAGTCGCAAGTAATATCTAAGAGCAAATACGAGACAATTGATTACATTGTTTGTATACTTTTATCATTCCATCAAGGTGCAGTGGCAGGCTGGGTAAATATTTTCCGCAAATATTCGTTAGCTAATGTACAATTATTTAATTTTGATAACTCGGATTCTCTACAGGTTGGTTAGTTTTCAACAACAAACGAGAAATATATATATTGAGAATAATTTTAGATACACGACAAAGAAAGAATTTTGTGAATATAACGGATAAAACTCCTTTTAATTGCATAAATAAAGACCATAGCAAGGAATTGAACTTAGGACCCCAAGCTCAGAAGTTTCACATGTAAACAGTATAGTGTAGACGAAGGCAGCAAAATAGGTACTCAATAGTAAGTACAGCTATATTGTACTCTACAAACAGTTCACAGTTATTTTACATCTGATTTTGCATCACTGTCCGAATCACAGTGATCTTTATTCTCATTAAAATAAGGATGCTGTTAGGTTGCTGGTGTCAGAGATAAAATAACTGAATGGACTGTATTAAGCGTGGTTTAACAGAATAGGGATGTATTGTATTGTGTGTATTGTTGATTATCTTTTAAAACAGTGTTTCCATATTTAAAAATGTTATAACAATATCTGTCAACACAAGAATAAAACCTCTATTCTACATTTCTATATGATTTTAAAACAACACCCAATATAAATTATACCAAATTTCTGTAACATTTTTAGGATCAAGCCGTACATAATACACATGTTAAGCACATCAAATAATACGCATTTGAGATAATAATTGTAAGGAATAAATCTTTAATAACATATAATTTCTTCTGTTAGTTTGACAACTACTTTCATTGAGTGAACACAACACAACATGTCAGATCCAGAAAAAAAACAAGAATCCATTGAAGACGAACAACTAAAAGAGAAAAATATCAAATATAGCACAGCCGAAAAGCAAAGTTTTAGAAGAAAACTATGCGGAATAAAATCAAGTATAACGGTAGAGCCTATACTAGCAGGTCTCATAATACCATCGATGTTAGCCAGACTGGCGATACAGAATCTGAACTTGGATAAAACTTGTCGCGTGAAACTAAACTACAATGAAACGATATGTGATGCATTGATAGATAGGAAAGGCAACTTGACTGAGTTCGAAGGTGAAGTCCAAAAAATCATATCGAATATAGAATCATGGAAGAGTGTGATACAGACTTCAATTCCAACGTTGCTTGTGATATTCATGGGGGCGTGGAGCGACAGAACTGGGAACAGAAAAGTGTGTATACTGATGCCAATCTTCGGCGAGTTCATGGTGTGTATCAGCAATTTGTTTAGCACCTTCTTTTTCAATGAGATTGGTGTAGAAGTGACAATGTTCTTTGAAGCTCTGTTCCCGGCTATTACGGGAGGCTGGGTCATGGTTTATCTCGGCGTCTTCAGCTATATAAGTGATATTACTGATGAGGAAAGCAGGACCTTTAGAGTGGGACTTGTGAATCTTTGCATGACTGCAGGAATTCCTATCGGGACAGCCTTGAGTGGTATCCTGCTGAAGTTGTTAGGATATTATGGAATCTTTATTATTTCTGGAGTTATTTACATGATAACATTTTCTTACGGATTCTTTTGCTTGGAGAATAATACTAAACCACGGACAGATAAGAATGAGAAGGTAAAATTTTTTTTCTATACACATTTTATATCCAACGCTATAAATGTATGATGTTTTTTCCACCATATAAATCATCTCTCCTGCCTTTATTCCAATTCATATCGGGGTCGCGCAACATGTCTTTTATTCCATACTTCTCTATTGGTCGTCATTCCCTTTCTAACCATATTATCATCATTCACACAGTCCGTCCATCGCTTCTTTGGTTTTCCCTTACTCTTGTAGCCATATACATAGACCCTCTAAATAATTCCACTATTAAAAACAAAAATTTACGGACGATTAAAACATATACACTTATACTAAATTAACTAACAAACTATTAAAATCAAGATACATTAATCTAACCTATAATTTACGAAACATGGTGATGATTCCCAAGCAAGATGTTATGTTAAGAATTCTTATATTTCAGGTGGAGCCAGTATCTTGCTCAGATATGGTAATATTGGTGAAAGAAACTGGTGAAGTGGCGTTCAAGAAAAGGGAGACGAACTTCAGGAAGAAGATAATCTTTACTCTCCTTGTCGTTGCTATTGTTTATGGACCTAACCATGGTAAGTATTATGAACTTGATGATTGATTGGTTTAACAGTAAGTGCGCGAATGTAAAGTAGGCGTAGCCGACGTCTTTATAAAGATGGCTGCGACAGACTGGAATTTAGTTTGAACCTGTGGTTTGAACCGATGCAGCCTGTCCCTTGCTGGCCGTACCCAGCGACGCCCTTAGCCGAGGTCCGTACCCCACAGAGGGTGCCTTTAGCGTGTAGTCCCTTAGTCTACTAGTTTTATGCCCTGGCTGGAGGCCTTAATTCATTAGCCCGGTTAAACCTCCTAGGTTGGTCAGCGCGATCCAATATGGGGATGGGTCTTGTGGCACAACATGGGACAAACCTATTTCTCGCAGCAGAGTGCAATGGGCTGAGTTGATTGCTATTGATGTTGATTCAATAACCTAACAACAAGTATGTGCACAACCATAAAATATATGTGCAATGACGTTAAGCCGTTGGTCTTGCACCTGATCTTTCTCCATGTCAGATTGCCGAAGAAGAAGAGTAAGAGGGAAGAGAGAGTTCACCGGTGTCTGCGCACACACTTGTACACTATAATATCTCACGCGTTGATGGCTAGTCTCCACTATATTGGCCTCCATCTATATGCCAGAAAATTCGGTCGGGAGGACTACTATATGTATATATATCTGTCAAATCTATGATGTCTGCTGTTGTTACTTGCTTAGAACTAATTTTATCTATAATGTCTGTACGAATAATAAAACTGAAGAGTTTGTTTGTTGGTTTGACTAGCTAATCTCTGGAACTACCAGTCAGATATGAAAAATTCTTTTTAAATTATTTTTGATAGCCACCTTGGCTTTCAAAAGTAAAAGTATTTTTTTTAAATTTTTGAAAACTTGAGGAAGGCTATTTAAATTTAACATCACGCTATGACCCTTAGGAGCCGAGCAAAAAGAAAATAGAAAGAAAGAACGCTAAGGGAAACTAAGTAATAGGACTGGCGGGCGATGGGATGCGACGCGGTAGGTCGGGGCCAAAATTTCACGCGGATGAAGCCGCGGGCGGCGGGGTTAATTAGAATACTACTATCATTACTTAAATATTTTCGAGCACAGTTATGATGACATGACCGCTCATTATAGCAAACAATGAGAGAGCCTATGTTCCGATGAAGATAACTAAAAGTGCTGTTTTATTATCGAAAGATCTTTGTCATTAGTTATTTTGTACAGTAACAGTTGTTAGTGCCGAAACACATTAAAACGATGCGACCGACGCAAAAAAAAAAACTCCGGGAAATTCCTAAAGAACTATGTCGCAACCCCTTTATACGAGTATGTGCCAGCTCTTAATACTCACGCAAAAAAAAAACTTGTTCATTCGTTGCCTAAACACTTACCTAACTCTTTTGCGTGGTGTAACTACTACAAAATTCAATACTTTTATTTTTTTCAGGTGAACACTTAATCACATACATGTACGTAAGGTACAAACTGAAATGGGACGCGCTCAAATACAGCTTGTATTCGACTTACAGCATTATAACACATTCAATCGGTAAGTACTTACAGCTGTGCGATTCTGTAACTATCTCACCGTGAACACTTAGGTGAAGTGAGCGTGGAGTGAGCTGTCAATAGTGTCAATTCCTAGCATAAACAAACTCACTTCACCTAAGTTTTCACGGAGAGATTTTTACAGAATCGACCGGCAGTATACCTAATTGCACCTGTGTTTGAGTACTATACTATCTCCCGCGTAAATGGCTAGTCTGCTTTGAAATTGGCTGCCATGGTTGAAATTCGGTCTGGAGGACTGTTAGTTACAATAAGGCCTACAGGTGCTCTTTCCAAGGCGACCAGCAACACGACTGGTTTGCTTCAAACTCTATGAAAACGGTAACAAGCGGTAATATACCTACGGAAGCGTTTACATAGAGTGAAGAGGAAATTATTGGTGTCGCTGTGACCTGTTATTGCGATTGGGCGACGTTGCCGCTGCGGTTCGCGGTTGTGGTCGCTTCAGATGGGCAGAAACTACAGAATGCTACCTGTAACGATCCTCAGATACTCCTTTTGCATACACGCACGCCAATTGAGAGTATTATGTATCTGACCGTTTTGAAGAACATCACCAACGCGGTCACTATATTCTTTTAGAGGTCATAGCACACGTATCAAACCGGAAAACGATCGGCACCGTATCAATTCGAGCCGTTCAGTATTCTTTGGTTGAAACTCCCTACTGCAACGCACACTAATCGGAATCGTAACGTAATCGGTTCGCCTCGGGACAAGCTCACGAACCACGGTGCGCTGCGTTACGGCTCGTCGTCCCTGTGCTTACGACTCGTAGTACCCGCGCTTAGTCTCTCCGTACCCGAGCTTACCTCTCTTCGTCTACCCTTGCCCCTCTCACCCCTCCGGCCTGCCTGCTGCACCATTAACCAGCGGTCGGCGAGCCGTAAGCGCGGCGTCGCCTAGCCGTAGCCGAGTCGACGTATCGGAGCTTTTGATCTATGCTTTGGTTACGTGCTTACGTTAGGTTGACGCCTGTTTGACGGCGAGGCGCAAGCCGATACGGTGCCGATCCCTTTCAGATTTGATACGTGTGCTATGATGACCTTTAGACGTCCCCTTCCAGCGTTTCCATTCACATCTGCCTTGTAAATATCTTTTGTTAGTCGCCTTTCATTCATATTCTCAACATCACCAAACCATCCAAGCATACTTTTTTCCATTCTTGTCAGTTCATCTTTTTTTAAATCGCAGCGTTGCCTTTATACATAATTCCTTGGCGTGTATATAGTTACACAACACAAGTTTCACAAGGAACGCATCTTCACAGCATTTATTCTACTTTCATGCCTCTTTTGCCATACCCAACATTTACTTCAATACATATGCGTAAGTACCAGCACACCATTGTGAACAGCCAGTTGACCTTTTTTGGACATTGACTTGCCATCGACTCTACACAAAAAAACCTCAAATAATGTTAAGGGCTGATTTTTCTAACGCTAGATAATTTTACCGGAGGAATAATTTTGAATTTTTGACAGTTCTTCCAGGATAGGCTTTACTTTGTGTAAATTATTTCATCACCACTGCTCTCAAAACGGTGAAGGAAAACATCGTGATGAAACCGGCATGTCCTAGAACCAAAAATTTGAAGACCCGCACGCGGCCCACTCCCTCTCACAGAGAGGAGGCCTGTGCGCCAGCAGTGGGAACATTATAGGCCGATTATGATGATTATAATGATGACAGTTCTTCCATACATAATCTGTCAGACGTCAATTTTATGCCACGAATAAAAAATATCTGTCGGTTGAAAAATCAACCCTAAAAAAAAATAAAAATAACACGTAATTTTTTCTTGCGTTCATATATCAATAGAAGGAGAATATAATTTGTTAACAGAATAGTTTTTGTCTTTCAAATATGTATATAATTAAATTATATACTGTCTTTGTATGCATCTGTATTCTTATTTATATGTATCTCTATTAATTAATTTATTTACATATACTTAATCAATTAAATTTCAGTATTGCCAGTCACAAGTGGCAATAACGTCGTCAGTGAAACACGTTGTTTAATAATAGCTTGGGTATGTAAAGCGAGTATCATTGAAATATAGAAGGCGTCGCAAATATCAAAGTGAACTAACTATAAGCAATACCATATAATTGCGAGTCTGTAGAATTATTTGTGCCGTGGCTAAATATTACTTTATATTCAGAGACTTTAAATAGTTTTACAGACTGCTACTGTCTACCAATAAAAAGGAACATAATTTGTTTAGAATTTAATAACAACTGGAAAATTAGTTAAAAAGATAGCCAGCCATGCTTAGTTATCCGTATAAAGGCTCCTGCAAACAGGCGCGACGCGCGACGCGAATCGCGCGCGACACAAAGGCACCGCTCGTTGCGCGACTTGCGGTGCCTTTGTGTCGCGCGTCGCGTCGCGCCTGTGTGTACGAGCCTTAATTATTTTGGGAATGGCATCTCGCAGTTCTACCTATGAGGTTGTCTCAATAAATTAAGGCCTCCAGCCAGAGCAAGTAAAATTAAATAATGATTTCTCGTACAGTATAAGTACAACCCGTAAGAGCTTTAACTTGAGAATTCGTTCGGTTGACGTAAGTGCGCGGTACTGAGGCGTCGATGGCAAGAGCGAGCGGTTACCGCGCGGGGGTCGGGAGGGGCCGCACGGATCTCAAGTTAACTCTTACGGGTTGTATATTTGCCAAAGATCCTTAAATATTTTCACATTATATTCTGAGAATTAGGTAAAGTACCTACTTATTACATGACCTAAAGCGCGGTCACTGTCGGACTGTATAGAAAAGAAAGAGAAGCGCGATGACACAACGCTGGTATCTAATTTATTACAAAATATGATACAATCAATTTACAAAAAATCTATTGTTTGGATTAAAAAATTAAAACACTAATGCTTTAATATGTTGCTTGTAGAATAATCTGACAAATCAGAATGATTGTATGTATATTAGTATGGTTTTTATTGTAAAAAGAAAGTTTTTAAAGGTATTTTCATGATTTTTTTTTTATCGTACCTATCAAAATAGTTCTATTATGTTTTCAACACACTATATCTACCTAGCATATATCCTGAAGAATATCATATATTTTTCTGATTTTGTTTACTGCAGTCGATCATATATTTTTATTGCTTCTAAAACTTGCGTTTAGGTGTGGTTTAGGTCCTGTAATCCCCTTAAGCTCCATGCAATTAATTGGAATTACAAAACAAAAAGTAAACTTCAAATGTATCCTTAATTAAAAACTATACGGCCACCGCGGTCTTTGAAACATTGGACGGTTAATATTTTTGTCTCGTAACTTATCAAAAGCCACGAGAATGAAAGTTCTGGATTTTCTCTTTTGGACTACGAGCGATATTATGTATAAATCAGATTTGCAAACAGGCTCAAATTAAATTACCTAGTGAAACTCTGCAGACGTGACGGGACGATATTAAACAAGATAAAACAAAAAATAAAGGATATGACGTTTTTTCTTAGGGGTCAACGACCGCTAATAGTGTTGTAACTTGAAGCATGCATAGGTTGAGAAAATGTGTTTTATCGTTTCACGATATCAATACCAATCACGTTTGTGAAGTTTACACAAATAAACAGATTTTTTAAACTAATATAAAATTTAAAGAATGTACAGACGCCAGCACATCAACCTACCACAATCTCTCAGATTTTCCCAATCAACTTTGAACCTTATGCTTTAGCGATTAAGTTGAAAATCTATTAAATAAATCTGACAGATTGTGGTAGGTTGATGTGCTGGCGTCCGTACCTACACTAAAAAAAAATTTACAAATTAATTTCTTTTTTGTTTTGTCATGTTTAGATATCGATACCTATCACATCTGCAGAGTTTTGCTACCTAATTTAATTGAACCCTGTATATAAAAAAAATATACTGCTGCGATATCATTGTCAGATTTCTGTAAGAACTGTTTAGCAACTGTGTTTTGCAAAGGAAGTAGTTATACAAAAGCTCATGAACCGTAGCCGATCACTCTACGCGAACGATACCTACACAATAAATCAAAATAATCTGGTGTAAATTATTTCATCACCACTGCTCTCAAAACGGTGAAAGAAAACATCGTGACGAAACCGGAATGTTCTAGATTCCAAAAATTCGAAGACATGTGACATCTACCAACTCGCACTGGGCCCGCGTGGTAGATTTCGGCCCACTCCCTCTCACAGAGAGGAGGCTTTTGTCTCAGCAGTGGGAACATTTATAGGCTGATGATGGCTGAAGGTGGCCACGTTTATCGTTATAAAACTAGGTCAATCAACTCAGTCTATTGCAATCCACTGCTGGAAATTGGCCTCTCCCAGGCCGCGCCACAACACCCTGTCCTCCGTTTTCCACATCCAGTTTGTCCGAGCCACCTTCTTTAGGTCGTCCGTCCATCTAGCTGGGGGCGTCCCACACTATGCTTGCCGATACACGTTCTCCACTCCAGGACTAGTATGCTCCTGCACCGGTAGGTGTCGGTCTTTCGACAAACATGGCCAGCCCTCTGCCACTTAAGTTTGCTTACTCTGCAAGCTATGTATGTCGGTAGCTCTGGTTCTTTTTCGGATAATTTAATTCCTGATTTTATCCTTCAAAGAGACTCCGAGGATAGCTCTCTCCATACCGCGCTGAGCGACCTTGAATTTGTGGACCAGCTCGACCGTCAGTGTCCTCGTTTCGGCACTATATGCCATAAAACTAGGTACAGGTGTATAATAGCTAGAACTGGAAAACTATTAGTAGGTTTAACATCAAATATCGATTTGACCCTGCGACATGACGCATAGCAGTCAATTACGTAGCTGCTACACTAATCGCGTCGTTAAAATTCTTTTCGTCATGTTTACCGCAAATAAACGTATTTTCTTTCTTTCTTGCGGAGTTATTTCAAACACTTTAAGGTACATTGTTACTTGAACCTTCTATATTTCCGACTATACGTATCACCAACATTTTGAATGGAAGTGACAGTTCAAAAAGGTGGCATATGCTATCTTGCTAAAATTTTGCGCTCCTACTACTATACCTCCTGTACCTTTTTATTTCCAGGTGCCTTATTCTCCATCAGCGTGTTCAGCAAACGCTGGGGCTTCCACGACTCGATGCTGTGCCTCATTTCCATCATCAGCAAGCTGGCCGGCTCCGTACTCACAACCTTTGTACAGACTGACTTTCATATGTTCATGGGTAAGCATTTAATTCTAGCGGTGAATGTGATAATAAAATCAAGACAAAAACGAAGAAAAATATAATGGCGCCTGTCTCAGTCAAAAATGGGAAACAACGGTTTCCACATGGTCTAACAAGAAGTTCCATGTTGAATAGAAGACGATCATTAAATGATGATGTTTAAAGATTGATGATGATGATAATTGATAATTTTTTTTCTTAGTTGTAAGGACAACGTTACTAATCCTGTTTGTGTCTTCGCTCGAATTAAAGTTTTCGAATTTGAATTTAAAAGCCTAGGACGTAACTAAATCAACCAACAATCCGCAAGAGATAACTTGGAGCGGCCCCGCCGCGCCGCATCCCCACGTTGTTACCGCTCTAGCCATCGACGCCTCAGTAGGTACCGCGAGCTTGCGTCATCCGAGCAAAGTCTCAAGTTAACTTTTGCGGGTTGTATCTGTTGGTTTTGCTATAAATTTTTACCGACTACGCATTGCTCCTTTTACAAATAAAACTATCAAAAAAATTGTATATGTTCGGTGCGCATTATGCAGTTTTTTTACTAGCCTTCGCCGTCCCCACTAAAGTATATACCTACTTCATAAAGGTTATTTGGATCAATATTTTTCTTTACAGTTCCATTAATTGAGATATTGAATGCGACCACGTTCACATCTCTAAGATCGATGGCATCTAAGCTGGTACCTAGCGAAGAAATGGGTAAGTCAAACCTTTTCTTTAACATGTCAGATAAACCCTGAAGTTAATAAAACACATGAATGACATCAGAACCTCGAGGAGGTTTGACAAGGTGATCCTTATCAAAATTTAGCTATGACAAAACTTGTAGGTACTTGTTTGCCTCTTTTTTATTAGAATTATTACTTAAATACTAGTTTTTGGCCACGACTTCGTCCGTGTGAAATTTCTTGGTCGGATCTTATTGCATCACGTTCTGCCCGCGCTGTCTCTACGTGTGTGCTTAGCGTTCTTTCTGACCTGTTTTCCATTTTACTCGGCTCCTAATGGTCATAGCATGATGTTAAATAGCCTTTAACCTGCATTAAGAATTGGGCTATCAAATGCAAAAGGATTTTTTCAAATCCGACTGGTAGTTCCAGAGATTACCCTTACATACAAACAAACAAATTTTACCTCTTTATAATATTAGTATAGACTATAGAAAATACTTGTTTATATTTTCCATGGAAGGAGCTGGTGGCTTAGTAATAACAGCCGCATAGGTCGATCGATCAGGTTAAGCTACGCTTGCCGCGGTTGGTCTGTGGATGGGTGACCATCTTTACATACCGAGACCCTTCGTGCGTCGGAAAGCATGTCAGGCCGTTGGTCCCGGCTGTCATTCGTGGATGTTTGACAGTCGCTACGAGTAGTTAGAAGCCCGAAAGTCTAGCAACCAGTCTTACCAAGGGGTATCGTATTACCAGTAACTGGGTTGTGGAGGTCAGATAAGCAGTCGCTCCATGTAAAATACTGGTATTCAGCTGCATCCGGTTAGACTGGAAGCCGACCCTAACATAGTTGGGAAAAGGCTAGGCAGATGATTATTATCCATGGAGGCACAATTAAAAAGAGGAGGTCTATAAGGAGGTCTATCATCAGCAGTAAGTGGAACAAGGCTGCATAGATAATGATGATATATGATGATATATTTTCCAGGTAAAATGAACTCACTATTCAGTCTGGTGGAAACCCTGGCCGCTCTGATGTTCGACCCTACATACTCGAAGCTGTACTCCAACACCATCACAGTGTTCAGTGGAGCTGTCTATGTCTTCAGTTCTATCATGACACTACCCGCGATTGCCATACTCATGTAAGTTATGTAAGCCTAGTACACGACGAGGCGAATTTTCTATGAAAATATTCTCTTATAAAATATTCTGGTAGATATTGAAAGGAAAAATGTTTTTCTGCTCAAATAAGACTCATATTATAAAATAATCATAAAATCAAACGATGTAGACAAAAGCCTTGTATTCAACAGTACAATATTAAAAACGAAAAGACAAAATTTAAAAAAAATACAATAAAAAAAATTGTTTATTGCTTGATGTCGAGGCAGGTTATAATATTATAACGGTCATTAATTGTGAATTACAAATATGTTCTTTCTATTTGAAATTGTAGTAGTAATACGAAGAGTAAATGACAAATAGTAAAGAAGAAACTATCACAACTCCTTGGAGTTTCAACGTTTTCGGGATTCCTAATTTATATATGTCGCAGGTTTTTCATAAAATTAGGTTTTTGATGAAAAACCTAGGTTTTTGATGAAAAACCGGAAGATGACACATTTCAAACTCAATTTCATCATAAACCTCTACCAATCCAGATTTTTGATCAAAAACCTGAACTAGTTTGGGTTTATGATAAAATATAAGCGCTGGTCAAATCAAATCATTTATTTTTTGCCAACATGGGTAGAGGGTAGGGGTATAAATGTTATATATGTTACGGCTAAAGGTAGGTGTGAGCATAAACTTAAGATTAGCCGGTTAAACCTAGGTTTATCTTCGACGAGGTGTTAATGTTAGTTTCTTCTATCTTTTTCCGACTAAACTTAAGTGTAACTGCAGGCCCTTGGCTAAAAATGTAGAAGGAAATCGGTCGACGTCAGGGGCACCCCGAGGTTCGGTTTGGTTAGGTTCCTTTAAACCCTGCAGACAGAAATAGGAGCCCCGCGCAGCGGGGCTCCGTCGACCTGACCTTTTTTATCATAAAACTAATACAGTCTAGGTTTTTGATAAAAAAACTGGATTTTCTCAGGCTTATGATAACATAAAGTAATAATTTTGTCATCTTCCGGTTTTTCATCAAAAACCTAGGTTTTTCATCAAAAACCTAATTTTATGAAAAACCTGCGACATATATATTACTAGCTGCGCCCCGCGGTTTCATAGGAATATCGGGATAAAAAGTAGCCTATATGGTTAATCCAGGGTGTCAGCTATCTCCATTCAAAATTTTATCAAAATTGGTCCAGCCGTTTGAGCGTGAAAAAGTAACAAACATATAAACACACACACACACGTAATTATATTATACACATACACTTAAATTATACTATATTTCATTTAATATCGACTCAAGTGACGACACGGTTGGCGTAGTGGCTGAGCGATCGACTGCTGCGCTGCGTGTCGCGGGTTCGATTCCCGCACGGAACAAATATTTGTATTGCCTACAGGTAGTTGTTCCGGGTCTGGCTGTTTGTGTATGTGAATTTAAATGTTTGTAAACGCACCCACGATACAGGAGTAATTCCTAGTGTGGGGCAACGTTCTTTAAAAAAAAAAAAAAAAAAAAAAAAAAAAAAAAAAAGTTTGAGGGGGTATGGCGGGTATTTTGGACCGTCGGAATGGTATGGCATGATGATTTTCGTACAAGATTAATAAAAAACAATTGTTTAAAAAAAATCAGCCTGTAAGAAATAAATAAAAAATAAAACATTTTCAAAAAAGTATGGCGGGTCTAAACACCCACTGGAGAAGTATGGCATATAGCGACGCCGGTTTTTTTTTTGTTGAAATACCGATAAATTGAAGAAATTTTGTGAAAGAAATTGTTTGACACCTCCGGATTTTCGAGCAATTTCAATTAATTATTCTGCAATTGCGTCCCGCGCACCACCGGTAAGAACATCATTTTCCTCTCACTTATTACGTATTATGAACCCCCCTGAAAGCGCCATACTGTAAGAAATGACTTACCAAAATGTGTCATCATCTCCCGATCTATCACTGGCTCTTGTGATACAGGTCATACAGGTACTCCTAGTGCAAGAGTCAGGGCTACACTGATGTTTGTGAAATGAAATAAATAAAAATATATCGTGGAAAATTTGGTCAGCCAATCACAACACACGAGTTTTGCCATCAGATTTACTTACCGGGCTTGTTGGTGGACTAAACATACAGGACTACTTTCCAAGCATTGATAGTCGAGTCAACATCCGCACATGATTAAAAAATATGCAGCTCTTTCGCATGCTTGTAGTTGTAACAGTCATCTTCATTTCACAAACAATGCCCGACAATATATCTCGAAAAATTCCAATCACCGACAACCGAGACAGAGTTATCAAAATATTTTCGTTGTTTTGCGAACAAATGGACGAAGAGTTACCGTAAAGGCAGGAAATGCAATTATGTGTAGACAAATATGACGAATTTTTTTTTATAATCGATACCTAGTTGTTCATCACTAGTCTAGTAGCTACTTAGAATGTCCTTAATATAAAATCCAATTGATTTATTTCTTTATTTTGCCAAAGATTACGAACTTCCAAACAAACTTTGAACCCTGCGGATGGATTTAAAAAAATACTTTCTTAGTTTCGTTATATCACAAAAGCTTGAGCAAATTTTCATGCTTTTTATTACTATTAGACCCATGTTATCTGTCAGTGAATGCTTCAATGAATTTATTATTTGTCTGTCGAATGAATGAATTTACGAAACCTTCGTTTACCCCAAACTCATACTTAGGACTTTGCAGTTAGTTCGTTCATTTATTTTACCACTGACAGCAGCAACCTAACAGCAACCTTATTGTGACGAGAATAAAGATCACAATGATTTTGACAGTGATGAACACTCAGAGGTAAAATAATGAGGGTTTTCTGAAATGACGTTCGCTAGGTGGCAGCACTGACACGTCAGGTCCAGGCATCTGTCAAAGAGCCTATATTTTCTTTAGTATTGACTGAATGATGAACGAATGAATTGATCGAATGATGAACGTCATCACATATTTTATATTGGAAGACCTCTTGTCACAGTGGTGCCAACTGGTGTCGTAAATTTTCACGAAAACCCTCATTGTGAACGGACCGTATGCTGGCAGTTGTAGGTTGGTAATTCATTGGTTCTCATTTCACTATGGTTTTGTATGTTTCAGATGGTTTTTTGCACAGCACCGAAAAGAATTGGCAGAGAAACGTTCACGATCAAAAGATGTTGAGACTGTATATGAAGTTGTTCCGACAAAAGATGAAAAAGAAAAGGAAGAGATATAAAACTATTCGTGATTTCGTTTTTTTATTTCTTCGCCGACCTGCCTCAAAATATGTAGCATTTTAAGGAGACAAAACATGTGACACGGATTGATGATGTAAATCGTTCTGGTTGATTCTGTGTAGCACATGGCAGGCGGATTATGGTCGACTGAAGTCAAGTGAAGGCCAATTCCCGTAAATAAACGCGTTCAAAATCTTGTTGCATTACAATCTCTTCTCAGCGACACCCGATGTCAATAACATGTCAAAAATGTAGATTAGACGCATTTTGACAGATTCAGACTGCGACTAGAATGCAAAAACGTGCTTATAAATTCGGATTTTTCCTAAAACAGAGGTTTTTAAGCACATAATACACAACCTGCCTGTAACTTGTAGAAAAGAGTGCAATTACAGTACCCGGCGATAAATATTGCACATCGACCTTTGGAAAGAGACAATCGGCTAATTTCGGCTTCGTGGAGCGTTATCTCTGTCGCACACTACCTATGTGACGTTTTGTCAGTCGTTGTTCAAATGCGATAGCGTGCGGTCGCGTCCAGTTCAAAATATATATTTAGAGTTGTTAACACCCCCAAATTTAAATAATTTAAAGTTGTACTATGGCATCTTTAGGAAAAAGAGGGAAACCTTTACGAGGTCAGTCACGCGAAATTATCTACAATGTTTATACATATTTTGTAACCGAAGCTGACAGATTTAAAAAAAATGAAGATGAAAATGTAAAAAAATCCATGGACACTTCTTAAAATATTCTGACAACAAGGGGTGCTACTGTAGAGATTAAGTATAGCCTATTTGTGATTACGTATTGGCAAGAAATAAGAGACAAATATTAACTTAGTTAAAATTTAGAAGACATTCGGCGACAGATTTGGTTTGGCTGACAAGCCAAAGAAAAAAGATGTTAAACATGTAGAATGATTTCTTGGAATAATTATTGAACATACGTGATAAACCATGGTGATGGGGGGGCCCGTGGCTAAACAATTACAGTCGCACAGTTCGATCGATCAGGTTAAGCTACGCTTGCCGCGGTTGGTCTGTGGATGGGTAACCATCTTTACATACCGAGACCCCTCCCTGCCTAGGAAAGCACGTTAAGCCGTTGGTCCCGGCTGTCATTCGTGGATCTTTGACAGTCGTTACGTGTAGTTAGAAGCCCGAAAGTCTGACAACCAGTACCAAGGGGTATCGTATTACCCAGTAACTTGGTTGTAGAGGTCAGATATGCAGTCGTTCCATGTAAAATAATCTGGTTAGACTGGAAGCCCACCCCAACATAGTTGGGAAAAGGCTAGGCAGATGATGATGTGATAAACCGTGGTTTGATTGATTCGTCCCGGTACCCTGAGACCTCGTAAAGAGTTCACCTTACACACATGCTCGAGCCGACACATTCGATTAAGCAGTATTTGTTTGATAATAAAGCCGATCCGATGCAATAACTACACATACCTATTCGGCTCGTGCCGAGCCGATCAGCGATCTTCGTTCGGCGTCTACCGTCGCTTAATCACGTTCGGGTCGGCTCGGCACAATTCGAGCTTAACTGCGTTTCTTGAATTTTTATTCGATTTTGCCACCCGGCCGTGCCAAATCATGGCGACCCGAGTATGTGTGTAGAGCACCACTAATAAAACGAAACGTAAACGTATTTTCTTTCTTTCTTTCTAGTATTTTTACTAAGGTCTTTTTTTTTTGAGGATGGGAAATCATCCGTGTTCCTTCCTTAGCCCTTTACTAAGGTCTAATTTCTCAATCATCGGCTTTTACCTCAGGAATAAATATGTCAGTTTGACAGCTTTTGTGTAGAAAATATGTCAAACTACCACATATATTTTGCAGATAAACGTAATCATGACTAGGAGAAGACCAAAGAAACGATGGATGGAATGTGTGAATGATGATTTATGGTTAGAACGGAGGTTACTATCGAGATGACGTCTAATAGAGATGTATATAGGAACGAAAAGCGGCGCATGTGGCGCCAACCCCATATAAATTGGCATAAGGGTAGGAGAATGATAATGATGAAACGTAATCATGACTATTGAAATATCGGCCCTAAACAAAATTAAATACCGGTAGAAAACGCTTTTTTAAACAATATAGCGAGGACTTAGAGTGAAAACCTCGTAAGTGTAAAAGAAGTAACTTTTCAGGAGGAAGAAAGAACTGCGTGCTGTAAAATTTTTGGACGGCGTCTTTTATGTTATCTTTACCGTATTCAAAAAAGGAGGTTTTGTATTCTTATTAATTAATATGGAAATTTAACTCGCTTTTATAGCCAGAACTGTTCGATACTATAAGATTGTCCGAAATGCATAAAATGCTACTTACATTCCCGAGGTTTTCACTCTAAGGCGACGATAGGGTGGTAGGGACATCCATAATGTGTTGAATTCATGGTTACTTATAAGTAACCATGAATTCAACACATGATTATGACCAGAGATCCCACTATAGGCTACACGCAGAGGGTTTAGAATCATGTACGTACTAAATTCAAGGTAACATACAGGGTGGCTAGGATATAGACGCGTCACCGTCTATATCCTAGCCACCCTGTATGTTCCTCTTGCGTGAGTGTGTAATTTTCAGGGTTCCGTACCACAAAAGGAATAACGGAACCCTTATAAGATCACCTCGTTTGTCCGTCTGTCAAGACCCTTTTTATCAGGAACGAGTGGAGTTATCAAGTTGAAAATAATATCAAATACTCAGGGCTGCAATCCCTTGAAGCATTGTGAAAATCAAACTACTAAGTCGACGAAATCAAAAGATCCCGGTGTTACCGTGTTATGTTCCGTGTTATGTTCGTGTTGTTTGTATTCGTCATAGTGTCACTTTTATTTCGATGTGTTTACATTTTGTTTTTTTTTATCGGAACCTTATTTTATAATCATGTGGGTAATTTGGTTATCATCTAATATTGTACTTTTGTGTATTGTGCTGTCTTTTCGTGTGCGCCAAATAAATGGTTTATCTATCTATCTATGTTATTTTTATACCGCATATTTTGACACTCACAAGGGAATCAATGCCTATAGGGTATTTCCCGTTGACCTAGATTCATGAAAGAATGATGGGCATTTTCGTATGAAGCCTGGCTTGATGACCAATAGAGTTCTAATGCATGTCAACTTATTACTTATAACCGTCAATTACTGTAACAAAACATTTTATCTCCAAGGCACGGAGGGGTCTTGGTATGTAAAAATGCGCACCCATCTAGGGACCAACCGCGGCAAGCGCAGCTTAACGTGATCGATCGATCCGTGCGGCTGTTATAACTTAGCCATACATAAGCCCCCTCAACGTTTTAAGTAAATAACTGACATTATTGAGAACTGCAGTGAACATTAGCGTCATAAACTAATACGTTCACATGGTACTTGTAGGTCTGATATCTCTTTAACCCGGTATTTCACAGCCTTCTGCTTATAATCAAAATTGATTCTTATGATATAAACTTTCATTTGATGTACTTCTATGTGGTTTTTATTGGACATACCGGCCAAAACGCCCATCATTCTTTGGCAAGAAGCACTGTCGTGTAGCACAAATGCACAAGAAAAGGAAAAAATCCGAAGACACGGGAAAAATATTGGTGACACGATTTCCGTGATAAACTATTTACATTATCTAAAAATTTGTACGGGACCCTTGGTGCGCGAGTCCGACTCGCACTTGACCGTTTTTTTTACAGTGTTACGAAGTCTTTGTAAACTTACCTATTTAGCAGAATTTCCACTTATTGAGTATTGTAATCATGTATATTTTACTTATAAAATACTTTACTGGTCGAGAGATAGCACTCAAGGTCGATCAGTCTTGTCGTCAACTGCAATTACAGATATCTGTGACTACAACAAATATGAATATTATTGATTAGATTTTTTTTACAAAAACTTGTTGATTACGACATCTTTGCCAGTCGATACAAACCTGTTGCACGGCCCTTTTATTAGAGTTGCTACCACCTTTGCTAATATTTGACTTCGGCCTTTCTAGTAGTAGTCGGCGAAAATTCGGCAATCAATTGTAGGTATTGTGTTTGTCTTGTATTGTGTTCCGACTTGACGGATATCGGAGTACTAGTGCGGGTATTGTGCCACTTCCTACACGTACATATCAGGCAGAATAAATACTAGGCTGAATTAAAAGATCACTTATTAAAAAAAATTCTGCCTAGCCTTTTTCCAACTATGTTGGGTTAGGCTTCCAGTCTAACCGGATCCAGTGGAATACCAGTATTCTACATAAAGCTTCTGAGCTCGACGACCCAGTTACTGAGTAACACTTTTCTGAAAACCAGGTTTTCAGACTTTTGAGTTTCTGACTACCCGAAACGACTGTCAAAGATTTGAAGAATGAGAGCTGCAATGGGACTAACGGCGTCCGTGCTTTCCGAGACACGGAGGGTAGGGTTGCCAACATTTTTTTGTCTGAATATAGTATTTTTTTTAAAAAGCCGTAAAAAAATATAGCACGCTTCAAAAAATATAGTATTTTACTATGGAAGACTAAAAAAAAGACAAAGTTATTTTTTTTTCAAACTCAAACTTAAATTCTTTATTGGATTGAAAGACGCGTTCGAAAATTGCAGGAAGTTTTTTCATTTTACTAATTTTAGTGTTGCAAAATATAAACATTGAGCTATTGGAGTAACTATTGACAGTAAATTAGATTGGAAAGCTCATACGGAAGCATTAAGCAACAAAATTAGTAATTCTACATATGCATTGTATAAATTGGCCCCCATCCTAAATGTTGATGCGCTGCTAACCGCTTATCACGGCTTAGTGTCCTCTAACTTAAGATATGGACTAATTTTTTGGGGAAATTCAACAAACAAGGATGCGATTTTTAAAACGCAAAAGAGAAGCCTGAGGGCTATGTTTGGACTTCATGTTACAGAGAGTTGCAAACCGTTTTTTAAAGCATATAAAATATTAACCCTTCCGTCAATGTACATTTTAGAGACCATTATGTTTGTCAAATCGAATCCACACCTATTCCCCTTAGTGTCAGATAGAGTAGTTCGAAATAGACGCGACAATAGTAAACTATGTATACCGAGATCCAGGACAACGCTAATGCGTAAAAGTGTATTCTGTATGGCGCCAATTCTTTATAATAAGTTGCCAAAGCATTGGAGGGAATTGACCACTGGAAAATTAAGAAATAGATTAAAAAGCCTTCTGTTAGAGAAAGTCTATTACAGCACTGACGAATTTCTGACTGACAAATTAATTTGACATGTATAATGACATCCTAATTTTTATCAATAATTGTTTAACATTTAATTTTTTGATTTGTATTATTTGATTTGTATTATTTGCTATGATGAGCTTATGACACGATTTTTATTTTATTTGTACCTTTTAGTTTAAGAATGGTCTAAATTGGATTGTTAACTGCCAGGTTTGCTGTGTATAATGGACGAATTTTAATTCACTTGATGCTGTGTAGCGTCCGACATTATTATATTTGTACGCCGTTCAGGCAAAACATGACTGTCATAATTATAATTTGATGTAACATCTTGCATGCTATGTGTGTGTATACATGAGTATACACACACATAGCATGCAAGATGTTTTGGTGTGTTTTGGACAAATAAAAATTATCTTATCTTATCTTATCTTATCTTATTGTGCTGAAATATAGTATTTTCGCGTACTATATATTTCTTCAACAGTATACAGTACGGAGACCCTAAATATAGTACAATACTATATATTATAGTACGGTTGGCAACCCTAACGGATGGGTCTCGATATATAATGGATGGTCACCCATCCACGAACCGGCCGCGGCAAGCGTAGCTTAAATTGCAATCGACCTGTGCGGCTGTTATTAGTTGTTGTTGTTTAGTTGGTGTGGTTGTTATTGTTTGTTTGTTGTTATTTGTTTACGTTTTCGTCTACTACAGCATTAAGAGTAGAGAGGAATTCGGTAAACAGTTCGATCATAAGGATGTGTCAATGCATGTGTTCAACAATGGATTAAAACAACATCTTAGGAACTACAATCGTTTGCTTATTATTGTAGAGAACAATTGTTAAAACATCGTCGTTGTGGTCACCTAGTGGTGACCGGCAGTGCTACAATTTAATCATATGTAAGGTAGTCCTTACATATGATTAAATTGTAGCACTGCCGGTCGATTCTGTAAAAATCTCACCGTGACAACTTAGGTGAAGTGAGTTTGTTTTTGCTAGGAATTGACATTATTGACAGCTCACTCCACGCTCACTTCACCTAAGTTTTCACGGTGAGATAGTTACAGAATCGCACTGCAGGAAGAACATATTGATATATATATATTTATATATATACCTATCAAAGAAGAATTAAAAAATAAAGATACAAAAAATTATTTTTGTTTGTGTTCACGCATGTTGTTGTCAAACTGCGTGTTGCTATGACACAAGCTTTAGGCGCACTTTTCTTTGGGGTACCTACTTCGCACCGAAAACCAAAATCAGCACGTCATCTTCGGACGGCCAATGAGAGGTCCTCAAGGAAGTCGTCAAAGAAGCACCAATAGGAGCAGTTTACGAAGACTTCCGACTACTCCTTCGCGGCACGTTAAAACCGCTGGTTTTCTTCAAAAAACTAACACATTAAAATCGACCTTGCTCTGTTTAGCTTCATTATATCAAAAACTTTCTACTGTACCGAACACTAACTCAAATTGCAATAAATCAGATCTCTAATATTTTCAACAAGAAGTTATCATTTACTTTCAACCACAATCACACCTTGAAGAGGAAGACGCTTAACGCAAGAACATAATTTTGGTCCTTCGTGCCGCATCAAGTCAGTGAACTAGCCCAGAGAAGTGGAGAGTCAGACGTGGACACGAGCGAGAGACGCGCAACTCGGTAAGACGTGCCAGCCAAGACTCCCAACCAACCTTCTCTTCCCTTGTGTTAATAGTGTTTCTACTCTCGAATTCCAGTGTTCTGTACATCATACTTACACGCGAGATCAGTCAGGAGCCGCAGCGACTACAGCCTCTGCGCTCCAGACACAAAAATTGGGTTCGCAAAATCGTGAGTACTCCAGGTTTCTATATCCACCAGAATGTCTGAACCAGGTGCTACTCTATCTCAAGGTTTCTGTTAAATCACCTCTTGAAGCTCCGTTAATTAAACAAATTGACATCCTCACACGCAAAAGGGGAGTAATCAAGGGTAGATTGTCCCATTTGAAAAAATATGTTGAGTCATTCCAACAGCCGTTAGATGTCAGTAAAGTTTTTGAATTCAAATTACGCATAGATAGTGCTACCTCTCTGTTATCCGAATTTAACTACCTTCAGTCGCAAATTGAAGAATCGTGTGATAGTTTGGATGAACATCTGGAATATAGGGAACAATTCGAACAAAGCTACTTTAGGGTCATCGCGCAAGCTAAGGCTATGTTGTCTGAGGATGGGAAAATACCTAAAAGTTCCACTAACTCTGATCCACTACAACTAGTGAAGTTACCCACTATACAATTACCAACCTTTGACGGTTCCTATGACAATTGGTTAGAGTTTAGGGACACCTTCTTATCCTTAGTGCATAATTCCACACAAATAAGTCCGATTCAGAAGTTCCACTATTTAAAATCTGCTTTGAAGGGTAGTGCTGAATTAGTGATCGATTCACTGGAATTTTCATCCAACAATTACAGTGTTGCATGGGAGTTACTCACTAATAGGTTCAATAACAGCCGTCTACTAATACACAATCATGTAAAGGCTCTTTTTTCCATACAAGCTTTAACTAAAGAGTCACCGGTATTACTGCGAAAGCTCGTCGATACGATGTTAAAACATTTACGCGCACTAAAAATACTCGGTGAGCCGACCGATTCCTGGGATACGCTCATAATTTACATGATTGTGTGTAAGGTGGACCCTGCTACCGAGCGAGAATGGGAGCAATTTGTAATCACACAAATGGTACACTGTCCTGTCGATACGAAGTGTGAGTTTAAGGTCGAGGATTTAATTCGTTTTCTCGGACGGAGAGCGGACATGTTAGATAAGCTATTAGCGACGCATAGTAAAAGCACACACGATGGTAAGAAACACACTAATGCGGTCACTTCTAAGGTACACTGTAACGCTTCTTCGTCCGACATTACGAAACCACTGTCGCACAAAAAACAGTACAAACCTTGCCCCATGTGTAAGGAAAAACATCCGTTATTTTCATGCCAGAAATTCCTTGATCTGTCCATTGCAGACAGACATAATTTAGTCACGCATAATAAATTATGTACAAACTGTTTGCGCTCAGGGCACCAAGCGAACGACTGCCCATTCGGACCGTGTAGGAAATGTTCTACGAAACATAACACACTACTACATCGTAATGAGTCAGAGGATGATAGCACGCGAAATCAATCTCTCTCATTAGTGACAGTAGGACAAGTTTCGCAAACCGCATTGAATTCACACACACATAATGCGGACTGCGACAGCGACCCCACCACGCTAGGGCCAGTCGCTAAGCCAGTTCTGTTGTCCACCGTGTTAGTTGAGATAGCCGATATTCACAATAATTATCACACGGCACGCGCACTTCTCGATAACGGTAGTACACGATGTTTTATCACAGATGCGTTATGTAATCAATTACACACACAAAAAATACAGTCCACTTACAAAATAACAGGTGTAGGTAACTCAGTTTCCCAGGTCACAGAGACCTGTAATGTTAGAATTAGGTCCCTGGTAGGTTCCTACACTACACACATACATTGTTTAATTCTACCTTCTATAACTTCACAATTACCAGCCGTTTCTTTATCTAAAGATGGTTTTAATATTCCTGTAAACATTCAGTTAGCCGATCCCTATTTCTTCGAGTCTCAATCCATAGACATATTGATTGGTGCTGACCACTTCTGGGATCTTCTGGAAAATGGGAGATTTCGGTTGAAAAATGGTCCATACCTACAAAACACTAGATTAGGGTGGATCATTTCAGGGCCTTTGAATACCCGCACACATAGTTCTCACGTTTCATGTAACGTCACATCGTCATTGGATGAGCAGTTGAGGAAATTTTGGGAGCTCGAAGAGATAGGCAGATCGACTGATCTCCACAGTAATGAGGAGCAGGTTTGTGAGGATCATTTTATAAAGACTACCACACATGGTTCTGACGGCAGGTTTTGTGTTTCCATGCCTTTGAAGGAGTCCCCTGACGCATTGGGCGACTCATCCTCTCAGGCAGAACATCGTTTCTACGCACTAGAGAAACGTCTGCAACGCACACCGGCCTATAAACAATTATACATGCAATTCACCCGTGAATACGTCGCATTGGGTCACATGTCACGTATCTATGCATACGACAAACCACACTACGTCTTACCACACCATGGTGTATTCCGCGAGCATAGTACTACCACTAAACTACGAGTTGTTTTCGATGCAAGTGCCAAAACCACGACCGGCACATCACTCAACGACATACAACGTGTAGGTCTAACAATACAGGGAGACTTGTTTGCTATTTTGCTTCTATTTAGACAACACAGGTGGGTAGGATGTGCAGACGTCGAAAAAATGTTTCGCCAAATTCGGAAAGACCCGAACCAGCGAAATTTATTTTTAATTCTATGGCGTGACAACCCCACAGACCCATTAGAAATCTACAGGCTCAATACTTTCACGTACGGTACCGCAGCCGCACCGTTAACTAGCGTACATTGTTTAAAACAGCTGGCATTAGAATGTTCTGAGTCATTGATTCGCACAATCATTCAGGATGATTTTTTTGTCGACGATCTGGTGACCGGTGCTGACAGTATTGAGGCTGTGAAATACATAACCAATCCAAATAGTTCTGACCACACAGATTACACAACACTTGATTTACCAGAGGTTAGGTCTCAAGCACATATCCATCAAATCTCTGATACGGACAGTTGGTTTCCATTCCATCGTTTTACTCGATTCAGTCACATGAGACGTGTTTGTGCCTATATGTTACGTTTTGTGCATAATGTGCAAAACAAAGCCGCTAAGCGTATTGGCTCATTGAACGTCAGCGAGTTAAACGAGGCACTAACTATTCTAACCAAGGCGTCACAGACACAATCATTCCCCGACTTTTTAGAGAGTTTAAATAAACACAAAACCTTAAATCACTCACACAATTTAACAAAATTAAATCCATTTATAGATGAACGAAATTTAATTAGAGTCGGGGGACGTTTGTGTAATTCATCGGAGTTTTCGTATAGCAAGAAGCATCCATTACTATTATGCAGCAAGCACACATTCACACGGTTACTGTTGCACGCCGAGCATGAGCGACTACTGCACGCCGCGCCGCAGGCCCTCTTGTACACACTTAGAGGGACGTGGTGGCCGGTGGGAGGGAGAAATCTCGCCAAACAAGTTGTGCATAGTTATGTTCGATGCGCTAGATTTCGTGCCAAGCCTATTGCACCTATTATCGGTAACTTACCTGCACAACGCTTGTCTCCAGGGTTTCCTTTTATAACTACAGGTGTGGACTATGCGGGACCAGTTCTCATATTGAACCGTAATGGTAGGGGTGCTAGAATCGTGAGGGCATACATATGCATATTTATATGTTTCACTACTCGCGCGGTTAGCTTAGAACTTGTAGGTGACTTGTCAACAGACGCATATCTATTGGCTCTCAAACGTTTTGTCTCGCGCAGAGAAAAACCGTCACACATTTTTTCAGACAATGGAAGGAATTTCGTTGGCTTAATGAATTTATTTTCAAAATTCCTTTCCGAATGTTCACAAAATATTATAGATTACGCTACTTCACAAGACATTAAATTCAGTTTTATTCCCCCTTACGCTCCGCATTTTGGTGGATTATGGGAAGCTGGGGTAAAATCATGCAAACATCATTTGCACCGTGTTATGGGAAATTCGCACTTACCGTATGAGGAGTTCAACACTGTTTTGACACAAGTGGAAGCAGTCCTGAACTCCCGTCCTCTTAGTCCTATGTCCACAGATCCCCATGACTTTCAACCCCTATGCCCAGCTCACTTCTTGGTTGGCCGTCCGCTGACAGCGCCGGTCTGCGAGGACCTGATTGACAGATCTTCACACCGTCTCTCACGCTATCAACGAGTGGAGCAGATTCGTCAACACTTCTGGAGCAGGTGGTCCACAGAGTACGTTTCCGAGATGCAGACCAGGACGAAGTGGAAGGCAAGGCAAGCTGATCTGAAACCAGACACACTGGTGCTCATAAAGGATGATCATGCACCGCCGCTGAAATGGAGTCTTGGCCGTATCATCAGCACTGTTCCAGGCAGCGACGGAGTTGCACGAGTGGCGGATATCCAGACCGAAAAGGGGGTCATAAGAAGGGCATTCTCCAAGATCTGTCCACTGTGGGATACTGAAGCTGAGTGAACACGTTGAAAGACCATCTTTCAAAGCCGGGAGGATGTTCACGCATGTTGTTGTCAAACTGCGTGTTGCTATGACACAAGCTTTAGGCGCACTTTTCTTTGGGGTACCTACTTCGCACCGAAAACCAAAATCAGCACGTCATCTTCGGACGGCCAATGAGAGGTCCTCAAGGAAGTCGTCAAAGAAGCACCAATAGGAGCAGTTTACGAAGACTTCCGACTACTCCTTCGCGGCACGTTAAAACCGCTGGTTTTCTTCAAAAAACTAACACATTAAAATCGACCTTGCTCTGTTTAGCTTCATTATATCAAAAACTTTCTACTGTACCGAACACTAACTCAAATTGCAATAAATCAGATCTCTAATATTTTCAACAAGAAGTTATCATTTACTTTCAACCACAATCACACCTTGAAGAGGAAGACGCTTAACGCAAGAACAGTTTGCCAGATACGATATTAACTTCCTCTACCAGAGAGGGCTGTATCGCAGCAGTAGGAATAATAGAGGCTACTTTTGAATGACAGAGGAATGGAAAATTCATATTGAGACACCTTTTTTTTTCGTGGGTTAATGCTCATGGATACCCTCCGTCTGGGAAGAACGAAGGGTTATGTCAGACTCCTACCGACTAAAACCACACTGACTGTTCCTTCTAGTACCATGAGTCAGGGGCCCGGGAGATACTTGTACATTCGCCGCACCCCCGACTGGATATCGAGACACCTGTACGGTTCCACAAAGTCAAAGCATTTATTTCAAATAGGCACATAAAAGGCACTTTTGAACGTCAGAAATTACAAAAAATAGAATTGATTCTAGTCGCCCATTCCAAAAGGTAGTTTTCGTATGGAGAAGAACGGGCAAGAAACTCCACCGTTACTCTTTTAAAATATTTTACAAAATTTTGCATACATTAATTATATAATAATAATATGTGAACACGATGCACCTAAAATGAAATTACTATACCACAATAGGTAAAAGACATAAAAATGAAACCATGACATATAAATTAATTAAATTATCTGATAGATATGTCGGCGGCGTTGTCGAAAACAACACATGCACCGACGATCACGCCACCGACAAGTACGTCACTCGACTTCTCCCACCGCCCCACTGCTCGACTTGTTTTGACACCAGTATAAAACAGCGAGCAACGAAGCGGCAGGGGACTGGACCATTGGACATCGTACGGACATCATGTGCTCAGAAACTATATCGCGTTCGTATCTGGTTGTATCGTGTACCTATAGTGCTTGATTTGCTAATGTGATTAAATTGTTCATGAAATTATAATCTGATGTGAAGTGCAAACCGTGTTTCTATTGTGCATTAACCAACACTACCCACTTAGTACGCCCACAGTAATTAAGATATGCCTGATAATAATGACACACACTTTACCTTTTCCTATATCAGAAGTGGGATTCGTGTTGGTTCATGCGCAAAATGAAAACACTAAAAGTGAAAGTGACCGTTGACATTTTCAAAAACAAAGTGCAAACTGCGAACGCTTATTAAATAATCGTGTGGACCTGTTAGAGTTGAACTCAGACAAGCCAGATACGGATGCGCGATCATAGTGAATATAGTTTTGGGCATAGGCTGTATGCCGAAATACCTTTCCAGTGACGCGCCAGTTGCGCCCTACCGCCATGTTAGGAAAAAAAGTGTTCCCGTAATTAGAAAACGCGATAGGACGCGTGTGCAAACGTAACCGCACACAATACTACAGCTGATTTGTGATTTGCTGAAAATTCACTGCAAGGAGGTCAACTTGTGGCCGTCATTAAGGCGCACAAAGGAAGCAGTATCAACGTGGCTATCGTAAATAGTACGAAGGACGTAACGTGGAGCTACCAGTGACGTTGGGTGACCTCAAGAATCGAGCCAAGCAGCCCGCAGCCTTCGGTGAAGCCCTTCGTGTGCTGCAAGTGAGGGAATCCTGGACATGTCGTGACCCGGTGCACGAGAAGTGGCAGCCAAGCAGATGATGGAGGTGGAGCACGCGCTGCAAGCAGCAACGGCGAGTGGATGTTTGCGTCGTACAACTACGCTCAGGCAAGTTAGAACAAAGGTGAGCTGTATCATTGTTTTGTTACGATGGTGCTGAATGCTCGTTAGTAAAAGCGAGTTGTGCAGCCAAATTAAGTGCCAAACGAGTTAATAATGTTATTGCGTTGACTGGTATTGGTTAAACGCGTGTTTTCAGCACAAAACAAATCATAAGAAGCGTTGCGAATAGCGAGCCACAACTTGAGATTTTATTTCATTACTACACGACATTTACTTGCAAAGTATTATTTTGGGTAGGCTATTTTGTGTTATTATAAAACGAAGAGTGAAATCAGATTATCAGACTAATCTAGATCGGAAGTTCAGAGGTCCATTTAAGGTTGTGGAAGTTTTGACAAGTGATCGCTATACGTCATAAGCTTTAGATTCTAACCGAACTTACTAGTATGCTCACGATCGCATACGAAAGATGCCTCTAAGTAGTGTTTCTAACGTGTTAAACGTAGAAGGCGGTGAGGATAGTTCCTTCACCGAGTAGTAGAGCACATACCATGGCTAGGTCGCACTGTACGTACTTGTCTGTAGTCGTAACTGCATCTCGCTTGTGAGTTGTTCAGGGAGCGATGGGCTCTCAAAGGAGACTATTGTGGTGTTGGTTTTCTAATGACCTGGGAGTCGTAGACTATATGGGATGTGATGTGTGTTGGTCGTATCACTTGAGGTGATGACTACATGGGTGGCATGAGTGTCACTAGATGCTGCGGCAGCCGGGTCATGAGCGTTTTATGTGATCTATTACCAAGGCTTAGAGGAACCGCCCCTAAGACGAACCACCGACCGAATCTTTTATTATCAATGATTGTTATTGTTTTTAATTAAATGTGGTCAGAATTGGCCGAGTGGAACATGCACTGCTGTTGATTTTTTTTGGTTACAGGTTTACACACAAGGACGTGTGCAAGCAGAATGACAGTGGTGGACAGCGCTGCCCTCTTTGGATCTCCTGTACGAATAATCGCTGATCAAGGACGGCGCTTTTTGAGCGAGGAGTTTCACGACTTCTGCCAAGGAAACAGTGGATTGCAACCACTACAGCCATTAAGCCAACTACAGATCTATTGTCTACCGAATTTGGTGAGTCGTTTTCATTATGTTTTGACTCTGGTACCGAATGCTACCCTGCTAAACAAGTGCAAAAAAAAAAAACTCTTACATTGTTAGGTATAGCCCATATCTAGTTAACGATGCAATTTTTAAATACGCTCACGATAGGTTATGAATGATGCCAGTAGGTCATGTACCAGTCGAAATAGATGGTAATCATAGTGGTGATGAGCTATGAGCAAGCCTAAGTAGTGGGAACCACGCGAGTAGGGGTTCTCTATCGGCCGTAGTAAAAAGTGTGTAGTCACAGGGTGATGCACATGGATCCATGCGCTGGATGGGTGAGAGCAATGCGATTGCTGGTCGGCCGGAGCGCCGTGGCGTTAGAGTGGTTTACTCGTCTATGGGTTTCCAGGTGTCTAAGGCTCTTAGTGAAAAATATTGTTGTAATGTGGATAACGATGGTACATGGCTCTCGTTGATATTTTTTTGCTATGATTAATTAAAGTTTGATTACATGGCTCTGGTTGAATCAAGTATGCTAATGAGGCTAAGGCATATGCCATGGCACAGGCCAAGGGATCAGAGTATTAATGACGAATTTGAGGAAAGCTAAGTAAAAGTCTTGTTGATGAAACAGAGTAGATATTAAGTCGAGTGATAGTGGTGAATCTTAGTTCGGCTGGTCGGGGACCATACCAGTAGTTATTACATAGTCGTAGCCCTGTAGAAATCGGTGTCTCTTGAGGCAACTCAAGTAGTCCGTGGGTGCGCGATGCGTGTTTAACTCTGGCGGAGGTCGGGGTCTTGTAGAGACCATAGAGCCCGTAGGACTCGGAATTCAGGAGGAATTCAAAGAAACAAACATGAAGTTTGTTGTAGGGGCTTAATGAAAAGCCACAGTCCATGAATAAGATTCCTGCTGTGTTTTGTGATACTCTAAGGATGTTTTATTGGCTGCTCCATCATGTTTAGTTAATTATTTAGTTTGTGATCTTGAGATTTGGGAATCAAATAGTGATACTATCTCTGCCAATAGTGATACTATCTCTGCCAATAGTGATACTATCTCTGCCAATAGTGATACCATGTCTGCCAATAGTGATACCATGTCTGCTAAAAGTCCCACTATATCTACCAGTTCTCATAATAATGCAAATTGTAGAAACCCTGGTTTACGTGCTACTTCAGTAGAATCAATTGGTCCTGAGTCAATTACCATTATAACAGAAACACTTGTACATCAACCAAAATATTGAGCTATTTGTTAATTAAGCTAAAGGAACGATACTTGTTCGGCCTAGCTACGTCCGGTCCAGTTTAACTGTAGGGACACACCTGAAAGGCAAAACAATTACCGGACCAGGATGCTAATCTTGTAGGGTCAAAAACTGATCGGACCAGGAAGCTAATCTTGTAGGGTCAGAAATTGACCGGACCAGGAAGCTAATCCTGTAGGGTCAGAAATTGACCGGACCAAGAAACAAGTCTTGTAGAGTCATGGCTGACTGGACCAAGTGGTTAAATATCTGAAGGGTCTAACTTGACCGGACCAGAAACAATAGCAGAATGACCAAACGGTAGTTAATCAGTTTTTCATGCTTTAGATGTAACATTATAATAATCCTAATTAGTAATCAAATAATGATTAATGCTCTGAACTCAATTTTTTTAGTTTGTGCGAATTTTCATTGTGTTTTAGTCTGTACCAAATTCGGTCAGAAGTGACCGAACTATGTGATACTTTGCGGGGTATGTTTCTTTGCAGATTAACACACGAGAATGTGTGCGAGCAAGATGGTCGTGTCGGCGTCATTCATTGACTATTCTGAACGCCAGTGTCACCCGGCGGCGCTCGACAGAGTCTATCCTGAGTTCGTGTGGAGTGGAAGAGAGCGCGCAGTGGTGTAACGAGACAGTCTTGGCTCTGGCGTGTCACGGTGAACGTACGTTACGGAAGCATCGTACGTTCCCGCGACCCCTGGCATAGGTGTGAGATGGAACACCGGGGTGGTTTTTAGTCAGTAAGAGTCTGACAGACCCCTCCGCTCGCCCCGTGGCGGAGGACATCCATGAGGATTTTCCACCCCGGAAAGTGTATGACGGGGCACAAGTTGCACTTTATGTCCGTTTATTCGGAACCGATCAATAGTAACGCGAGCTGATGTCCATAAAACTAATGATGACAGTTAAATTGCAATAATCATTGTAGGGTTAAACCGGTCCAATGATAAATCGGCTATAGGGAATAATAATATTCCGGACTAGCCAAAATAAGATAAAATAAATTCTGAAGGGCTTGTAGCCGGACCAGAACTTGTATCTGCAGGGCTTGTAGCCGGACCAGAACTTGTTAATCTGTAGGGCTCGTAGCCGGACCAGAGCTTGTTAATCTGAAGGGTCATTGAAGACCGGTCCAGAACTTGTTAATCTGAAGGGTCAATGAAGACCGGTCCAGAAGTTTTAATCTGAAGGGTCATTGAAGACCGGTCCAGAACTAATTCTTACCAGCCTGTCTGTAGGGTTTAGATAAACCGGTCCAGATTGTAAAGTACGATTTTTGGTCAGGATAATCGAACGATTTATGCTTATTACAGATGTATGAATTGTAAGCGCACGAGGACGTCCGCACGTCAGTATGGCCGTGTCGGCGGCGTTGTCGAAAACAACACATGCACCGACGATCACGCCACCGACAAGTACGTCACTCGACTTCTCCCACCGCCCCACTGCTCGACTTGTTTTGACACCAGTATAAAACAGCGAGCAACGAAGCGGCAGGGGACTGGACCATTGGACATCGTACGGACATCATGTGCTCAGAAACTATATCGCGTTCGTATCTGGTTGTATCGTGTACCTATAGTGCTTGATTTGCTAATGTGATTAAATTGTTCATGAAATTATAATCTGATGTGAAGTGCAAACCGTGTTTCTATTGTGCATTAACCAACACTACCCACTTAGTACGCCCACAGTAATTAAGATATGCCTGATAATAATGACACACACTTTACCTTTTCCTATAGATACATGGTGCTCACATATTTACAAACATGGTAAAAGTAAACGATTTTCATAAAAAAAATAAAAAATTACAAGTAATAAGTCAGTGTGTGAGTTAAAATAGTTACAGAATGTAAATCAATGTCAAAAAAAGTATAAATTTACAATTAAATTAGCAACCAGTTTGATTTTGTACAACCCCATCAGGCCCTATAGGCGTCACCGTCGTTGTCCGCAGTTCCTGCCACATTTCACGAGTGATTTCGTTACAGTCCGTCCGTCGAGAGAATGCGTTCCTGACTCCTGTCAGTGCGACAATTCTAGTTCATAATAAAGATCAAATTTGCAAAACACGTGTTCGTTTGTATGAAATTGATAGGTGTCAAGAACGCATTATCTAGTCGGCCGCCCTGTAGACGCGCGACGACTCCCGGCCACCGAAGGCGCGGGCCTGCGGGCGGAGAGTAATGGGTAGCTCACCGCACGATCAGGACCAGGCTCGTGCCGGCCGGACGGCGCGTACGTGTTCCACGCGTGCCTCAAAGAGATGTCAGCAGCAATCGAAGGGGCCCGTCAAGGCCGAAGCCTGCCGGGTCAGCGGGATTGTCCGAAAGGGTTACCGCTGGCCCGGAACATAAAGGGCTAAGGAAGGAACACGGGTGGGTTTTAGTCAGTAAGAGTCTGACACTCCCTTTCGATCCACCCAGAGAGCGAGGGGTCATTTAATGACTTCCCATCCTGAAAAAAAAAGCCATGGCGTACAACACAAAATTATAACATTATACAGCGTCTACTACAGGCAATTTGTTCAAGCAATGGTAACAAGCGTGACTGTTGTTTTTGCCAATTATTAGGAAGTTTTTGTACAGTGCTATACGTAAACGGGCTCGTATAAAAATATAATACACCCTAATTATTTATTTCACATAAATATACATGGGCACATATGAAACGTCAGGAGCTAGTTCACAATCAGCCTATAATGGTCCCACTGCTGGGACACAGGCCTCTCAGTGAGAGGGAATGGGCTGTAGTCCACCACGTGGGCCCAGTGCGGGTTGGTGGATGTCACATGTCTTCAAATTTTTGGTTCTTAGACGTGCCGGTTTCCTCACTACATCCTAATACTTTTAACTAATATTGTGGCCTTTCGGCATTCAATATTCGGCGTCCGGCGACCACCTGCGGTGCACCTCTATTCACCTATTAGGTAACAGTGTGTGTATTATACTTGACCGAGTGGAACGCGCTTGCTGTGTTGTGAAACTGTAAGTCACGTGCATAGTAAAATCCATATTAATATCCATACTTTAATATTATAAATGCGAAAGTGTGTCTATCTATCTGTCTGTCTGTTGCCTCTTCACACATTCAGAAGATAGAGTCAATAACCAAAGTAAACCTCTTTTTAGCATCACAAATGCTGTGGGATTATTATTGTATAATGGATAGGACATTAGTATACTTACCTAATATTATTTATACTGTGGTATTAAGTACTTACTTGTGTAATCCTTGTTGCTATGCTGGTGAGAACTAACCACTGAACCGACTTAGATGAAATTTGGTATAGAGATAGTTTGAGTCCAGGGAAAGGATATAGGATAGTTTTTATCTTGATATTCTTACGGGATCGGCACTTATGCAGGTGAAACCGCGGGGCGCTGCTAATACAATAATAAAAACACGGAAGAAGTAATGGATTCCTATAATATTGACATTGACAGTTGTTTTTTGGTTGGGTTGAAGAGTTTTTCTGTAAAATAATTGTAAGTTGTACTTACCTATTCTTCTGTTCTGTTTTTTTTCTTGTCTGTTTATACATGCGTGTACTATAGGGGGTGCAGATGGGAACTTCACGATATAATTGATAGAAGCATCGACTTGAATAAAAATATATTCACGACTTTACATGGTCACGTTATTTCTAGCACTTCTTCTAAAACAATCCTATCATATTGAAATATTTGACAGTTGCTTGAACGTTCGAATGGAACACACCGGCAATTATAACCAGCCAGCAGTGCGATTCTGCCGGTCGATTCTGTAAAAATCACACCGTGAAAACTTAGGTGAGGTGAGTTTGTTTTTGCTAGGAATTGACACTATTGACAGCTCACTCCACCCTCACTTCACCTAAGTTTTCACGGTGAGATAGTTACAGAATCGCACTGCAGTAACCATCTCACCGTGAAAACTTGGGTGAAGTGAGCGTGGAGTGAGCTGTCAATAGTGCCAATTCCTAGCAAAAACAAACTCACATCACCTAAGTTTTCACGGTGAGATTTTTACAGAATCGACCGGCTGTACTGCTGAAGGTAGAGCTACACAGTCTCTACAGTACCTACATAAGTGGTAAAATAAATAAATAAACATAATTAGTTGTAGATTTGGCAAAGTTGGTGGCTCTATAGAAACGATTCGTTTCTATAGAGTATTAAAGTTGAAGAGTTTGTTTACTTATTTGAACACGCTAATCTCTAAAATTTAACGCGGACCAAGTCGCGGGCAGAAGCTAGTTAATAACTATGGGTGATACTACTAAATTGTGCTTGTTGCTATAGATTTGTTGTATTTTCGATTCAAAAATCCTTGTAATTTATTATTGTATCACGCGTTCATTCTGTTAGTGAAATGAAACGTTTTCTCGCGGATACCTAAAAAAAGCAGCCAAGTGCAAGTCGGACTCGCATACGTAGGGTTCCGTACCACAAGGCAAAAAACGCCGAAAAAATCACGTTTGTTAGTATGGAGTCCCCATAGATGTCCGTGGGAGACCCTATTTAATATTTAACTTAATTTTATTATTTGTTGTTATAGGGGAAATAGAAATACACATTGTGAAAATTTCAAATGTGTATTACCTAAGTTACAGCCCGCTGACAGACAGACGGACGTACGGACGGACGGACGCACGGACAGCGGAGGCTTAGTTCGTTCAGCTAAACCTCTACTTACCCACTAATCATGTTGTCAAAAAACATCACGTGTCGCACGAAGTTGCCCGAATAGCTCCGAAGTATGACCCTAAATGTCCAGCCGTCTGCTCAAACGGCACAAGTAGTTAATTGGTGAATAAAATCGAATAGAATGACCATTCAACGGTGAACAGTACCATTGTGCACATGTTTCCCGTTTAGTTCTGTAGTTACACGTGCCTTACCTGACTGGATGGAGATAACCGGCCAGTCTGAAAAAAGGTTAGTTTGGAATACACGGTAACACACTTGAAAAAAGAATCTGGCTGGTTCTTATAGTCTTTTCAATCATTCATTTTACACTAGTGGAGCGCCGTAAGATTTATACCTCGGAATCCAGGGCCTGTCAATGAATCTTCATATAAATTTTTGAAATGTGTTTTTAACAGTATATAGAAAAATGTTAAAAAAAATTTTTGCCCGATCTCAATTTTTTTTTTTCTCAAAAAATGTGTTTGCAAAAAATTTCGAAAAACGGCTGGACTTACAAAATGCTGCGACAGTTTTCAAAAATGAATGCAAAGATGCTAATGACATTTTTAGCGCTGGTGTTACATGCACTCTTGCTTTATACGCTGCCCCCCAAAAAATAAAAGATTTCAATATACTAAGATATAACTCTTTTTTGAAAGCAACTGCTAAAAATACCTGCGTTAAACTATCGTCTTTGCCACCTACCGCAGATGCCGCTTTTGGACACTTCAAAAGAGTATATCTGCAAATTCAAACATGGCTCGGAAGAGAAATATCACCAGAAGAATGGGGTTGGAAATATGAATGCGGAACATACTGATGCCCAACAATGACGCAGCTACCCGCTCCAGAAGCCTTACTAAAAATGATTTTTTGCGCATACAAAACAGGATGCGGAGCATCTTGCAGGTGCAGGAAAAGTGGATTAAATTGCACTGTAGCTTGCTTAGAATGCAATGGTAACAGCTGTACTAATCCTTCACTTACAATCCACATCAATGAGATCGATGACGATGACGACGAAAATAATGAACAATAATTTAGAAATGTATATAGTTGATAATTATTTTATTTTTTCGTAACTCGTTATTTTTTGCTAAATATTTATAAATTAACATTAAAGTTACTATGCAAATATACTATAAAATTGAAATCTTTACTTTTTTCATATCATATCTTTACATTTTTTCCCTTGTCCCTCTCATTTTTCAGTAAATTGTTGTTATAAATTGCAGTAATCAAGATCGGCCAATTTTTTTTTAACTTTTTTATTTGAGCTCTTAACAATGCAGTAGAACAGTTTTTATGAAAATTCATTGACAGGCCCTGGATTCCGAGATTTTACAATTTTTATGCCTTGCGGCGCTCCACTACACATCCATTTCGCAATAAAAATAATAAGATAATTATTAGTATTAATTTCTTATGATAATAATTATTAGATAGTAAAAAACACTTCCTACCTATGTTAAAAAGTTAGAAAGAGTGTATTTTAAAACACAAACCTTAAGAACTGCGCAAATTCACTAAAATAGTTCGATTTTATTCCTAAATTGATAAAACACAAAATATACAACATAACTAAATCTATATGCTTTACAAAAACTTTCGGATCTGTTTGTAAATCATAGGGATTTTAAAAGAAGACTTGCAATCTCTTTTTTATCTATGAACCAATAGAGAGATTTGGTTTTACTGTCCGTTCACAGTTATTTTACCTCTGACAGCAGCGATCCAACAACAACCTTATTACAAGGAGCATAAAGAACCCGGTGGTTTTGAAAGTGGAACAAAATCAAAGGTAAAATAACTGTGAATAGACTGCAGTAGACGACGAAATAAAGTTTTGGTTCGACGACAAAAAAAACGCGATGGGGCTAAACATTGCATTAGTGTTGCAACGTCAAAATATTCCAAATATTTATAGCCAAATAAACCATAGATATTTTTTAATTATACAATATAAAGGAAATTGACTTTATAGAATGCAAAGATAGTCTTACAATCTTCAGCAGCTCCAACAGTAATTTCAAGTGTTCATCAATTAGTTGTGGTTGTGGAGCAGGACCATCATTGAGCCAGGCATTTTTATCAGCGATGTAATCCCCTAACTTATAATATGCCTGCATAGTGTGCGTTTTATACAAGACTTGAATTTTGTTGTCTCATTCAGTTGAAGAATGTGGGGAGGTATTTTATTATAACATTTTAAACAGTACCTACCCCATAAAATATGAGTCTACTTTAGCCAGTCTGATACCTGATTGAACTAATAGGTCCATATTTCTAGTACTATAATTATGTCCTTCACCTCTTTTACTAAAAAGATGTAAATTTTTCCTTACATACATGATGTTTTCGTAGATATATTGACAAGGTACCGTCATGATGTTAATATCCTTAAACTATTCCCTTAGACAATCGCGCCTGCGGAGATTACATAATTATGGTTTTGATGGCTTTTTCTGCAGAATAAAAATATAATTGATGTCTGCAGCCCGTTCTCAAAGTAAAACACCGTAAGAAAATTAACTAACAAAGTAACTAACTACTGTAACTATGAAAGTAGGTAACTAAAATACTCGCGGTTGTCTCACGGTATCTATATCAGTAAATTGACGGATTTTTGTGACAGCATAAGCTAACTTAGCCGTCCTGCAAGAGATGCCCCTATTATAGCCTATAATTCGTCGAGAAAACAGTTTTATCGACGAATTATAGTTTCTCTTGATTCAATATTATCTCACAATCACTATCCTTGACATTTGGTAAAGAAAATCTTATGCACTTAGTTTTTTCCATTTAATACTAAATTATTAGCAGTGAACCAATTTTGAACCTGCAGTAGGACGTTATTTACGTCATCAAAATTTAAAGCACGTCTATTTACCTTAAAAAATAAGGAAGTATTATCAGCAAATAACACCATTTGTGGTTGATTTTTTCATAAATGGAGTAGATCATTAACATACACTAAAAAGAGGAAAGGATCCAATATCGAGCCTTGTGGCACACCCATTTTTACTTTTAAACCAAGTGAATTGACACCATTTATTTAAACTTGCTGTTGCCTAATAATTTAAATAAGAACTAACTAAACTGAGCGCAAGTTTTTCAAGTCCGTAATGCTCAAGTTTCTAAAGCAAGGTTTCTTGATCGACGCAATCAAATGTCTTGTTCTATTTATTGTTGTACTATTTGTTAACATCGCATACAAGCTTACAGAAACCGGTGATTACAATCAAGCCTCCAATCACTATGACAAATTGATTAAAAAAACTGCTGCCATTACTAAACTTGTCAAGTAATCATTCCCTGGATCTGACGTACGGTCTATGAAAAAACACCCATCCAAACATATCTATTAAACAATAGACATACTTATTACTTAAAGTCTCTTCCTGTACTTTTCCGGTTCACAGATCTGTGACCGTCGCGTGTTGTTAAATGTCTGATAATCATATGTTTAGCACCAGCATTCACGTGGACTCAATTGACATTTTAAAAGAGTAACGGTGGAAAAAATATTTATTTCAGACATAATTCTAGTCCATAGATTCAAACTCATACATTAAAATTACTTATAAAACATAATATTAAATTCAATACATAAAAACCCAGAATAAAATTGTGATCAATGTTTTTTATGTGCCTATTTGAAATAAATGCTTTGACTTTGACATTGTGATTTTCACAAGTTACTAATAGTTTCAGGATAGGTGGGCCAAAAGTAGCTGATAATGCTGCTGGTTATACTGCGATGATTGTGTAATTGACAGCTGATGAATATGTTAGAACATTATACTTATATATATATATATGTTAGAATGTTTGCCGTTCTATGAGGAGACAGAGTAATCAAAATAATCAGCCGTCCCAAACATTTGGGTCGAGTAGGTATTGAAGTTTTGTATGGGACAGTTGATAATTTATTCGCGGTTACGATATTGATTCCAGGGAGAAAGTTGTTCAATTTGATGGTCTGTACCACCCTTGAATATGACCACACCTTTCTGATATATGCTGTAGATTAATAAATGCCAAGTCTGATAATGCTAAATTGCGCTAATTTCCATACCTCAACTTACTCTCGTTGTATGTATTTAAGCTGAGGTAGCTTACAAGACCTATTTGCATATCCACAGTTCAGTAATATAATCGTTCCTAATCCTAATTCCCCTTAGTATTCCAATTATACTACAAGACCTGTCTCGGAGACATCAGTTCAAACATATTGAAACCCTTTACAAACAGACACGTGTTCTATTCAGATCTTATTAGTTGATAATGTCTATTGTGTATGCACGAGTATGTACTCGTGCTGATATAGGAGCAAATAATTGTGTTGTAAATGGGTATGAATTGTTAGAAGCCTTGCTTATAATAATCAAATCAGATCGTGAACATCTGAACGTGGGTTTTCAAAACAAAAAAAAAACCGGTGAAATGCGAGTCGTACTCGCGCACCGAGGCGAGGCCCCGAGGGCTCCGTACTTTGTTGTAAATACATTTAGTTTTCAAATAATTTTTTTGTAACGTAACTACAAATTTACGGTTTTCGGATTTTTTCCTTTACTTATGCTACATGACATTGCTTCTTGCCAAATTTCATGATTCTCGGTCAACGGGTAGTACCCTATAGGTTTTGTTTGCGGAACATAATTATACGGCCGTATCTTTTGATTGCGTTGTCTTAGAAATAAGATTTTTTCACTGCTTCAAGGGATTGCAGCTTTGAGTATTTGATGTAAATTTCAACGTGATAACTACACGCGTTCCTGAGAACAAGGGTCTTGACTGACGGACAGACAGACAGACGGACAACGAAGTGATCTTATAAGGGTTCTGTTTTTCCTTTTGAGTTACGGAACCCTAAAAATCTTTGTTTAAAACACGTACACAAGGAAATCTGAATTATCTCAAAAAAGTTACGATTTCCTAGGAGAGCGGTGGCCGCCATATAGCGGCCGCAGTGACGGCTGTCATGAAAATAATAGCAGCGGGGTTTGACTTTACGTTGTCAAAAAACGCACTCTAGGAAAACACATCAACATACTATCATAAATAACGTTTCAGTGGGGTAAGTAATAGATGATATAACAACAAAATCTCTAATATTAACAACATATAACAACGGAACCTATAATTTTATTTAATATAGCGATTAGTTAATATAATGAACGATTGATATAATTTTAAAATAACTAATTTTTATAAGCATAACATACATTAAATATAACATCGTTTGACATAACATACATTAAATATAAAATCGTTTGACATACCACTCAAAAGTTATAAAACTTATTTGGTCTAATATGATGAAAACGCCTACTTAAAACACAAAGCAAAATTGCATAAACACGGGTTAGTTTATTTAGTATTATTTTTATGTTGTAGCCTGTGGGTAGCTCAACAAAAGTTATTGTTAGTTGTCACTTAGTGTGCGTAATCTTGCTCAGTTAAATAATAATCATTAAAGTATTTCTTTAAAAATGAATTTTTATCATAAAACTATGAGTCTCTAACCAATTAATATATACCTTGGTAAAGGTATTTTTGTATTCTCATACGCTCGTTCTTGCATATATGTCGACGGAGCCCCGCTTCGCGGGGCTCCTATTTCTACGTAAAGGGTTTAAAGTAACCTAACAAAACCGAACCTCGGGGTGCCCTTCGCTCGCACTTGCATCCTATGTCGACCTCCTATCCTTCCTTCCTTCCTTGCTCCTATTTCTGGGTGGTTTAAAAAAAATAACCAACGAAGGCTAAGGCGGGAGCTCCGCTCCGCTTCGCTCGCGCCTTAGCCTTCTAACCTAACTTATCTGAATCGGGGTGTTAACCATAATGATGTTTTTTATATATATTAAACGTTAGACCAAATGATTTTCGATTAAATAAACAATATACATATTAAACGTTAGACCAAATGATTTTCGATTACATAAACGTTATATCAAACAACGTTATACTAATTAAGTTTTAGAATAAATAAATGTTATATGTAAAGAAATTATATCAACAGTTGGTATATCTCACGTTGATTATATCTTATGAACGATAATAAAATGAAATTAGACCAAATGAGTTTATACGTTATGAGACGCACCCTTTCAGTGACGTCATTCGTCGGTGAAATAATAAAAAAATAATAATATTATTTTGGAGGCATACAAATCGCCCCCGATTGTTAGTAAGTTAAAAGTATTAAAATTCGTTACACTTTTTAGTTTAGAGATACCACATTCCCTTCACCAGTCTGTTGTCTAGCCATTGTTCCACAAAATAATTAATAAATTTTAATGTTTCTGCACGTGTTAGCCTGTCGTCCATAACATGTAGCCTTCCATTATCTAATATTTCTGGCGGAATCAAACTTAGGTAATGCTTTGCATAAGTCTACATGCCGTCTTGAGTACCTATTTTTTAAAAGGTTCAACATTTTGGCTTTCTTTTTGAGGGACTTGAGCGAAATGGACCAATGTTTACATTTCACACTTGACGCTTTTTTAACGAGACAACATTTTTGATGCGTACCTAAAAATAAATGTTGGTAAGATGATTCTTAAATTCCTCATCATTTTATTTTAATTATTTTGTTGAATTAGGTACTTTTAATTGTGTTCATAGCTAAATTGAAGTGCCAGGTACAATTTAATCGAACACGGTTTAAACAAAAGGGGAAAACCCAAGTGGCGACCGGAGCCCAAACCTTCCTTACCACTTGTATCTCTTTGGAATTAGTTACGTATTGTATGGTCTTTTCAAATTATTCAAGTGATATTATTTTCTCTACGAGAAAATAAACGATACAAATTGTCCTGTGCTTGGTGTGAAAATTACTTCATTTTTATATAATACTAGCTTCTGCTTGCGACTTCGTCCGCGTGAAATTTCTTGTTACTCCGACCCACCCCATCGCATCACATCGCCTGCCCGCGCTATTACTTCGTTTTTGCTTAGCGTTCTTTCTGACTTTTTTCTTTTTGCTCGGCTCCTAAAGGTCATAGCGTGATGTTAAATAGCCTATAGCCTTCCTCAAGAATTGGGCTATCAAATGCAAAAAGAATTTTTCAAATCCGACTGGTAGTTCCAGAAATTAGCGCGTTCAACCAAACAAACTCTTCAGCTTTATAATATTAGTATAGATATAGATTATAAAGAGAAAAGATTTGATTTTTTGTATGTTTGTTTTTTACGCTTTCACGCAAAAACGACTGAATGAATTTGGATGAAATTTGACACACGGCTAGACCATGACCTGGATTAGGACATAGAATAATTTTTATCCCGATATTCCCACGGGATCGAGACTTATGCGGGTGAAACCGCGGGGCGCTGCTAGTTATTGATATAGATACGAGTAGTACAGTGCGTGCCACATAAGAAGAGACTTGACCCCGCCTCCCCCGCCTCTTTCCGCCGCCCCTATGACGTCCGGTCCCGTCCCGCACTCAGACCTCATACCGCTAAAGATACCTAAAATCGTGTTCTGCGCATGTCAGACCACGTGGTGTGTCAAGTTTCTTCTTACGTGGCACGCACTGTACAGTGCAAATTGCACTGGTGGCATTGGGTTTCTTTGCAGACATCTACGAGACAGAAGCAAGTTCAATGTGTGCAATAATTAATATTTTGTTTTTTTTGCGAGTGTTCTGCGAATCTAAGGCAGTGTGCAAACTGGACTGGTCAAGATCACTGTAAAAACAGACTATCACTCTATTAAAACAATGATGATAACTCACAACACAAGCGTTTTGTTTTGACAAGGCGAAACTGTTCTGTCTCGTGCAGACAGAAATGTTTCATTTCCAAGAGGAAATGCGCATTGTCGGAAAGATTTGTTTATAAACTTTGTTCATATCATTATTTATTTTTGTTGAAAAAATAAGATAGAACTCACCACTTATATTGTATTTTGCTAGTGTACAGTCCACTATTCAAAGTCTATACCATGTAACTACCAACCATTGCAAAATTATTCGCTATCTTACATTGCAATCACTATACCACTATTAAAGTCCAAAGTGTTAGCAAACAAACCTCTGCTCCCATTAACAGAAACCACATAATTACAAAATAAACTCACTTGTAAGCACTGACCAACGTAATTTAAAAACATCCTCCTTTATATTAACACTGATTTTTCATGCAGATGCCAGTTGCGAAACAGCCGTTGACCTGATCGGGCATAACAGAACAATACTTCAAGAATAACGACACAATACAAACACATTTTGTGTGTACCTTAATCACCAACAACAAAGCACTTTATCTAGTTGGAATTCTACTTTATCATTATAAACGAGTAATTGATACCAAAGATATATCGGTAAGACAAATAATAAGGCAACCATTCTGTCTATCAATATATCAGACATATAATGTGAAATTAAACATTGTAACAGTGTCAGGCGGTCGTGTTCAAGTGCTGTTTGTAAACAATGAACGTGGAGTTCAACTAACTGGTGCAGTGGAAAATAGTTTAAAAATGGCTGAAGAAAAAACTAAACCCGTCGACGTCGAGGAAAAACCTCTAAACAAAGATGATATTCAAAGATATAAGGACAAAACTTTTCGAGAGAAGCTGGGATATATTAGGGATAATATCACAGTGGAACCTTTGTTAGCTGGTCTCATTATACCCAGTGTTATTTCAAGGTTTGCTATGGGTAATCTCAATTTGGACAAAGCTTGCCGTGTTAACTTAGGTTTCGGTGATGAAATATGCGATGCACTGATAAAGAAAACGAGCAAAAACTTCACGGAGTATGAGAGAGATGTGCAGCAACTGATTTCTTCAATAGATATTTGGAAAGGCGTTATCCAAACAGCGTTACCATGTATCATAATAATGTTCCTAGGAGCGTGGAGCGATAGAACTGGGAAGAGAAAGATATGTATAATGCTGCCAATATACGGAGAAGTTTTAACATCCATTAACAATTTGGTCAACGTTTATTTCTTCTACGAGATTCCTGTGGAAATCACTGTATTTTTAGAGACTTTGTTTCCGGCGATAACTGGTGGTTGGGTGACTATGTTCTTAGGTGTATTCAGTTATATTAGTGATATTACTTCGGAAGAATCCAGGACTTTTAGAGTTGGATTGGTCAACTTCTGTATGACTGCTGGCTTGCCTATTGGCATCGGCATAAGTGGATTTTTGCTGCAGAACATGGGATATTATGGAATATTCTCGATGACAACTGGAATGTTCATACTAGTGCTTATATATGGTACTTTCTGCTTGAAGGAACCTGATCAGTGGCTCCAGGACAAAGGACTACCTATGGTGAGTTGAATTTCTTTCACCTTTCAATAATATAAGATAAGCATAACTTCATAAGTAGTCTATTTTTTAGATATTTATTGTTGTTTTTATATCCGAGTAAGATAATACTCGTATAAAACGTAGCTGTAGGTAATAATCGATTGCTTTAAGGGATTAAGATTAGAGTTATGTAGAAGAATGTGTTTATGATAGAAAATCTCGTATTAAGAACCGGTTAGAAGTAGGCACAATACCCATACGAGAGCTTGACTCTCTACCGTTACTTTGAGGCTTTGTTTTGACTACCCATCTTCACCAATATGGCTGCATCGTAATCAGGCACAGTTGATGGTATTAACATTTCTCCTAAGATCGTATTGAATGATCTGCCTAGCCTTTTCCACTATGTTGGGGTTGGCTTCCAGTCTAACAGGATGCAGTTGAATATCAGTATTTTACATGGAGCGACTGTCTATTTGACCTCCAAAACCCACTTACTGGGCAATAAATGTATAAAGTTTCAGTAACTCATGTTAAAAAGTTTGTATGATCAATGATCGATACCACAACCCTCTCTTAGCGCATATCTTACCTGAAAAAGGGTTATTGTACTATAAACAATTTCTACTATAGGACCAATCCTGAAACCCGGAAAAATATCAGCCTCCATTTGGGAATGCAGGCGTGATGTTACGATACTTACAAACTTTACTACTTAACTTACTTAAAAACTGTTCGTAATGATGAGGTTGAGTTTTTCAGTTATTTCAATTACATCTCGTGTAATACAAAGATAGCCAAAGAGCTGCGCCTGCGTTTTTTTTGTTAGTCTATAAATATCTACTGATGATATTATGATGTAAGATTTATTGCGCCTGCGTTTATCACTTTTAAATATCAAAATTCGTTTCTGATGTTGGATACATTTAGGTAGATACAAGTGTTATATCGTATCGGGCCCATTTATAATGTATAATTATTGTTGTAATTTCGATGTGTATGGTGGGGACATCGACGCGCAACCATTTACCATGGATTCAGTACATGGTTCTACGTAAACACCCTGCGTAGAAAAACTTTAGTCTATTTAAAAAAAAATGGCTATTCCATACATTTTGACTGCGTAGGTCAATATTGTTGCACTTTTCTCTGAAATAGCAGATTTTTTTTTGATAACTGATGAAAAAAAAAAAAAATAAAAAAATACCGTAAAAAAAATTCTACCGTTATTCTAGACTAAATCATGTGCTGAATTCACGGTTTCAATTTGCGCGGCGATGTTTTTAAATTGCCACCCACTACTTTCTTAACTGTATTGCCTAAAATTCAAAAAGTGCCAATTGCCGTATACGTATTTCTGGGGTTGTCCATTCGCCCACAAATATATTAACTTCGTTCAAATCGCCTACAGAAAAAAAAAACAGTAGCACTCCGGGAGTGCCGACAGAAGTGAAAACAAAACACAAACAGAATACTTTGCCATCACTCACTGACATATCGGATATACATTAAAATCGAGTACATCCCGAGGACAGCCGAACACATCTGAAGCGGGTATTTTTTTAATCGACTTATAAACAAAACACGCACGGTGTCGCTTACGGTAACAGTGGCGCGAGTTCAATGGTTTTTTCCCATCTCAATAAATGCCCAATTTCACTTCAAAGAACTATTTAAAGTGTCGATCCGCCCGATTCGTGCGAATCAACCAATAAGCCGAGCTATATGAATCTCATTCATCTTTCTTCTCCCAGACATGCCCGCGGCTTTTGTATTTTTAAGAACCTTTGTATGTACCACGTAAATTTCCTCCTGGCTCGGCAGTACAAAGTGTATCTACACCATTGCTAACGTTGGTCTAGATTTCAAATAGGTAGTAAGATTTATGGCTTTTGATATTTATATTCATTCTTTTATTGCTTTCCTTATTGAAAAAAACCGGTCAAGTGCGAGTCAGACTCGCGCATCGAGGGTTCCGTATTTTGTAGGTATGTAATTAGTTTATCACGGGTTTATTTTAAATGTACCAACAAACTTACGGTTTTCGGATTTTTTCCTTTACTTGTGCTACATGATCTTGCTTCTTGCCAAATTTCATGATTCTAGGTCAACGGAAAGTACCTACCCTATACATTTTGATTCCCTAGAGAGTGTCGAAATATACGTTTTTGCGTCATATAAAGCCGTATCTTTTTTTACGTTAACTTAGAAGTTTGATTTTTTTTCACAGCATCAAGAGCCTGTAGACCTGAATATATGGTTTTATTTTCAACTCTATACCTTTACGCGTTCCCGAGATACAGGGTCTTGACAGACATACGGACGGACGGAAGGACAGACAACAAAGTTATTCTATAAGGTCTCCGTTTTAACTCACCGTCCGATCAGGACCAGGCCCGTGCCGGACGACGCGTATAACGTGTTCCACGCGCGCCTCAAAGAGATGTCATCATCAAGGGAAGGGGCCCGTCAGGGCCGAAGCCTGCCGGATCAGTGGGATTGTCCGAAAGGGTTACCGCTAGCCCGGAACATAAAGGGCTAAGGAAGGAACACGGGTGGATTTTAGTCAGTAAGAGTCTGACACTCCCTTCCGCTCCACCCAGAGCGGGAGGGGTCATTTGATGATTTCCCACCTGAAAAAAAAAGTCTCCCTTTTTTCATTTTGAGGTACGGAACTCCAAAAAGATGTTACAAAGGTTTTAAAGCTAGGCATAAAAATATGGACCCTGTAAGGATAAAAAAATTGAGTTCAGTAATGTAGGTATTACTGTTTAGACCTATTATATCCATTTCATTCATTTTTCTTATCCCAGACCTGCCCGCATTTTAGGCTTTTGTATTCTTAGGAACCTTTTTCCACGATAATCTTCTCCCGTCTTGTCAGTATAAAGGGTATCGACAAAAACCTCACTAGGACAACAATACTCTAACCAGGGGGCCTAAAAAGGCCACTTCGGCAGAATCATAAAAGGAATCATAAGTTTTTTTTTTGTCTGTGCTAAAATACCAATCAACCCAATCCAAATGCAATCCCATTCTCTTTGATTATACCTACATAGTGCAACGAAAAAAAGAAAAACACGGACTGTCTTCGCCATATTATAATTCATAATGTTATCCTTTTATGATTCTGGCAAAGTGGCCTTTTTAAGCCCCCTGGAACCACAATCTGTAAGCTAAACAAATCTTAGTAATATGCAGGAATAAGCTGTGCAATTAAATCGCTATTGTGCCCAAAAGTGGAAAACTGAAAACTGATCTTTTCATTGCAGTCGGGAGACCGTTCCTTGGAACAGTTCTTTTCAGGTCCTCCGACTTCGCTGAAAAGATTGGTTTTCAGTTTTACACTTTTGGGCACAATGGCGGTTTAATTGCACAGTAAATATTATCATCTGTTTAGTAGGTACGTAGGTACCTTGTGCCCATTCAGCTTGTTTTTATTTTTTTTAGTTCAATTTTTTAATTCACTTTTTGACAAGCCAGGCCTGTTTTTATATATTTTTTTTTAAACACGATCGTTGGCCTTCTGATCTAAAGAAAAACCGTGTTTTTTATAAGGGGGCTAGAATTAATTTGTTTATGAAGAACTGTAGCAAGAAAACAGAGTTATTGTTTATTACTTACTTAAGGCCAGGACTCTCGGAAATCTCGGAATCGACCTATTTTTGATTCAACATTAAACAATCAAATATTCTTTGTTTTAATCTGAAAAAAATATATGGCATAGTTTAACTAACATTATTGATTATTCTATGGTTCAAAACACGATATTTACAACTTCACTCGATCATAAAAAATCGCAAACAAATCGAAAACAGCGAAGTTTTTAATCGTTTTTCAAGTCGTATTTGAAGTAGACTTAACTTTTACTCGCAAAAATATTATGAAAAAATAGGCAATGATGTATAGTAGAACATTCTACGGTTAATTTTTCTCAAAACTGATTTTTATTGTCTTAACAAGATATAATCTAAAAAGGCGGCCTGCGCGCTTCACTTCAGTAGCCCGCCGGGCGTTACCGAGGTAGGACCTGTGTCGCTTTTGCTGGCTCGCCGCGTTCCCGCTAATCGATCGAAATATACGTTATAATTTGTTAGTTAATTTCCGTGTTTGTGTATTAGTTTCAAAAATCAGTCTGTAAATATTGTTTAGTTTCTAGTATTAATAATTAAACTAAATATTAGTTTGTTATAATATAGTTGTAATATAGTGATAATTAAGATTGAATTATGGGGAATAAAAACAGAAGAAAGAAAAAAAAAACGTTCAGCATTGAACTGCAAAGCTTAAAAAAAAATAAGGTAAGTTTGATTATTATTTTTCTACGTATTTATAACTACCCACTTATAAGACGACGCGACAGAATAATATTGTAGTTGTATAGGTTCTCTTGCTTTCGTCACAGTACTAGCAGTAGCAGGACGGTACCATAAATTTACAATTATCGTAATATCTGTAATAGATTTTCAACTTTACTACAACGGAATAAGATTTATATTCAATTGCAAAATTTGAGTTTTTGAGTTTGTGTTTCTAGTTTTGTGATGGTATAGGTAAAATATTATATTTTTTCGAAGTGAAAACTTCTTTAGCATTATTGTGATTTGAAAATTTTATGAAACGAAAAAGCTACAGTAGAAAAAGCTACAGTAAAAAGAGACATAAGATTTAACGTGGGAGAAAATGAGATAGGAAGCATTATACAGTGTTTTTGTTTTTTATTATTACAAATGACGTCACATTTAATCCTATGCTACTAATTTGTGGTGATGATGGTGATGGTGTTGGCGATGGCGATGACGATGGTGATGGCGATGGTGATGGTGATGGCGATGGCGATGATGATGGCGATGCTGATGGTGATGGCGATGGTGATGGCGATGGCGATGGTGATGGTGGTGGCGATGGTGATGGTGATAGCGATGGTGATGGCGATGATGATGATGGTGATGGCGATGGCGATGGTTATGGCAATGGTGATGGCGATGGCGATTGTGGTGGCGATGGTGATGGTTATAGCGATGGTGATGATGATGATGGTGATGGCGATGGCGATGGCTATGGCGATGGTGATGGCGATGGTGATGGCGATGGCGATGGCGATGATGATGATGGTGATGGCGATGGTGATGGCGATGGTGATGGCGATGGCGATGGTGATGGTGATGGCGATGGAGATGGTGATGGCGATGGTGATGGCGATGGCGATGGTGATGGCGATGGCGATGGCGATGGTGATGGTGATGGATGGATGGATGGATGGATGTTCTTTAGCATCGTTGTGATTTGAAAGTTTATGAAACGAAAAAGCTACAGTAAAAAGAGACATGTAAATTCATAAGATTTAACGTGGGAGAAAATGAGATAGGATAGGAAGCATTATACAGTGTTTTTGAAGGTTTCACTTCTACCACGTGTGAATTGCACACATGCTGTTTTTTTATTTAAAAATATGAAATTCGTTGTGAATGAAATAGGAAGAGTTCAATAAAAATACGTATTGTGGTGTTTTTGATTAGTAGATTTAATTAAAAAAACTTATTGACGAATTCAAGCAACCAAAAAAACTGTTTTACAAAAAAAACAACCGACTCAAAAAAAAAAACACTACAACGTGAAGAATATATTTTCATTTTTTGACACCGACTTTCGAAACTAAAGTTATTTTTCACTTTGTAGTGTTTTTTTTTTTTGGAAGTCGGTTTTTTTTTTGTAAAAAAGTTTTTATTTTTCACTTTTTAGTTGTACTTACCTACCCCAAACAAATTCATATATCACTACTTGCTATGTGAATATCAGTAACAAAGCTATTGAACACATCTGCTTTACCCTTTGAAGGGTACAGGCGTGATGTTATGTTGTGTGATTGCGATTACATATGCTATAGCAGCAATCGCGGTTGATTTGCTGGCATTTATTGAAGAGTTCCGTTGTTTGTCTCTGAAAGTCATCATCAGATCTTTACAAAAATTAAAAAACAGCATGTGTGCAATTCACACGTGGTAGAAATGAAACCTTCAAAAACACTGTATAATGCTTCCTATCTCATTTTCTCCCACGTTAAATCTTATGAATTTACATGTCTCTTTTTAGTGTCGCTTTTTTGTTTCATAAACTTTCAAATCACAACGATGCTAAAGAACATCCATCCATCCATCCATCCATCCATCCTTCACCATCACCATCGCCATCACCATCGCCATCGCCATCACCATCGCCATCACCATCACCATCGCCATCACCATCGCCATCGCCTTCACCATCGCCATCACCATCGCAATCACTATCGCCATCACCATCGCCATCACCATCATCAACATCGCCATCACCATCGCCATCACCATCACCATCGCATAACCATCATCATCATGGCCATCACCATCGCCACCACCATTGCCATCACCATCACCATCGCCATCACCATCACCATCATCAACATCGCCATCACCATTGCCATCACCATCGCCATCACCATCGCATCACCATCATCATCATCACCATCGCCATCACCATCATCAACATCACCATCACCATCGCCATCACCATCGCCATCACCATCGCATAACCATCATCATCATCGCCATCACCATCGCCACCACCATTGCCATCACCATCGCCATCACCATCACCATCATCAACATCGCCATCACCATCGCCATCACCATCACCATCGCCATCACCATCGCATCATCATCATCACCATCGCCATCACCACCACCATCGCCATCACCATCACCATCGCCATCACCATCGCCATCATCATCATCGCCATCATCATCATCGCCTTCACCATCACCATCACCATCGCCATCGCCATCACCATCATCTTCATCATCATCATCACCACAAATTAGTAGCATAGGATTAAATGTGATGTCATTTGTAATAATAAATAAAAAACACTGTATAATGCTTCCTATCTCATTTTCTCCCACGTTAAATCTCATGTCTCTTTTTACTGTTGCTTTTTCGTTTCATAAAATTTTCAAATCACAACACAACAATGCTAAAGAAGTTTTCACTTCAAAAAAAAATTGCAAATCTGTCTATTTACGATGGTGTTATGCCCTAACATACATAAAAAAAAAATAGAAATATCCGAATTGAGAACCTCCGCCTTTTTTGAAGTCGGTTAAAAATATAATATTTACAATCACAAAACTAGAAAGAAACTAAAGTAGGATGATGAAATTAAAATACTGTAGACGAGCAGCCCTATATTTCAAGAATAGGGCCGATTCACAATATTATTACTTATAAAAATAACCGTGACAGGGGTCAGCGAGTTCATTCGAACTGCGCTTTCGCGGCATTTGCCACGCGAGGACGGAGGTAACGCTAAATGCCTACTACGCTCGAAGATCCTGGCCTTAATGTTTGTTGAAGAAAAATATATAATTGTTTATGTTAACATTAACAATGTTTGCAATCATTAATGGGCCAGACGTCGCAATCATTTGCAATTATCTATAGATCGACGAGACATGATGTGGCTACCTATAGATAAATTTATTAGTGTTTTTTTTTTAAGTAAGTACCTTTTGTTGATAATAGAGTGAAGTTGGGTACACTAACCTTTACAGCACTTCATCTAAAAGAAAGGAGATTGAAGATTTTTACATGGAGTCTGGCATGTCAACTGTCGCACCATTTATTTTTCAAAATAACGGTCACGCTGAAACCTATCTTTGAACGTTAATATCTCGAAAACTTGACACTTTACAGGGTTTGGTCTTAAATGTTTTCTGTTTGCATTGATGTCAGCTATATGATTTTGAAAAAGAAAAAACAAAATGGCGGACAGGTAGGTGTGCCACGGATCTTCAAAGCCCTTTCAAGGGAATGTAAAAAATAATGAAAAAGGCGACAAATGTTTTGGGAGTCTTAAAAACTATTTCTGGCCCACAAATTGCAGGTGAAATCCTCAAGGGGAACAAATTTTTGTGTCGCAAAAAGATTAGCCCGTTTCTAGGTTTTAATACAAGTAAGATGTTTGGCAATAAAGACCTAAACAGTACTAAAGTGAGAAACTACGTTTTTTCTAGGTAGCCCAATTTATAGAAATACTAGCAGCGGCCGCGGTTTTACCCGCATACCTAAGTGTCGATCCGGTTCGAAAGACACGTGGCGCCATCTATTATCATAATAACGTTATTGTTGTTTTCCTTGGGAACAGCACTTTTTTGGGATGAAATGTACCCTATGTCCGTTTCTGTACACCTGACAACGTATATGCAATTTCAGGATGATCTGTTCAGTGGTTTAGGCGTGAAAAAGTAACTAACAAACAAACTTACTTTCGCATTTATCTATATATACATATTATATCTATCTGCTATATCCCACAACCTGAGCATTTTGTGGTACACTTTACGGAAAAACTATTACGCCTATTGATTTGTGCTTTAACATAATAATTTCTATTTATATGTAGATGTGTTATCAGTAAAAAAAATAATAATTTAAATTACGAAAAAAAATATTAAAAAAAACTGCCTTAAAGATTATTACCACGCAGAAAAACGACGCGAGCCCTCACAAAGCTCTGCTTTTAGCTAGTAATATTAGGAAGCCGGATTGTAATTGTGCCTAATAAATATACATACATACACCTAGCTACGTATACTTTAGTGTTATTCTGTAAAATCTCATCGTGAAGACTTTGGTGAAGTTAGCTGTAATAGTGTTAATCCCAGGCATCAGGGGCCTTATTCTCTATAACATAATGAACGAAACAGCGCGAAATAACCGCGAGATTGAAGGGATTTGCTAAGGAATTGACGTGCTTTTGAATAAGGAATCGTTAAGTGGTCATTGTGAATTAGGGCCCTGCGGTGTTATTCTGCAAAAATATCACCGTGATAACTTAGGTGAAGTGAGCTGTCGTTCCATCAGATGCTAGGGATTGACACTATTGACAGCTCACTTTAAGCTCACTTCACCTTAATTTTCACGGTGAGACTTTTACAGAATAGCATTTCTGGTAGCACGACAGCTCACTTCACCTATGTCTTCGCGGTGATCGAGATTTTTACAGAATAGACCCTCAGTTTTCAGAAATCTTTGAATCTTAGACGAAAACTAGCATTTAATTGCAATAAACTTTTTCTATACGTTTCAGCTATGAAAACCGAATAATAAAATAAACATTACTATTCGTTTTTTTATTACTTCTCTTGTCATACATTTGTCAAATTCCTGTAACGTTAAAACGAATACAAAATTCATAATTTTGTAAATCATTGGCAGTTTCCACAATTGTGAAAACTGCTAATGATTTACAAAGTTAAAAAAAAAAAAAACACCAATAAGTAAAATAACCTAAACGAGTTATTGCTTTGTTTAAGTAAGTCATTAATATAGAAGGTAGAGTACCTAATGTTACCGTAAAGTATTATAGTGATTAGTAATCTGAATCTGAGATAACATAAAACTGTATTTTTTGTGGATACGGCTACTATCTCTGTGTATAATATAGGTGATGATAACGAGCTCAGGGTGAATTCACCAGTTGGACAATCATTATGGTGTACTTAGTTTTGAGTCGCTCTGCTGGGCAAAGATCTCCCCTTTTTCCTTCCAAACTCGAGTCTTAAGCGATTTCTGGTCATGTTGGCCCTGTAAACCTCGTTAAATCGTCACACCACCTTCGTTGTGGTCTACCTCAACGGCGATGTCCTCCTTCAGGAGTCCAGTGAGTGACGATCTTTGTCCATCTCTCCGGATGCACTCGCGCTAATGCGCATAGTGTAGATAGTAATTATATTAGGTGATTATTATTTTGAACGGTTATCAACACTACACTAAATAAATAACATTTGCTAGAGTAGGTAAGTACTTAAATAAACTCTAGAAATCACTGGATACATACTTGTTGGGTTTCTCCAACAAAATAATCTTCATGTATATAAGTAGGTACAAAAAACTTTTAAACACGTAAATCCCACTGTACAAAAAAAACATAAAACACCTACCACACATACGTCAAGTTCGAAAAAAAATGTATGTTAAAAGCTAACCAAAATACTGGGTTTTCTAGTAGGTAAATGAGAATATTATGGTTAGTTTAAGACATTGAAAACAAACTAATAAAAAAGGCGTGGGAACAACGAAAAAAACCTACTTCATTTATTATTAAAAACTTAGGTACCTACTATTTAATGACCTACTATTTGTGTATATTTGCGATATACATATATACAAGGGAATTACAAGGGAATTATTTTATTATTAAATAATAAAATATACAAAAAATATCTAGTTAATTATCATATAACAGTAATTAGCGTATCGTGTGACCTAATCACACGATTACTGGATAATAATATCATTATCATTAGACAGTTCTAACTCGTTATTAATTAGAGTTCCGCCCTACAATTAGTAATCTCATACAGATTATACATATTGTTTGTCCTTTAATGTTAGTCAAACACAATTAAATTAAAAAACGTTAAAACGATATTACGAAATGGTAATAATAGGTACAGACGCCAGCACAGCAAGCTACCCGAAACTGTCAAATTTTGCTAACCAACTTTGAACCTTATGCTTTAGCGATAAAGTTGAAAATCTATTAAAGAAATTTGACAGATTGTAGTAGCTTGATGTGCTGGCGTCTGTACAATGTTACTGTTGTCAATGTTGTTGTTGTTATGTGTGTTGTTGTTGTATGAGGGGCTTGTAGCTAATAACAGCCACATGGTTCGATCGATAAGGTTAAGCTACGCTTGCCGCGGTTGGTCCGTGGATGGGTGACCATCTTTACATACCAAGATCCCTCTGTGCCTCAGAAAGCTCGTTAAGCTGTTGGTGCCGGCTGTCATCTTTGACAGTAGTTACGGGTCGTCAGAAGCCCGAAAGTCTGACAACAAGTTTCTGGGTTGTGGAGGTCAGATAGGCAGCCGTTCCATGTAAAATACTGGTATTCAGCTGCATCCGGTTAGATTGGAATCCGACCCCAAGATTATTGGAGAAAGGCTAGGCATATGCTGATGATGATGAGGTACAATGTTAACTCTTTTACGTGTACCGGTTCAATTTGAATTTATTAGCATTGTATGCTTTACTTAATCTGGGTCAAATAAACTTATTTTCTTTCTTTCATTTTTAGGGTTCCGTACCCAAAGGGTAAAAACGGGACCCTATTACTAAGGCTCCACTGTCCGTCTGTCACCAGGCTGTATCTCATGAAACGTGATAGCTAGACAGTTGAAATTTTCACAGATGATGTATTTCTGTTGCCGCTATAACAGCAAACACTAAAAACAGAACAAAATGAATATTTAAGGGGGCTCCCATACAACAAACGTGTTTTTCGGCGTGTTTGCCTTGTGGCACGGAACCCGTCGTGTGCGAGTCCGACTCGCACGTGGCCAGAATAAAAAATAAATCAGCGGGGTAATTGCGTAACACTATCAGTAGCATTGGGTTTCATTTTGACAGTTCAACAACATTCATTGCGTTATTTGTGTTGTTGAGCAGACACATTTTGCGAACATATGAAGCAATGGATTAGCAATATCCTTCAAAATCATTCAGATTGAGTTTGACAGTGTGTTACGTAATTAGGGTTCTGAAAATCTTTTATAATACTATTGAACCAAGCCCGAATAAAGGCTCCTACAAACAGGCGCGACACGCGATATAATCGCGCGCGACACAAAGACACCGCAAGTCGCGCAACGAGCGGTGCCTCTGTGTCGCGTGTCGTGTCGCGCCTGTTTGTAGGAGCCTTAACGATAAACATTATTAAGGGTAGTATTAGAATAGAATATAATAGAATACTCTCTCTCTTTCTCTCTCTACTCTCTCTCTCTCACTCTCTCTCTTAAATTTTGCTCAGGAGAAAAGTCTTAGGTATACAAAGATCTAGGCATAGAACACTAAAAAGAAGAAGAAAAAAAAACACTTAAATCAGAAGACAATAGGTTTCGTGTTAAAGGAGCAGTGGTGGCCAAGTGGTAATGGCCACGACATATGAGTTGTAGGTCGTAGGTTCGAACCCAGACAGACGCTTTACTCTGTGTAAAATATTTCATCACCACTGCTCTCAAAACGGTGTAGGAAAACATCGTGTGAAACCGGGATGTTCTAGAACCGAAAAATTTGAAGACCACAAGCCGCACGGGGCCAGCGTGGTGGATTACAGCCCACTCCCTCTCACAGAGAGGAGGCTTATGTCCCTGCAGTGGGAACATTATACGCTGATTATGCTAACTGACAGGCAGTGTTGCTTTCTACCATTTTGTAATAATCACTAGTATCTGCCAGCAACTTCTTCCGCGTCAAATTTCTTGTTCCCCTGAACCAACCCTGTCGCATCGCATCGCCTGCGCGCGTTATTACTTCGGTTTCGCTTAGCGTTCTTTCTGACTCTTTTTCTTTATCATCAGCTCCTTCCTAATGGTCCCTATAGCCTTCCTCAAGAATTAGGCTAACAAATGCAAAAATATTTTTTCAAATACCACTGGTAGTTCCTGAGATAAACGCGATCAAACAAACAAACTCTTAACTTTATTATTAGCATAAATATTTATTTATTTATTTTATAATTTATGTACACACAGTAAAAAACATAGGTATATGACATGATTATAATTTGAGTACAAAGGTACTGCTTATTTCTTAAGAAATTTCTTCCAGCAGACCTGCGAAAGGAGAAGTAAAAAAGAAATGTAGACAATAGTGTGTGAGAACAAGAAGAGAAAAATATGAATGTGTGAAGTCTAAAACTAGAATATTAAATAAACCTACACATATAATGCAAAAAAATTAACATAAATATACTTAAATAAATACATAATCCTAAAATATATATATTTCAACTTTTTCTCTTACCAAGCTCTCCTCTTCAATACATTTTTTTTTCAAATCCCAAGTTCCAGAGATTAGTTCAAACAAATAAACAAACAAACAAGCACACAAACTCTTCAGCCCTATTACTAGTACCTATTCGGACCTATTCTGTTGTTCTCTGAGTGAGTTCACAAAGATAGCATTGTTTGTAATGAGTTACAAAATATAATTAAAATAATGAGTTAGTAATAAGTTAGGATAAGAGTTTAGATATATGTACAGTTGTACACTATCCATCTATCCACTATCTATTCTCCGTAATGTAAGTTTAAAAATAAATAAATAATAAATAAAGTAATTAGCGAGTTCAAACAAACAAACTCTCAAACTCAAACTCAAAGCATTTATTTCAATTGAAAATTTACAGGCACTTTTGAATTGTCAAAAAGTCGGTCAGTCAGAAAATATGAAGCTAGTTGCCCATTCCAAAGCGTAGGTACCTATGGAGAAGAACGGACAAGAATGGACACTCTTTTAAATTATATTTTTACAAAAATATTAGTTACATCATTAATGTTGAATTTATAATTATATGAGAGAACGATGTAAAAAAGACGTACGCGTTAAAAGCGTCCAGAGTACAGCAAATAGTAAGAAAACAACAATTCAAAATTAAAATAATTAAAAATAAGCTGAGGCAGCTAAGTGATGACCAGCCCCAACTGACGGCGCCCATTCACGAACATGACGCATAGATCTGCACCCTCCAGCCTTATTGTTTTATTAGTAAGTAAGTATAGTAATATAGATGTAAGGTATAATAATTGTGGGTGATACATTACATCCAAGCCACCTACACGACCTGACAGCGCCGCATTGTTGCCTAAGTCGATATCTACAAGTTCAATGGCCGGTAAGAGCAAATTGCTTGATAAATTGGACACTATTGTGATAGCAGCTACCGGGGCATGTAACAATAGACATTTGTCACTGAACATTCGTCTGTTCAGGTAACCGTTGGCTGTAGATGCTCCATCAGTATGAATTTAAGAAACTGTTTCTTTATGTGGCGAAAATTTAAAAGGGTATGCTTAGATGGTTTGGCCATGTTGAGAGGATGAACATAAGGTATTTACAAGGCAGATGTGAGTGGAAACGCCGGGAGGAGACACCTTAGAAGGACATAAGGTCAGGTGCTTAGTACTCGCAACCGACATGCATGTGTTGTTCAAATTCATATTATTTCAAGTTATACAAATATCAACTTTATTTTAATGATAATTAAGTAGATTTCAGAGTGACTAGCACTATTGAAAAAGTTATAAAACTGTTTGAAGTTGTAGCGTAAACTGAACTTTATTTTGTAGGATTGAAAGTTGTTTTTCCATAAACTCATATTTGTTTACATTTTTGGCAAGTAAATCGCGAATGCGGATTATGTACGTAAACGTTGCAAAAGGAGTATGTAAGGCTCATAGGAGGTGGCGTTCTGCAGTTTCTGCCTACTCTCATGGGAAGGGTGCGTGAGTTTATGATACGCTTACATCTTTTTGGGGTTAGCTGTATCTATAATGTGCATACTTTCATCATGCAAATGCCAATCAAATTATAATTAGCCTGTATTAGGATACGATGCGACTGGCATACGCTATGCTTATAAGCCTCTATAAATAAAAAAAGAAAAAAAAAAAGAATTTTGTATGTCAATTGAATCATATAAATGTCAAATAAAATTCAATTTCGTTAAAATATGGTTAATGATGGCGGGATTATTCGAAATTGTGGGAAACTTTACGGACGTGAATAAAAATTAAGTTTTTATAAACATTGTCGTTTGTGGCAATTTAATGATGCATTTATGTAGTTACATGCAAAATATTTTTAGGAAAATTGTTTGCAAATGGCCCATGTTTTGACATAAATAATTCCTATACAAGTATGAAAAATATTGATGACGTAATTACTACATACTTAAATGTCCTTTCTTTGGTATTGTTGTCGAATCGTTGAGCTCCTTGTGTTCTGAGTTGAGCTGCACGGTTACTGCGATAAATGCGACTGGACAGGTCCTCTCATTCTGTGGTTCTTTCCTAAAAAAACCATTTCAGACACCAATTTTTGGTCTTCCCATGATCTGACCAAGATCTTTGAAAGAGACTGTGACTTTTGGGTTTGTTTCTCAGAGTAGTCAGATAGGATACGCCGACCTCGTCTAGTTTTTAAAATACGATTGACGTATAAAAGTGTTTTTACAGACGCCAGCACATCAAGGTACTACAATCTGTCAAATTTCTTTAATACATTTTCAACTTTATCGCTAAAACATAAGGTTCAAAGTTGTTTGGGAAAATTTGTCAGTTTCGGGTAGCTTCATGTGGCGTCTGTACAAACCTACTTAGGGCTGATTTTTCTAACGCCAGATAATTTTAGCCGAGGAATGATTTTGAATTTTTGACAGTTCTTTCATACAAAAACTGTCAGACGTCAATTTTATTCCACGAACAAAAATTATCTGTCCATTAAAAAATAAGCCCTTAGAGAAATAAAATCATTTATCAAAGAAACTTTGTATATTTATAGGTATTAAAGTCAGCATCAAAAAGACGTATACATTGACAATAATTTATTTGATTGTCTACAGTTTGTGTTTTATATTACTGTATCAAATTAAGAACTCAATGTGAAAGATTTGTTGTGGTTAGACATCATCAGCCTGCGGCAGGCTACTGCTGAACATAGGCATCTCCAATTGAACGCCATTCAATTCGATTCTCCTCGTTGCTATCGAGGATCTGAAGATCGTCGCTCCACCTAGTCTGAGGGCGTCCTACAGCCCGATGTAAAATGGCGGCTCGGAACATGTGGCGAGTCTCTGCGTAGCAACAAATTCATGTATCAGCGGGGGTGAGGGGTGGGGTACTGCGCAGCGAGTAGCTCACTTCAGAGCCGCCATATAGTTTGACGCGGACCTTAAAGTTTGCCGATTTGTGGTCTCCACTCGTCCACCCATTGATACAATATTATAGAAAAAATATTGTAGACATTAAATCATTCTTGTCCATAGCCATGTATAGCTACATCTTATTATGACTGACTGTACATAGTACGCTCCTTCATTGACTTTTGCGCAAGACGATTAAGGACCATTGTGCTAATTTCTTTATACTTTTATCAGTATTTAATATGATAATTTGATACATTTACAATATCATGTACTTTGTCGATTAAAAGTAAGCATCACTAAGCAATATTTAAGGACGTGGAAAACAAGTAAATATGGTTTATTCCCGGTCGTCCCCACCTTGTCGTCCCCAGTGGGAACGAATGGGAAAAAAAAGTTTCGTTCGTCCCCAGTGGGGACGATTGGAACTTTTTATTTCCCACTCGTTCCGTTATAGACCGAGAGTCAAAATGCAGTAATGGGGATTTCAATAACAGATTTCACGGATTGTTAAAATAAATGTTTTAATTACGTCTTTCTGAGCAAGAGTGAACAACGTTTTTGATTAAAAATAATTTAAAAAGACTGAATCACAGATAATCAACTTATTTACATAAATTCTTACAGTTTTCAGGTGCGTATCACAGATGATCATTTATTTACAATTATTATTATTAAGTTCTTATTTTTTTTTCTTATTGAATAAGAATTGCATTACGCTGATAGTCTACTTATAATTATCAACACTAAGCATGTAAATTAGTACAAGTAAAGTTTCTATAAAAGATTTTGAAATTTCTAATCAGTTCTGTATAAAAATCTCGGCTAATCACAAAGTTATCACATTTGAATGATTAAAAAAACAGACATTTAAAAGGTCTCAGCTACATAACTAAACAAGTTAAAACCGTACCATTTCAAGAAAATGCCCGACACCTTTTATTAATTCATTTTGCGAATCTTGTATAAATTCGAAATTTCAAAATCTTTTATAGAAACTTTATTTGTACTTACTAATTTACATGCTTATTATTGATAATTATAAGTAGACTATCAGCGTAATGCAATTCTTATTTAATAAGAACTTAATAATAATAATTGTAAATAAATGATTAACTGTGATACGCACCTTAAAACTGTAAGAATTTATGTAAATAAGTTGATTATCTGAGATACGCACATTAAAACTGTTAGAATTTATGTAAATAAGTTGATTATCTGTGATGCGCACCTTAAAACTGTACGCATTTGTGTATTAAGTTGATTATCTGTGATGCATAATTTTGAGAGAATTATTGTAAATACGTTGATTACCTGTGATTCAGTCTTTTTAAAATATTTTTAATCAAAAACGTTGTTCACTCTTGCTCAGAAAGACGTAATTGAAACATTTTAACAATCCGTGAAATCTGTTATTGAAATCTCCATTACTGCATTCTGACTCTCGGTCTATTACGGAACGAGTGGGAAATAAAAAGTTCCAATCGTCCCCACTGGGGACGAACGAAACTTTTTTTTCCCATTCGTTCCCACTGGGGACGACAAGGTGGGGACGACCGGGAATAAACCGTAAATATGTAATTTGAGCTTCCAATTAATGAATCCCATACTTTAAAAAAATAAAAACTGATAGCTTTTTTAAAAGTTATATTGTTCTATAATGGTAAAAAATAGCAGCCGCACGGGCCCCTCTTACAGTGTGGAGGCCTGTGTCCCAACAGTGGGAACATTATACGCTGATTATGCATGGTTCGATCGATGGTTAAGTTACGCTTGCCAAAGTCGGTCCGCAGATGGGTGACCATCTATTACATATCGAGAACTCTCCGTGCCTCGGAACTGTCATTTGTAAAGTTGTTACGAGTAGATAGAAGCCATGACTTAAACATAACTGGCTGAATGTGGGAGTACTATAGGTGCATATTATGTGATATTAAAAATACTATCAATCGTACTATAAATTTAGGTGTCCTAAACCCAAATCAAACAGATAATTGTTAATCTCAGATAAGATAACACTCGAATGAGGCCTTTCCCAACTCCTTCTATTTAAAGTAGATAATTTTTCTGTTTCACTACTACTAAGCATATTTGCGTAATTTAATGAAGTGACGCACACTGATGGTGCAATTTTGATCATTTCTAACGTGACGATATTATCCTGGACGTCCATTTCTGGGCAGCAAAATGTATGAAAATACGTGCACGTTATACTGTATGAATTTATAACTATAATATAGGTAATAGGTAATACGGGCTGGTGTCCGCAACTCCACGTCAATGCGCGTATTTTGCGTACGGGTGGGAAAATCGGTCATTCGATCCACCCCAGCTCCTCGAGGAAGGCCAGCAACGCCTTGATGTTACTGACCGTCTCATGTAGGGTACCTGGGTTACCGAAGTGCTTTGCCCTGTACGTGGCGACCACCGGGCAGTTTAGAAGCACATGTGCCGCTGTCTCGTCGTCCTCCATGCAGGCCCTGCACAGCGGACTGTCTGTCACTCCTATGACAAAGAGGTGTTTATTGAATGACCCGTGGCCAGTTAAAGCTGCAGTAACTATACGCAGCTTTTGTTTAGTTAGACGGAGAACCTGTTTCGTGAGGCGGCCGTCCAATGTGGGAAGTGCTTCCCTGGCCTGCCTGCATTCGCCTTGGTCCGTCCATAGTTTGTTGTGTTGTTCTCTAGTGCGTTTCCTTACCAGAGTGCGTATATACCCGAAGGGGAGTGGCGCGATGGGCTCAGGTCCCACTGGTGCCATGCTCGACCCTCTTCTGGCTAGCTCGTCGGCTGCATCATTACCTAACGAGCCGCTGTGTCCTTTGATCCATTGAATGGTTATATTATTGAGGTTACCCACCTGGTTGAGGCGCTGGTGACACTCGTATATTAGCCCAGAGTCAACAGTATAACTGTTCAGCGCTTGCAGAACAGCCATACTGTCTGAGAGTATGCGGATTGAGTGTTCCTTTACTTCCCTGGCCATAATGGCTGAAGCGGCCAGAGAGATGCCCAAGCATTCAGCCTGGAACACTGTGTTATGGACCCCCAACGGTGTGGCTATATGTATGTTGAGGTCCTCCGAGAAGATTCCAGCACCTGTGCCACTACCTGTCTTGGAACCATCCGTAAAGATACGCAGCTCCGCAGGGCGCAGCCCTTCGCATCGGCGATCCTCGTGAAGCTGGATCCTGTATTTTTTATCGAAGATAAATTGTTTAGGAACCCGGTCGTTTATGGCTTTTGTAATGGGGAACTCCTTATGGAGTCCCTCAAGCAGCACGGTGTGTGGTGTACTACTCTTACCCCAGAGATTTAGTGTGTTAAGACGTACTGCCGCCATCGTCGCTTCCTGTTGTATAAACAGGTGGAGCGGTGGAATTCCCAGGATGGCTTCAACTGCTGCAGTCGGGGTAGTCCTCATGCAGCCCGTAGTCGCCATGCAGGCTAGTCTTTGCATGCGTTGTAGTTTGTTGGAGGCTGTCACTAGCTTGGTGCGGGGCCACCAAACCACAGCTCCGTAGCTGATCATGGGGCGAATCACTGCAGTGTACAGCCAAAGTATAATTTTAGGGGATAGGCCCCACCTCTTACCTATCATTCTCCTGCACTGCCAAAAGGTTATGCAAGCCCTGTTAAGTTTGTTGTCCAGATGGCTGCTCCAGTTTAACTTACTGTCTAGTATTACACCGAGGTACTTGACTTCGTTGGTCAACTGGAGTTCCGTATCGAACAGTTTAGGTAGGCGAAAAGGGCCTAAAGCTCGTTTATGGGTAAACATGACTAGTTCAGTTTTAGTGGGGTTCACTGAGAGGTCAAAATCCCTGCACCATCTCTCTACGATACGTAGCGCTTGCTGAGTGAGGTTACATATCGTGCCCGTTACCTTCCCCGAAACCAGGATTGCAAGGTCGTCGGCATAACCTACTGTGTAATAGCGGTTGGCGTTGAGTTTGGTGATGAGGTCATTAATCACCAGATTCCATAGAAGGGGGGACAGGACCCCGCCCTGGGGGCAGCCTCTGGCTATCATGGCTAGCTGCTGCTCGCCTTCAAGGCGAACCACTCGTTTACTTAGCATGTTTGTGATCCAGTCCGTTAGTACCTGTTCTACTCCATGTTTGGAGAGGGCGCTGTTGATACTGGAGAAGTTGGTTTTGTCGAAGGCTCCTTCGATGTCTATGAAAGTGCCCAGACAGGTGCCTTTCTGATGAATCGCTTCCTCTATCTGGCTGACTACCAGATGAAGTGCGGATTCAGTCGACTTACCTGAGCTGTATGCGTGTTGGTTACCGTGTAACGGTAAAGTCTTCAGAGCACCATCCCTCAGTTCCCTATCGCACAGCCTTTCCAAGGTCTTTAGTAGGAAAGATGTCAGGCTGATTGGTCTGTGGGATTTGGCGTTTGTGTAGTCACCCTTACCTGGCTTAGGGATGAATATTACTTTCACTTCCCTCCATCCTATAGGAACGTATCTAAAGGCCAGGCACGCTCTCAGTAAAGGCAACAGTTTTATGGCGACAGAGGTGCCACCCCACTGCAGTAAGGCGGGGAACACTCCATCAGGACCAGCTGCCTTAAAAGGATGGAAGCTCCGGATAGCCCATTGGAGTTTCTCCAACGTGATCATCCTGCTAGCGTAGAGCCAATCATCGTCTGATGGTGTTAGAATAACATCCTGCCAATCTATTACCTGTGCGAAAATGCATCCCGGGAAGTGAGTTTCAATAAGGACGCGTCTCGTTTCTTCTGGCGAGGATGTCAGTGTGTTGTCAGGTTTCCGCAGGGTAGCGGGTCCAGGTGCAAACTGTTGCGCTAGAACTTTCCTTACCCTGTTGGCTTGTTGGCAAGATTCAATGCTACCACAGAATTTACGCCATCCCGTGGTACTCCTGAACCTGATGCATTTTTTGTAACTGGATTTGGCTGCGTAATAGTTATCCCAGTCCTCATCCGTACATGTATTCATGGCTCTATTCAGAGCTTTTCTTACCTTACCGCGCTTGCGCTCCAGCTCAGCACCCCACCAGGGTTGTTTGCCCGGTGTGCAGCGCGGGGTGGTCTCTGGGCAGGCAGTTTGGTAGCTGTCTATCATTGATTTAGTAAGGTGTCTTACTTGTACTTCAATCTGTGTTGTATCCTCGAATGTTGTCGGATCGTTTGATGTCGCTAGCTTTGATTCAAGACTGCGTGTGTAGGTGGCCCGATCCGTGTTGCGCGGATTACGCCGTGGTTGTGTGGGTGTAACACAGACCTGGATGTCGAAGCGGAGCCACCTATGATCAGAGCAGGAGGCCTCCTTGGAGACATGCCACCCAGTGATAGCTTCCGCCGCTCCCTCTGTTGCCAGAGTGAGGTCTATAATAGTACGGCTTCGCCTGGTTACGAACGTTGGTTCGGAACCCGTGTTTAGTAGGGATAGGTTAGTCGAGAATAAGTAATCAACCAAGGCCTTACCCCTCTCGTTTTGCGTGTCCATACCCCACAGATGATGGTGAGCGTTGGCATCGGCCCCGACAACGACCTCAAGCCCACTCCTCTCGCAGTAGCTCACCAGGCGGGCGAAGTCGTGTGGGGGCGGCGCCTCCCCCTCGGGCATATAGACCGAGGCGAAGACGATCACCATCTCCATGGCGCCGTCACGCTGTATTAGCAGCTTAGCTGCAGAGACATCTCTGCAACAGAAATCAGTTAAGAGCTGTGTTTTGAGGTTACCTGTGACATAGATGCACGATCTTGGATGGTCGTGATCTGTGGTGACCAGGAGCTTACCACCAAGATTGGAGAGTCCTTGTATGCGGCCCGCCCTTATCCACGGCTCCTGGATCAAGGCTATGGCCGTGTGCTGAACCTCCAGCCACTTGCGAAGCTGAGCCGTCGCGGTCTGACTGTGGTGGAGGTTTGCCTGGAGAACTTTACAGGCCGACGAAAGGGACGCCATCGCTGACTAGCCCTTCCTCGTCCTCCTCCAGTTTGAGCCCGGCAAACAGGTCGCCTTCGTCGAAGCCGTCCTCCACCTGGCTCGAAGCCGGGGACAGGATCATGTCGTCCGGCTCCTCGCCCGACGAAGGGACGGCGCCCACGGCGGCGGCAGCAGGGGCGGCCGACCCTGCCAGAGCAGGTTCAGTCGCGGATGCCTCCGGGTTGTCTAGTGCGGGAGATGACTCCCCCGCCGGTGCTTGCGGCTGTGTTGGCACCTCGCCAATGGTGCCTGTGGCAGGGTCCCATCCCTGAGGAACGTCGGTGAACCTGCCGTTCCGACCCTGGAACTTAACGTACACCGCCCCCAATCCAATTGAGAGACGGCGTCCGGCCTCCATCAGGGTCGGGATTTGGTCCACAGGGACGCCAACCACCACAAACCATTGCTCGGCCTGTTTGTCGGCAAAAAGAAGTACCCACCTCTTGATGTCGACCCAGGGGTTCTGGTAGCTGAGAGCGCGCCCAATGTTGGTCAACTCCCCATATACCCCCTGCTCGTCTGGGATCACGATTCCACATCGTGCTCGCTTTTGTAACTCCGACTGACTCTTAACTACCAACGAAATGTTAGTAGGAAGAGAAAGGTCGGAGACTGTTTTTCTTAGCCAGGCTAAGGTGTGGTCGTTTCCGCACCATAGTTTTAGGACACCCCCGGCGAACAGCGGCTTGGCATTGAACGTGGGCCCCGGAGTGTCTTGTTTGGGGGAGCAGGCCTCGAGGATGATCTGCCTCTGAATGGCAGCGAGTACCTGGTCCGATACATCCCTGCTGAGGATCCCCGTGCGCTCGCAGGTGATCGCGACGTCCAGGGTTGCGCTTGCAGCTTGGGCGTAGCTTCTATGAGGGACCCGTTTGGATTGGTCAAGACGCGGCCGCTTATGCTCCCCCCGAGGTGTTAAAGTCTCGTTGAGAGCTCGCTTGGCCGCGGCCTGATCCTTCCAATCGGATCGCTGTGTTGAAGAGGCCTCTCCAGCCTGCTTCTCCGGAACGTCGGTTGGCGGCTGGCCGGGAGACGGTCGGCTTGTACCGGCCTCTGCCAGCGACCGCTTCCCGGCGGCGAAGTTCAGCTGGCCGCTGGTCGGTTTGGCCGACCTAGCGGCAGTGGCCTGTTTGTGTCGGCTGCCTTTACCCAGCAGCCTGCGTTCTTGACGACGCTCCTTTCTCGTCATTCTCTCCCTCTGCTTGCTCTGTGCTGAGGAAGCTGGTGGACCTGAAGGGTCATTGCGGGGGCCTCGGGCTTGTTGAGTGCCTTTACCCTTGCCCTTGCGTTTTTGCACTTGCCAGGCACGTGCGAACGTGTCCTCAGTGCATCCGACCATCTCCGTTTGACCGGTGATGGCCGCCTGTTGAGGGGAGGATTGCGGAATTGAGGGAGAAGGAGGGTGTTTATCAGGAAGCCCGGCGTCGGTGTTACCCAACTCCGGGATCTGTGTGGTGAGGGTCAGACCGGCAGTGGTATGAACCGTCGCCTTGGTCTTCGCCTGAGCTTTAGAAGGGTCGGTACTGGTCCCAGTCAGCGCCGACGTCCTTTGTATATTTTGGGACTTTTTGTTTTTGGTCTTGGCTGCGGTTCTCGCCACAGCCGGACCAGCGCCCGCGCTGGTACCCGCAGCGTTAGCTGCAAGGTCACCAGGGGCAAGGGAAGTGCAAGCACCTCCCTTAGGAGTCTCATTGGCTTTCGCCTCCACTCCGGTTTTTTCTTTGTTAACTGGCCTTAAAATATCATCCATGTTAAACAGTTTTTAAAATTTCGTCTCTCTGGCTTCCCACCCTCCATGGAGCCCGCACCTGGGAACGTCTCACTACGAAAAAGCTCGAACGTTAGGACTACCAGAGAGATATAGGTGCGCAAGGCTGGTTTACAGTGCGACATCGGGTGCTCGATCGGGTTGGCGTGGAAGGTTCAAAGGGCCAAACCCCCTACGAACTGATCAACCCTCACTTACACCGTCAGCATGACCTTTACCTACCGCTTCGGCCGTCCAAGAACGACCTCAGCGGACCTCACACACCTCGCCTGTGGCCCTCTGACGGGACACTATGACCATTTCCCTACCCCTGGCTATTGGGTAGGGCCACCGTTTCGCTTGAAATCCAGACCAAAGGGGGCGTGTTGCCTTACGAGCACATTACAGCCAGAGCCGCTCGGCTCAACCCCCCAGGACTCCTTCATCCCCGCTTACGGCGCTCAACTGCGCAGGTCCTAGCGCAGGTGACTGCTTACTCCTACTCGCCATCAGCTGATTTTAGTGATGGGCGAGCCCGCCACCACCCAGTCACAGGGGATCGCGGTTAGGAGTGGAGTTTGGAAAGTTGGAAGTGGAAGGAATGAGGATGTGAGTAGGATGGAGTGTAGGAGGATTGTGAGAGTTGTGGGGCAGGAAGTTGAAAGACGGGAAATAATGGGGTAGAGGGAACTGGAATAGGGATGTGCTGACGCCTGGTGGTTTTTGTTGTGTCTGTTTCATAAGGAATCAGACCAAGAACGGGGTGGCAACCTCGGGAAGGTGCATCCGCCAGACTTGCCTTGAGGATCTACACGACCGTGGCGCTCTCCCTCAAGACCCCGCCACCCTACCGCCTCTGAAGGAGGCGGCAAGGTAGGCCTGCATCTATACTACCAAGCAAAGCAAAGCAAAGCATGTCGTTGTGCAACCGCAAAAGCATACATACAGACCCTCCCCAAAACTAAACTAAACTTAACTATAATATATAACTGTGGCGGCATCTAGATCGCCACTTGCGAACTACGCATTTAACTGACGACATGCAAAATCCTGCTTCGCGCAAGCAGAGTTTGCCGCATGACTTGCATATATACAAAGTCCCGACAACAATCCTCGGGCAGTTGCTCACAAGACACGACACACGTCTCGTCGGAGGTTCCTCCCTTTTTTTTTGGTGGATTAGTAAACTATACATCTCATACCTCTAGATAACGTTATCGTGGACGAAAATTAAAATACTTCATACATTTCCATACATTTTACTTCTCTGTGTTATCGCGATGCCGTGGACGTCCGTTACAATATCGTCACATTAGAAATGACTAAAGCGCACATACAACCACGACCAACACGGCTGGCCGCATAAAAAATGAATTTAAGTTTGGCGTAGGCCATATTAATGCGCGTTTAGCCTTAAAACATTTGTGAAAAATTTGGGAAACACTTTCAGATTATTCATGGTTTAAAAAAAAATGTCCTTTGTTTTTTTTTCTTATGTTACTATTTGGGAAAGTCCAACTAGTTCTTTAAACGTTTAATTTAAATAAATTTCATGTTTATATCATTTTTTAGACCTGGGTAATGTATATTTATTTTATGCCTGATTTTGATTGTTGTTTTTTATTTATATCTAATCGTATGCTGCACCGGTTGACCTCATCACGTCAACTCCGACTGTCCCTCAAAACCAGCGCTGTGGCTCTGTCTCGTATAGGGGTCTTAGCATTATGCTGAGCGATGGCCGTTTTGCGTGGATGTGACGCAAGTTTTTGTTAATTTTATTTTGTGTTTGTGTTTTTATGCGTTATGTTAACCGCAAATAAACGTATTTTCTTTCTTTATCCTGAACAAACAAAGGATACAAGTTATGGCTTCGCAATTGCGAAATTTTGGAGTGTTTCAGAGTCACGTAAATGTCAGTAGTATTAAAAGGATTTAGTCTGATTGTAATTTATATACCATCCGCTATAAATACAATGTGCTCCATATCATTTTACGATGTTATTTATTTGATAGTATTCTATTTACATAGACTAGTATGTATTTAGCACAATTATATGATAAATTCATAGTTCTCATACTGCAGCAAATATTTAAATTGCTATTGTATGTGTCTGTGTTTGTGTCACCTTATTGTGATGGTAACAAAGATAGGTTACGTTTTATAAGTTGCAAGTAAGTATGTATGATTTTTAATGTCATATGCTACAAGATCAAAATCGGACTGTTGAACACAGCATTAAGTACTGGATGTAAGAAATGGCGGCAGGTCACGGGAACAATCTGCGACACCCGCATTTCGAGGAAGATTTATAAAACAATGGTTATGGTCTTGTATGGATAAGAATGTTGGGCCACAAAAAGGATCAATGAAAGGCAATTGCATGCAGCTGAGATAAGAATGCTAAGGGCGATATGTGGTGTTACGGAAATGGATAGAATAAGAAATTACTACAAGAGAGGAAGTCTGAAAGTGGCACCGGTGACTGAAAAGTTGTGTGGAAATCGTCATTGTTGTTCTTGCATGTGATGCGGAGGATTGATCAAAATGTTATGAGAAAAGTTTTGAGTATGAATGTGGATGGCTATAAAATTAGAGGGAAACCAAGGAAACGATGGATGAACTGTGTAAAAACTGATATTGTTAGAAAGGGGTGACTACCGAGATGACGACTAATAGAGACAAAACAAACTTCAATTCAACAACAATACAACACAAACAACAACACCACACAACAACAATTACAACAACAACAGCAACACAACAACAACAATTATAACAACAACAATTACATTATGGATTGCAATAACTATTTGAGATTTGATTTGATTTGAGAAGATTGGAAGAAAAAGACATCACACCCCATATATCTGTATGGGGTGTGATGTATTTCCACTCTAAGGGATAAGGGGGAATGTTGGGGAAAGGGAGAATGTTGATGCCACATTGTCGTCTTATGAATTGAGGAACCCATACTGTTCAAAAATAAAACGTTTTATATTAATTTCATTGATTTCTTTAATCTCACACATATCGACATTTCAACATACGATGATAAATTTATTAGGTGGATGCCCGATATCATGTTCAATGACTTACTCAAAGGCGTTTTATAAGTCATCTTTAAAATGAAATCGTATTATCGTATTAAAAAACGTGTGTAAGCGCAATACATAATACATGTTTTTGTAAATATCCTGCCTGAAACTTTATCTAAAAGTTTATGTCATTACGATAAAGGTAACGCTGTGAAATAGCACAGCTTATCTGGTAGATAAGTTAATTGGAACTTACCCGGAGGTGGTGGAACAGACTATAGTACCTATTTCCACGTTTTAAGACGTACATTATATGGTTACTGACGATTTTGGGATGCGTTTTAGCAAATACCCACCTACCCTAAAATACACGAAAAAGTCCTAGGACATAGAATAAAAATGAGGCACTGTAGAAGGTCAAGTACAAACCCATCGCGCATGCGTAGTAAATGACAGGATACAGACCATTGTTTACAAGTACTTATAACTCGCAGATGACTCTCATAAACTTTCGTGGGAGGAGAAATATACGGGTTAACTAGCTCACACAATGGCCCAGTTTGGTCCAGTCTAGGTACTTATGAGTATTAAGTACATGCTATCCACAAACGAAACAAAGGTTGCGATAACATTGTAGCAAATCAGGGAACACATGCAATAAGTAACACACTCACAACTAGGGTTACCATATGTAAATAGAGGGATGTCTGTCTATGGTACCTAAAATGCCTGAATTTTCAGAAAAATGCCTGTCTAAAACAAAACGCTGTAGGTAATAAAAAGTAGGTAGTAAAAGCTAACAGATAATAATGAAGAGGGATATTTATTACTGATATTTGTCAGAGGAAATTATTTTTTTTTAATAGTTCTTTCTTTTCTAAAACATAAACGTAAAATTTTTCACAAGATACAGTTTTGTAATTTTCCTGAGTAATCAATATTGATTTCACTGATTCAATTGTCAGCCGATTTATTTCTTTACTCCACTGGGCGTTGACGAGAGAAAACGTACGTTCTACGTTCGCATTGTGTGCCAAAATAGAGAACACAAACTGGCAGATTTTCATGAATTTCGCGCCCGCGCGCTTGCATTTATGCAACTGCGATGCGAGCGCGGGCGCGAAATTTAAAAATGCCTGTCTCAGACCAATGCCGGCCGCACGCCTGTTTAAACCTTAAAATGCCTGTCAAATGCGGCAAACGCCTGTCATATGGTAACCCTACTCACAACTCCAATCCATTCATTTTGATAGTTCAACAATATTCATTGTGTTATTTACGTTATCGAACAGATAATTTTTTTAAAGATATGAAGCAATGAATTATGAATTTCCTTTAACATCCTTCGGATTGTGATAGAAAGTTTGGAACCGAGATGTGTGTTGCGCAGCCAGGGAGCGGGGTCATCTCCTTTATTTAATTTTCTGTTTTTTCAGCTTCCATTCCAAAAGAACAAGTAGTGGTAGCCAAGTGGTAACGACCATGACTTACGAGTTAAAGGTCGTAGGTTTAAACCCAGGCAGGCGTATTATTTCACCACCACTGCTCTCAAAACGGTGAAGGAAAACATCGTGAGGAAACCTGCATGACTTAGAACCAAGAATTCGAAGACATGTGACATCTACCAACCCGCACTAGGCCCGCGAGTAGGATTATAGCCCACTCCCTCTCACGGAGAGGAGGTCTGTGTCCCAGCAGTGGGAATATTATAGGCTGATTATGATGATTACAAGAGGAATTATTACATCATTTATGAATGTATAAGAATGTGAATTGTTGCCACATCAGCTTGTACTAATAAACCGATTTGAAAATCCTCTTGGTCCTAAAAGTGTCCTAGATACCAGGAAATTCAATACGGCGGACGTCATAACGTAGGGACGCCAGCACATCAAGCTACCAGAAACTGTCAAATTTTCCCAAACAACTATAAACCTTATGCTTTAGCGATAAAGTTATAAATCTATGAAAAAAATTGACAGATTGTAGTAGCTTGATGTGCTGGCGTCTGTACAATAGTACGTAAGTTTTTGCTAAGCTTCCGGTTCTTATTATAGAAAAGGCTTGGAAGTACTCATAAATTCAAATCATCCATCGTCTATCAAAGATGGATGACTTGAACTTATGTATGGTAGATCACAAAGCACTGTAGTATAATGCTGACAGCGTTGTCTTCACACAATCTCGAACAATGGCTGCTGAACCGATAACGACTACATTTAGGTTAAGTGCTGGCTGTAAAACAATATGGTCTAGGTAGTGTTACAGGAAGTTTGTTACCTCTATAGATTCATCAAGTCATTTTACGAGTATATACACAGGTTCTGCATTAACACAAAATCTCTTTTGTAAGGCATTTTACTACCTTCATCTAGCCGTTTCAACTTTTACACTTATCACCATCATTTCATGTTCTTCCATTAGGTACTCTTATAGCTATTCACATTCATATATAAAACTTTCCTAACACGGGATGTGTCCTTCATTACTCCTCATCACAAGACTATAACATAAGAACCAATTTCCACAAAACTTAATTTCCGAACACCAGTGCCACTTCCAGACTTCCTAACATAAATCAACATAAGTATGAGGAAGTCAGAAAGTGTAGTATTTTTATATGATGTCTAAATATCTTCTTTCTTGGTTTCCAGATCGAGAGGACGACTAACTCCAAGGTCTCATTCTTCGACATTTCCCATGTGGTGGACACGGTGGCGGTCGCGTTCAGACCGCGGCCGCTGAACCGGAAGATTAAGGTCATCCTAACTTTGCTGATGGTGTTCCTTCTCTTTGGGCCTACATCATGTAAGTTGATAATTTTTTTGTTATCAGAGACAAAACAGAAATAACATGAGATATTAAATTGGTATGGAGAGAAAGCACATGACTGGTCTTCTCTTGGAACGATTGCCCTCAAAACATGTGACAGAGTCGTTTATTGTGCTTGTTTGTGAGAAAGCGCAGTGGTGGATTGGTGGGTGACTGCTGATGATATTACTAAAATAGGCAAATCTGCCCGGTGACTCTTTTCAAGACTGAGCTTTTTTAATCAACTTTGCTAATATTTATTTTGGGTTTAAAAAAAAAACCTTTAAAATCTCCTTTCGTAATCATGAATTTTCTATTTATAAGCAATAATAAAATAGAAATTCCAAAATTACTCAAGCAAAATGAAATAAAAATTATCATATGTCCAATGTTTCTATTATTACAGCGGAACACACAGTATTCTACCTATTCGTAAGGAATCGTCTGAACTGGGACATGGTCAAGTTCAGCGTCTACCTCAGCTACTCCATTGTACTGCATTCATTCGGTGAGTACATATGTGATTATCGATAATGTGATGTGAATCAGTGACATGTGTGTACGTTGAAAAGGAGTAACGGAAGAAGACTATTTCGCACGACCACTACTCAAGTATTTTGAAAGGCAGTGATGTTGTGGCGACTGGCGGCATTTACATGCCAATTATGCATCATACTGACGTTACGCAAAATCCTGTATCGCGCAAGCAGCGTTTACCGCGCAACTAGTGTATATACAACGTTTCGCCATCAATCGTCGGCCAGTTAGCCTCCTCCCTTTTATATGGAGGACGAGTGAACTTTACACCCTATTCTGCAAAATGTGATCTTGGTATTAAGGCAAGAAGATGAGTAGCAACATTCTCTTGTTTTCTCATGTTTGACAAAATGGCAAATAGGACAATCTAAAGCTGCTATCTGATGCTTCACTTTTTGTCAAAGTCAATGAATTAATTTCAAATAGGCATAAAAAAGGCACTTTTGAACGTCAAAATTTACAATAAAATAGAATTGATTCTAGTCGCCCCTTCCAGAAGGTAGTTTTGTATGGAAAAGAATGGGAAAGAAACCATCGTTATACTTTACTATGGGACCAAACCTGAAATCGCGAAAAAAAAAATCTGCTGTTCCCTACATTTTAACGAGTTATACAAACATAAATGTAGGGAACTGCTGATTTTTTTCGCGATTTCAGGTTTGGTCCCATAGTAAGAGTTGTTCATAATGATGAGTACAATAACCTCTTAAGAGGTTGTTAATGTTTTACCAATAACCCTGTATATGTATAATTATAATATGATGTGAAAGCAATGTACTTAGACTAAAATTACTATACCACAATAGGTAAAACAATTAAAAATGAATCAATGACTTTGTTCATTTAAGTCTTTCATTCAGTATAACAGTTTCTTGAACAGTATTTTTACTTAATTTTTGGCGACTTGGAATGTGTCAACTCGTCCAAATTCTTTGATTACTAAGAGAAATCACCCTTGTCGAATAAATTCTGAAGTAGAAAGTTTTCCTTAACACCTTTGACAGGACTTAAACCCATAAAATGAATACTGCCCATCTTACAAATGTATATGAGGGTGATGATGTACCTTTTCCCTTTAATGAGGGGCCAGGAGTGCTGGCTGCCTCCCCTGATTTTTCAAAGGGACTTTAAAACGTTAATCTCATAAACTTCGCGCAACGTCGAAAGATTTCAAAGGAGCCTCTCAAATTTTCAACATTAAGAGGTAATGACAGAGATTTTCGGGATAGCAAGAAAAAATATGTTGAATTATAGTACAATTTAGATTCGGTTATAGATTTAGATTTTTACTTATATGAAAAATCTCACCGTGAAAGCTTAGGTGATGCGAGTTTTTTTTGTTAGGAATTAACACTATTGACAGCTCACTCCACGCTCACTTTACCTACGTTTTCACTATGAGATGGTTACAGAATAGCACTGCAGATTTAGTGCTTCCAGGCTCTTTCGATGCATCTAGATTTGACTCAAATAAATGTTTGAGTTTTGAGATAGATAACTTTATTTTTCTCATAAGAGTAGCAGCTCAACTGTGACTTATGAGACACAATTGAATTTCTATTGTTATAAATCAAATTTTGATTGTTCAACAGATGTTTAAAACATGATTTATATTTTTATAATTTATATTTTTAAAATTTTTATGACATTGATTTTTACAATCTGTGACTACAGTAACTCACACACATTTTAAAATCCTAGGAAAATCATCCACTTTTACAATATTTGTAAATAATTTATAAATATGTGAGCACCATGTGTCTATCACATAATTGATTTACCTGTCATTGCTTAGTTTTTAATTATTTTTACTTTTTGTGGTAGACAATTTTATTCTAAGTGCATCGTCTTCACATATAATTATATTATGTATACAAAACCTTGTAAAATATTTTAAAAGAGTAACGGTGGAGTTTGTTGCCCATTCTTCTCCATACGAACACTACCTTTTGGAAGGGGCGGCTAGAATCAATTCAATTTTACTGTAAGTTTTGACGTTCAAAAGTGCCCCTATTTGAAATAAATGATTTGACTTTGACATGTTTTGTTTTTCAGGTGCAATGTTCTCAATAACGGTGCTAAGTAAGAAGATGCAGGTCGACGACTCCTTGTTGTGTTTCATATCCGTCGTCAGCAAGTTTGTCGGCTCCATATGGACTGCATTCGTGACCACAGACATCGAAATGTATCTCGGTAAGAGCCTTGATAATAATTTAATAATGACCGGTGTGGCCAGGGTTTAGAGCAGCAAACAATCTGAATTCTGGACTTTCTGAATTATGGAATCCATGCGATCGCTACGGTCTGTTGGAAGACGATAAATCATTTAATTTTTTTCATTGATAAATCGTTTAAATAATTTATTTTCTTCACAGATACTTACTTATTCTCCATAAAACTACTTTTATTTATTGAAATGTGTCTTGTAAATTGCTCTGGCTTTTTTCGACTCGCCTCTCAAGTGATTTTTGTACCTTTTAATATTTTATTATCAAAATAAATATAATGTTATCTGTCTTTTAATTTAAGTAGGTAATCAAAGTCTCCAACATCAGTTGTTAAGATATTTCCTTCCATTCAGAAACACAGTCACAATTACCATTGCAATTACTATGAAATGAATACTGAATTACCATCCAACACAAAAGCGTCATCGCGCCATCTCTACTTCATATTCCAGTTTTATTATGATAATATGCATTTGAATAACGGTCGGTTCAATGGCGGTTATTAATTTGATTGCGTTCACAATTGCAGTGCCGGTCGCCGAGCTACTGAACGCCACTACGTTTACGTCACTGCGCTCCATCATATCGAAATTGGTGGACAAACAGGAGACTGGTTAGTTGGACAATATTTTTTAATGTTTATTTTTTTTTGTTATAATATTTTTATAAATAAGGATAGTGTAAGGCAAACACAATGACTGAATTTAGTAATATTTTGTCCTTTCGGGCGTTTATGACCCACCTCTGGGCAAAGGCCGTCGCGTCATTGTTATGTTCTTAAAATATTATGACACAATGATATGCGTTTTTTTGTCCTAAAGGGTCCTAATTATATCAACACAAAACACCAAGCTACAGTACCCGGCGATAAATATTGCACATCGACCTTTGGAAAGAGACAATCGGCTAATTTCGGCTTCGTAGAGCGTTATCTCTGTCGCACGAAATACTAACAGTCCGGTATCTATTAGGAGCTGTTAAAACAATTATGATTTGCTTCTTTTGATAATTATTTTTATTCTTTGTATGAAATACAAAAAAAGGTAAAGGTCGATGTGCAATATTTATCGCCGGGTACTGTATATTGTATCGACTGTCGATGACTGTCAGTCGTGGGTGCGTGTGAATTGTGATCGTACACGATGTCATAATATATTACCGACATCAGCAAGTTAATCATGAATTAGGTACGTACTAGGTTATTCAGCCAATATGGGTCCAACTGCAATCTGTGAGAGGGGGTGGGCCGTAATCCATCATACGGGCCCAGTGCGGGTTGGTGGAAATGTGGAATCATGCATTGTAATGATATTACAGTGACTTCCACGCCACATTTGCGAACCACGCGTGCAGTCCTAGTCTTTTGCATGCACGCTCAACTTGCATGCATTGAATACATTTGTACAAGCCATTGGATCTGTAGATGGAAGACCAAATATAACAAAATACCATTACAAATAGTTACAAAATATAGTAGCACGAATATTTTAATCTTTTCTATCTCTTGCGGCCTTAATACAAAGCAAAGTTTATCTTTAGACTAGGTTTAAGTCAACGGGTCTGTTTTTAAATTTTGACAAAGGTGAAGTTCCAAATACGAAAACTGACTTTGAAACTGAGTCTATGGTACAGAACATATACAGAACGTCACTCAATATTCAAGCATTACTTAAAACTAGATTAAAGCCATTTGATTGGTTGAAACTAGTTTTAAGTAATGCTTGAATATTGAGTGACATTCTGTAATACGGGATTAAGTTGTTAGTTTTGAATTAAGAACTTTACCTGAGACAGAATAAGGTTTGAAATACAAAGAACAGGGTGAAAGGTTTGGGCTTGGACTAAAGTGAGAGCTTATTTTGTGATGAGGCGGTTGAAGCCTTCATTACTAATAATTTCTATTTCTTAATTTCAGCTAAAGTGAACTCACTGTTCTCGCTAACGGAGACAGTGGCTGCGCTGGTGTTCCACCCGTTCTACTCCTGGATGTATATGAAGACTCTGCACGTGCTGCCGGGTGCTGTGTTCCTGACAAGTGCCGCTATTGCTATACCACCGTCTATTATACTCATGTAAGTCGTTTTGTGACTTAAGAACGTTTACGCCGTACGGCATTTCATACAAACTTTCAAGCACTTGTTTTTCGAAATGAATGCACCGATTTTAATAAAACTTCATACGCATAAGCAGGATACAAAGGTCTAAAAAGTTACTTAAGAACATTTTCGAAAAATAGTGTTGCAGCCAAATTAGACCGATTTTAAATTTTCCACAGAAACAGAGATTTCCAGTTGCCTTTTTTTATAAGACATTTCGAAAATGTTTTTAAGCAACTTTTTAGAGTTTTGAATAAATTACTTAAATAAAAACAGGCTTCTGCCTCATCTGCCTAGCCTTTTCCCAACTTTTTTGGGGTCGGCTTCCAGTCTAACCGGATGCAGCTGAATACCAGTATTTTACATGGAGTGACTGCCTATCTGACCTCCACAACCCAATTACTGGGTAATACGATACCCCTTGATAAGAGTGGTTGTCGGACTTCCGGGCTTCTGAATAACCGTAACGACTGTCAAAGATCTATGAATGACAGCCGGGACAACGGCTTAACGTGCTTTCCCAGACATTTAGCGGAAATCATTGTTTTAATGGTGGTATATTTGTTTTATCCAAATGATTTATTTATCCATTTAATTTAATTAGAGAAATAAACAATACGTAGTAAGTTATAATACAACTAACTACTTACAGTTGCCGCTTGTGTTCATGCAGTAAAACATTGAACATTATCACATGAAGTTTGTTTCAAGTTTGTTTTGAAGCCTCACCTTTTCCTTTCAAACTTTGGTAATTCCATTCACTACAATTTATATTTTATGTGATTCCAGATTCTTCTACGCCCAGCACAGAGTAACCCTCAAGGGCACAAGAAAGAAGGCTCTAGAAGCAGAAGAGAAGAAAGACGCAAAAGAAGCAGAAGTCAAGAAGGTGGAGCCGCTCCACTTTATCCCGTCACCGACAGAAATAGAAAAAATAGAAATGGCAAAAAAAGCCAGTAGTTAATTGAAAAAACATAATACGTGTTATGTACTTCTCAATAAATTTATTATAGTGAGAAAAAAACCTTCAGTTTCGTTACCCAAAGGACATTGGACCTAGTTGGAAAGTTGTCAATTGCTGTCAGTTTGTTGTGTATGTTAGATGTGGTTTATATTGTAAAGGACAGAATGCAGACGTCCTCTTTTAAATTATAGAATCATCTAAATCTGCCATGATAATTTTGTGACAAATACCCATTTTTATGTTTTTTTTTTGTGGTTATCGATTTAGAATCTATTTTAACCTATTGGTCTAGACACAATTATGTACTACTACGAGATAATTGCCTAACACACGAACAATTGCAATGCTCTTTGACAGCATTCATTGCGTAATTTATGTTGTAGAGCAGACAAGTTTTTCAAAACGTGAAGCAATGGTCTGGCTGCTCTGAAAATGGTGAAGGATAACATCGCGAGCAAACCGGCATGTCCATGGCGCCGGGAGCGGGGTGTAAGAGGGTGCACTTGCACCTACCTGTCTTCAAAAATCTAGGTGTAAAAACGTTCAGAACTAAAAATATCTGAATATGCCTAATACCTAGAATAATAGTGAACTCAACCCATTTAATTTTGAATCGTGATCCTAAAATGTTCGATTGCATTCTGCAATCTCTCGATTCCAAACCTTTTTTGCATTAGTCAACAAAGTACCGAACTCCTATTTCCTAAAATCTTATCTTACCTTATAATCTTATCTTCTTCTGGATAAGCTCACTCTATCGTCGACTTTGTCTATGTCACCTCTGACCTAGACTAGAGTCAAGAGCAAACCATCTCAACTAAAAAAAAATCTAATTCACTTAAGTCGACAGTAACTCCTTGTATATATGGACAAACAATCACCTAAATATCCACTAAATCCTAAGTGAAGTTCAAAAATAATCGAGCCTGCTTCGTTGAGCTGTAGTTGCATCACCCTGAAAATAAACTTGCCGGCGCCCACGGGCATGTCCTAGAACCAAAAATTCGCAGACATGTGACATCTACCAACCCGCACTGGGCCCGCGTAATGAACCAGAGCCCACTCTCGAAGAGAGGCGGCGTGTGTCCCAGCGGTGGGAAGATTAGAAGCTGATTATGAAGGATTATGAATTTCTTTTAAAATCTTTCGGCTCGAGAAAGAAATTGTGTTACGCAATTGTGGTTCTGTTGGTGTCTAGTTGTAACTACCAGGGTGCTTACTCTTCAATTTAATTCCGATAGATCAACATTGGAATTGTGACGTTTCGTACTCTTGAGTTCGATGCTGGCGCCAAATGATTTTTAGATTGGGTGTCCATTTTGCAGAACTAAGTGGAATTGGGTTCGGGCTTGGCGTGGGGTAATTGTTGACAATATTGTTTTCAAGAGTACTGAATCACGTGACTGTAAAATTAACATTGGAATCATTTTGGCATCTCATTGGAATTAAAATTAGTTTGGAGAGTAAGCCCCGTAGAACCACATCTTTGTTCGTTCATAGAGAAAAAGAGATTACAAGTCTCCTTTAAAAAACCGAAAGTTTTGTAAAGCCTAAATTTAATTCTGTTGTACATTTTGTGTTTTAATAATTTAAGAATAAAATCGAATTATTGTAGCGAATTTAGGCAGTATTTTAAGGTTTTTATAATACACTCTTTTGAACTTTGTAATATAGGTAGGAAGTATTAATAATAATTATTATTTTATTGTGAAATGGATATGACTAAAATGAATGAATAAATTTATACATAATTTCTTTATGATATGTAAGTATTATACACATAAACCTTCCGGAATAAATTTTCAAAATTATAGTGAAAGCCGCATCATAATTCGTTGTTAGTTTAGAAGAACAACGCGGTCAAACAGACAGAAACAAAAAGAGACTTTTATCTATATATTCATAGGGTGACTGGTAATTAGTGACCGATACTTAAGAGGAAATGCGGGTGGTCGTTTCTCCATAGAAACGCTCTCGCCTGTTTTCTTTCTGGTAAATGACCTTATAGCAATGATTTTTTACAGAATTATAAATATTAACTACTTGTATATCCCTATGTTTTCCTTTTAATGATACATTATTTTTATAAGCACTAGAACCCTCAAAAATGCCAATTTAAACCGCTGTCAACAGAGGCCTAGACAACTATTAAAGAAAAAGAAAAACATAAGGATACAGTATATATCCTTCTTATTCAGTTTATGAAATATCTTTTAAATTGGTGCAATATTGGAGGAGGAAATAGGCGAGAGCCAAACCTCGAATTATGACTTTTTACTTAGGCTTTTACAAAAGTCTGTCCGACCGCATTTCCTCTTAAACACAGGATTGTATTCATCATTCATCATACACCAAAAAACTTAACCTAAGAAACATTTTTTTTGCCAAGCGCATGCTACCAATAACCCCAATAGATTATTTAGTACCTAACAAGAATAATACACTATCGGCTGTAATTAAAATATAAAATGTTTTTATTTTTTTTTATATTAAAATATTCACTAAAAATCGTAAATTGATACGTTAAAGAAACACTGTACACGAGTACTTGAAGGACAGCAATGTCGGAATTTATTTAATTAAATAAATTAGAATTAATTAAATAAATAGAGTATCAATTTACGATTTTTAGTGAATATTTTAATATAAAAAATAAAAACATTTTATTTTCGAATGGCAATATTTTTTTTAGCATGTATGGATGCTATACTATTGCGGGTTAACGGGAACGCCCTCTGTTAGTTAACATACTGTATAAAACAAGATAATTATCAGGTATAGATATTTAAAAAAGTGTTTTTCTATTTTTTATCACTCTATAAATTATGAAAATGTATATTATCTAAGTACTTATAAATATTGTAGCAATATTTAATAAATAAGAATAATATAATTGTTTAGGAAACGTATTTATGTTTAAAAAATATATTGTGGTGCCAATAACTGTTAAACTAAATGGGTGCCGACCGATCATACCTACATTATGTACAGACGCCAGCACATCAAGCTACCCGAAACTGTCAAAATTTCCCAATCAACCTTGAACCTTAGGCTTTAGCAATAAAGTTGAAAAACTATTACACAGAAAATCTATTTTGACAGATTGTAGTAGCTTGATGTGCGCCACGTCTGTACATACATACCTAATACTGAACTATACCAATTAATTTCGGGTGGTTCCAAGTTTTATACCACTGTTATCTTATTACTTTCAAAACGAACTAAGAAAACTATGTGTAAGGCCGTGTCCTAACCGAAAGCGATTATTGCTCGAGCATGCATTCGTCGCGCTCTTTAAATGAATATGACATACTCGCGCGATAAATCAAGTCGCGTTTGTACGTCATTATTTGTGTAAACGATCGCGTAATCGCGTACTCGCGTGATAGGCGCTTTCAGTTAGGGCGCGGGATATGGATGCAGATTTATTGCTGTGATAAATGTACTGAATGTATGGAATAAAATAAAGAATAAATTAAAACTGTTATTACTAGTAATTTATTTTGTGAGTGTTTTTATTACAACCCCCCTATTCATAAAAAAATGCATTTAGTTGTCAATTGGCGGTTGCTCAAAGATTTTCGGCATTGCATCCTATGTGCCTAATATCAAAACTAGGCACTAGGCATATTTTGTTGATTTTAACCCCTTTCGCCACGAGCCACACGCTCAAGCGTCTTGGGAGAGCGATTGCGAAGAAAACAAATGAAAGATGTTGTTTAGAGCATGCCACGGTCGAAAACAGGTGACGCGAGCGCGTGTCACTTGACGCAAGTCGCGTGTCACTTGACGCAAGTCACGTGTCCCTTGACGCAAGTCGCTTCTTGCTGGAGGCCGCATTGCTGGAGGCCGTGATCGGGGCCTATTCATAATGACGTCATAAAAAGCTCGCATTTTACGCTTTCCAATGATAAAGGACTCACTTTAAGCAATCTACTCTTTTATTGTTTTTTTTTTAATAGGTCGGTAAAATGTTCAAAGTAAATATCTAAATGACGTAACAAAATCCCTCCATCCATATTACTTTTTCAATCTACCAATAAGATTATGATGCAGATGATGATTATAATATTGCGTCCTTGGTCTAGTGGTTGGAAGCGCTACTGCTGAGCATGAGATCCTTGGTTCGACTCCCGGATCGAAAAAGTGTTAATAAGTATTGGGTTTTACCATCTGAAATTTCTCAGTAGCAGCCTGGAGTCTGGATTTGTGCCCGGCAATAGGCTCGCCCCCTATTATCATCATCTGCCTAGCCTTTTCCTAACTATATTGGGGTCGGCTTCCAGTCTAACGGGATGCAGCTGAATACCAGTATTTTAGTATTTTACATGGAGCGACTGCCTATCTGACCGCCACCGGGTGGTGGCGGTCAGATAGGCAGTCGCTCCATGTAGAGGTATCGTATTACCCGGTAGCTACCGGGTAATACGATACCTCTAGGTAAGACTGGTTGTCAGATCTTCGGGTTTCTGACTACCCGTAACGACTGTCAAAGTGGATCTTTGACTTTAACAGCCGCACGGGTCGATTGATTAGGTTAAGCTACGCTTGCCGCGGTTGGTCCGTGGATGGGTGACCATCTTTACATATCAAGACCTGTCCGTGCCTCGGAAAGCACGTTAAGCCGTTGGTCCCGGCTGTCATTTGTGGATCTTTGACCGTCGTTACGTGTCGTCAGAAGCCCAAAAGTCTGAAATTTGGTATTCACCTGCATCCGGTTAGACTGGAAGCCGACCCCAACATATTTGGGAAAAGGCTAGGCAGATTATGATGATGATTATAATAATCATTTAGTAATCGCTTGATCGCAATAACGAGTACTTGCCTTTTTATATGCAACACATTGTTATCATATCAGCACCACAGTTGCTAGGCAGGGTTGTTGACTTTTTACAATGAGCCGATTTAAATCGTCCGTAGCAGCTGTGTAGTTAAAAATATCAGACGAGTTTGTACATCGATATAGGTATCACGGTCAATTTTCCAACTGCAAATGTAGGTTTGTAGTCGTAAAAAAATCATAATTATGCGATAAAATTACAAATTAACGATTTTCTGACTTTTTCCTTTACTTGTGTTCTTGCCAAATTTCATGATTCTTAATCAACGGAAAGTACACTACAGGTTTGAATTTATTTGTGAGTATCAATATCTGTCGCATAAATGGGCGTTATTTTATTGCGTTGATTAAGAGGAAATGCGGGTGGTCGTTTCTCCATAGAAACGCCCTCGCCTGTTTTCTTTCTGGGTAATGACCATAAAGCAATGATTTTTTACAGAATAATAAAGATTAACTACTTATATGTTCCTATGTTGTTCTTTTTGATCACTAGAACCCTCGAAACATGCCGATTTAAACCGCTGTCAACCTAGTGTACAAATTTGACAACTATTAATGAAAAAAGAAAAAGATGAGGACACAGTTTAAATCCTTTTTATTCAGTTTATGAATTATCTTTTAAATTGGTCGAATATTGGAGGAGGAAATAGGCGAGAGCCAAACCTCGAATTATGACTTTTTACTTAGGCTTCTTCAAAAGTCTGTCCGACCGCATTTCCTCTTAAGAAGCTTGATTTGTTTTAAGCTCCAAGAGACCGTAGACAACAACAAATAACTATTAATTTCAACTTGATTCGCGTTCCTGAGAAAAAGGTTCTTGACAGACCGACAGACGGACAACAAAGAGATCCTATAAGGGTTCCGTTTTTTCCTTTTTAGGTACGGAACCGTCAGAAAACAGAAGTTTTTACTTAAAATATAACTGAAAAATTCGAAGTGTATCGAGATGTGAATCCGCGATTATTTACCCACTCTAATTCCGTTTCCTATTATAAGCGATCGTCACTTGATTTCGCAATCATCGGGTTCATTTTGTTCGGTGAATCCGAATGTGTCGTCGTTCTGGTAGATGGCGCCTTTCGGTTCACCGAACAAATTAGTGACAGATGATCTCGACGCTAAAAGTTACCCAAAGGGCAATGCCCATAGATCGACAGGAGAACTAAAGTAACCGACATAGCCCGAAGAATTGCTTAACTTAAGTGGCAGTGGGCAGGGCACATTGCTCGCAGAACATTCGATCATTCGTTAGACGGGTGAAAGATACTCTAACGTTGACTGGTAGAAAATGCATCAGGCAGGTATGTCCGCCTTTGTAAGGTATTTTTTTACTTGTGCATAAAGTTTTAATATATAAATACCGAGTACCAAAATTCAACATCATTAGATCGGTTCATTAAGGAATCCATTGTTCACTTTTGGTCCACTGTGTGTGTTTCACTTCGAATGTAAGGCATCTTACACTCGAAGTGAAAAGTCGTTCATGAAAGACAAAAATGAACATATGGTGAAGCGCCTGATATCTGCTTAAGTACACCTTTGGCTCGCAAACAGTAGAAACTGAACTGTTTTTATTTAGAAAAATACAAGTAACTAAAAAGGGCATTGTCATCTATTCTGTAGAAAAATAATAAACTTAGCATTAAAGGAATTAAGATAAATACCATTATAAAGTAGGTAAGCAATGATGAATTAAGATAGATATATCCATATTAAAAATTAGAGGATTACTAGCTGCGCCCCGCGGTTTTACACGCGCATATCGTGATAAAAACTAGCCTATATGCTAATCCAGGGTGTCAGCTACCTCCATACAAAATTTTATCAAAATTGGTCCAGCCGTTTGAGTGTGAAGAAGTAACAAACATATAAACATACACACTCACAAACTTTCGCTTTTATAATATTAGTGTGATATACAGGACAAGAATGCTTAGAAACATGCTGGTCCTGTTCCATAGTACATTATTGAGAGTCTAGACAAAATCAAACTGGTTGCTTATTTAATTTTATAATTTTTATGACATTGATTTTACTTTCTGTGATTACTTTAACTCACACACCAAATTAATACCTACTTGTTAAAAATTAAGGGAAATCTACAGTATTTGCTTTATTTTAAATTATTTTTTAATTGTGTGTTATATTAATTTACTCAAGGTGCATCGTCTTCACGTATAATTATATGAATATAGTGTACAGAATATTGTAAAAAAATAAATAAAAGAGTAACGGCGCAGTTTCTTTCGCATATGAAACTACCTTTTGGAAGGGGCGACTAGAACCAATTCTATTTTTTTGTAAATTTTGACGTTCAAAAGTGCCTTTTATGATTGTGTCTTTGAAATAAATGTTTTGACTTTGATAAATAAACAATGACAACAAACATCCTTGTGATCCGCAAGTCATGCTCAGTTGTTCGATTAGCAAGGTTATAAAACAAGAAAACGGTTTGGTTCCAGTTTACAATTATACAATAACAATCAATATAGTTACACAAACAAGGCGTATAATTAAACGTCAGTACGAATTCAAGCAAGTCATGGAATTAGTGATGACGGACTTACAAAATATGTATATTCATTTCTGTAAATACGATTAGCACTGAATGTTGTAGATAATTAAACACACGTTTTTAATGTTTGTGTTCGAGGCTTCCGTGTAACGACAGTACCCGGCGATAAATATTGCACATCGAACTATTCGTTCCTATCGATTTTATACAAAGAATAAAAATAATTATTAAAAGAAGCAAATCATAATTGTTTTAACAGCTCCTAATAGATACCGGACTGTTTGTATTTCGTGCGACAGAGATATCGCTCTACGAAACCGAAATTAGCCGATTGTCTCTTTCCAAAGGTCGATGTGCAATATTTATCGCCGGGTACTGTATTGTGAGTGATTATGCCAGCCTCAGGTGATCAAATATAATAATAATCCTCCAGACCGAATTTAGGCAATGGCGGTCAATCTCAGCGGACACCAGCCTTAGGCGCGGGAGATTTATAATCCACAATTGTGTAGAGCACTCTCTCTTTCCGCAATCTCACAGTCCCCTGGGAGTCCTGGGACATCAATTCCTCGCGACCGGAGGCACGGGGATATCAACCCGCGGACTTCCAAACTCTGGGCTGTTAGTAAGAAATTCTTAATGGAAAAACTCAATAACACTTTGACCGATCTACGCTCAGCAGTTGCTGAGGAAGCCAGTATGCCATCAATGAGGGTTTTCGTGAAAATTTACGACACCAGTTGGCACCACTGTGACAAGAGGTCTTCCAATATAAAATATATGATGACGTTCATCATTCGATTCATTCATTCGTTCATCATTCAGTCATCACTAAAGAAAATATAGGCTCTTTGACAGATGCCTGGACCTGACGTGTCAGTGCTGCCACCTAGCGAACGTCATTTCAGAAAACCCTCATTGCAAAATACTAATACCCACTCACATCGATTGTAACCTACTTTCACTAGTATTAGGTATCATTCTCTACATCATATTATTTAATTTCTTTATTTCATACATAATTTTAAAAAATATGAATGCTCTAGGAACTAGAAAACTTATACGACACATAAATAATAGTAGATTGTTGCATCGAGCGCAAAGTGAGTTATTAATGCACGAGAGTTATGTTAAATTAACACGAGTGCATTAATTACTCATTATAGCAAGGTGTGTAATCTAATTTTCTTTCAACTACCAATCTACCTACCGTGATAAAATATACCTACTCAAAATAAAAACTCAAGTTAACGAAAGCAAAGTTTTCCTAAGCTTTAAATATTTATCCCGCGACTTTAGCGGCAAAAAGTTATTAACAATTTCATTTGCAGCTGTTTTTATACTTTCTGGAGTTGCATTCATATCGCTATCGCTATTTCCATTTTTTAAATCTATTCTTGCTAAATATGAAGTATCAAAGTTTTACAATGGTACAAAATGGGCGCCATTTGTTTTTTTTTTTTTCACCAAGTCTTTTTTTTTCATCCGATTTTTATTTTCAGCCAGTATCTTTTTGATCTAAGTAATGCATACATTATTATATTAAACTTTTTTTTTTTTTTTTTTTTTATCTTTATTTATTATTAGGGACATTTATACATTTGTATATGCCAGTCCCATCGGACCTTACAACGTAATAGTACTACATGATAATAAAAAAACTTATCAGACCTTATAACGGAAAACGTAATAATACAAACTTAACTAAACTATAAGCAGCTCCGGAGTTAGGTGTCGACAAGATATGATGGAACATACAAACATCGTTCATATTTATCTTGAGCTCTCTAACTAAATCCTCTCTTGCAGACTGAAATCTGACACACTCCGTCAATAAATGGAAAACATCTTCCAATGTGCCACACACCTCACAATTTGGTGAATCAATTTTTTTCATTAAAAATCCAAACATATTGAGCGGCATGTGTCCAGATCTCAGTCTGTGAGCTGTAACTATATTTTTCTGCTTAGCCTAGAGTTACAAAACCATGGTATATGAGGAGGCTCCGAAACTATGGACCTGTACCAAATCCCTTTATCTTTCGATCTTTGATTAAAATACTCTTTCCAAACTTCATGACATTTATGTTTATACCTAGGCAATATTTCTATATAATTAGTTCCAATGTTTTTTTCTCTTCCACCAACAATACCCAACTTTGCTAAACGGTCAGCCTCCTCATTACCCTTTATACCTATATGTGAGGGAACCCATTGCAACTTCAGATCCATATCTCTTTCAGATAGATAGTGTATTTTAGAAAGAATTTCATAAGCTATCGGTGCACCTCTGTAACCAGAGGCGCATCGAGCTATATGTGTTGTCGCTGACAACACTTTTCGGCCGCAAACTACCTCAGACGCCGACAGAGGGCGCTTGCAAGGCGTCATCTAGGCTGCAGCGGCGGCACCGCTCACTTTGCTTTCGACTACGGAGCTGTTCGGTCATTCCTAACATCGTGTTTGTGATCCTGACTATAATTTTCAAATATCTACTTAGAATCATTTCGGCTGATTTGTATAAATATAGTTATTTTATTAGCCTACATTAGAGTCATAATGTACAGTGTTATTTTGGTTTAACATTAAATGTATATTAGATTGGGCAACGTCGTTTAACTTCTAATATCAGAAGTGAGAAACCGTTATTTTCTATTTATTTTGTCCTATACCCGCGATGCCACGTGGTCGAAAGTCAAGTGCTTTGGAGAAGAATAAGCGAGGTCACCGACGTCGGCGACGCTCCTCTTCGTCGAGTTCAACGTCAAGTTCAAGCACAAGCAGTACTTCAAGCTCGGACACACGAGTACAAAGAAATCGAAGACGTAAGAGGTCGAAGCGGTCACCGGTGAGCCAAAACTCAATTTTATCATCTGTTATTCCTGAGTTTGATCCGTTAGTTGATGATGTATATATATGTGGTTAAATGTGGTCGATGCAAATGCTCGTGCTTTCTGTTGGTCAGATAACGTAGTTATGTACCAAGCGTTACAAAAGTTACGTAATACAGCTAAAATGTGGTACGATTCAATGTTAAAAACTGAAACCAAGTGGACTACTTGGAAATGGCATGACTGGCGAAACATATTGCTGGAAACATTTGCGATTAGGCGTAATATGTACACTTTGTTGAAAGATTTAATGGAATCAAAACCTACAGATGGTCAATCACTGTATGAATTTTATTTTACTCAAAAAAGCAAGATTGATAGGTTAATGCTTTCTTTTTCCGAAAAAGACATTATTTCTGTAATTGTTGGTTCAATTGGTGATAAAGCTATTTGTACGGCCGCAGAGGCGGGTAGTTTTAAATATTGCGATGAATTAGCATCATTCTTACATGGTAAAACATTTGTGTCTACAGAAAGTAGGTCAAAGAATGTAGCATCTAGGCATCCTTCTCGACCTTTTGCTTTAGTAGATAAAAAAGTTGATTCAAACACAAACGGTCAATCGAATTCTATAAATAATCAAAAATTTACTTGTTTTCGTTGTGGAGAGAGCGGACACAAACGTGACAGTTGTACATTGCCTAGCAATACGAAATGTAATTATTGCAATAAGGTAGGCCATGTAGAAAAAGTGTGTTTTGCTAAAAATAAAGTAAAATCTGAAAAGGATGCGGAGGTTAAACTCGTGTGTAGTAAGAATACGTGTTCTAAAGAAAAATTTTATAAAAATGTTAAGTTAAATAATTGTGAACATCACGCTTTCGTAGATATGGGAAGTGACTGTTCTTTACTTGTGGCTCATTTAGTAGATACATTTAAACTAGAACCAAGAAAATTGAGTGTACCAATAAAATTAGTGGGTTTCAATAATAATTCGTATTCAGAAGTTAACGAAGTAGTTACGGTTGAGCTTAACGTGGACGATGTGCAACTTACAGTAGATTTTTATGTCACGGATACTTTAACGAATTGTGATATTTTAATTGGCAGAAATTTTACAGAAGATACGCGTATTATGTACAGTCGTATAGGAAATCAATTGAAATTTCAATTAGTTTCAGATAATAACAAAGTTTCAGAATGCTTCATGTTAAATGTCGAATCAAGTGGGTGTAAAGAAAAGTTAAATGAACTATTTTCGAGGTATTCAAAGTGTTTATCAAAGGATTTAACGGATTTAGGAAAAGCAGCATGTGTAGAATTAGAGATCGAATTGACTACTACTAAACCGGTTTCACATCGTCCTTACAAGATGTCTGACGCGCAACGTATCATAACTAGGGAGTTAGTTGATGATCTTTTAAAAAACGGTATTATTAGGAATAGTAATTCTGCTTATGCAAGCCCAGTTGTTCTGGTAGACAAGCCTTCTGGGGAGAAGAGATTATGTATAGATTTTAGGAGTTTAAATAAAATTACTGTTAAAGAAAAATATCCCATGCCTCTTGTTGAGGATTTAATAGATAGATTGAAAGGGTGTAAGTACTTTACAGTTTTAGATTTAAAATGCGGGTATTACCAACTTTGTGTGGCAGAAAGCTCAATTAATAAAACTGCTTTCATAACTAACGATGGGCATTATGAGTTTTTGAGGATGCCGTTCGGGTTGTGCAATGGGCCTTCGGTATTTCAGCGTTTAATGAATACAGTGCTTGGTCAGCTGCGTTTTAAAAATGTAATATGCTATATGGATGATTTGATGATAGCAACTGATACAATTGATAAAAATATCGAGTGTTTAGAGCAAGTTTTATCGGTGTTACAAAATAACGGTCTCACCATTAATGTAGAAAAATGTTATTTTTTTCAAGAAAGTGTAGCTTTTCTTGGTTATCACGTTTCTTTTGAAGGTGTAAGACCAGGTACTAAAAAATTAGCTGCAATAGAAAGATATCCTATCCCTCAAAACGTGCATCAGGTCAGACAATTTCTCGGTTTAGTCAATTATTTTAGGAAATTTATTCAAAATTGTGCTTTAATTTGTAGACCGTTAACTAACCTCTTGAAAAAGGATTCTGTTTGGCAGTGGGGAGATAAACAAATTAATGCTGTCAATATTTTAAAAGATAGGTTGATTAATAATGCTCTATTATCAATATTTGATCCTAAGCTTCCAGTTATCCTTTATACAGACGCTAGTCGCGACGGTTTAGGTTGTATCTTAATGCAAGTTACAGCAGATGGTGAAAGACCTGTACATTTTTATAGTAGGCAAACGACTACAGAGGAAAAGCGTTATCACTCGTTTGAGTTAGAATTTTTGGCTATAGTTGTTGGCCTCCAAAAGTTTAGACATTACTTGTTGGGATCAAATTTTAAAATAGTCACTGATTGCAGTGCAGTTAGGTATTCCATTAATAAGCAAGAAATAAATCCGCGTATAGGTAGGTGGGTCCTACAGACACAGGAATTTACTTTTGAAGTTGTACATCGGGCAGGATCTCAGATGCAGCATGTAGATGCTTTATCACGAAACCCTATTACTTCCATCATAACTAACGAAAGTGTGATGGCCATTACAGAGGGTGACTGGTTATTGTCAGTACAATTACAAGACCCAAATATTTGTGCAATACGGGAAATTTTAGAGTCAGGACAAGCCGATGATCATAAAAAAGTGTTCTATGAATATGACTTATTAGGCAATAAAGTGTATCGCAGAACAGAATATGGTAGACGATGGGTAGTACCGAAACAATGTATATGGCAGATAATTAAAGCCAATCACGATGAGATAGGTCATTTTGCTGTTGACAAAACAATAGATAGGATTAGAGATAAGTATTGGTTTCCGCACATCAAAAGAGTAGTTACTAAGTATATCAAAAATTGTTTGAATTGTTTATATTATAAAAATATACATGGTAAAAAGGCTGGGAAACTATTTCCAATTCCCAAATATGCGAGGCCTTTCCACACGTTGCATATGGATCACTTAGGGCCTTTTGTTAAAACAACGTTAAAAAACACTTATTTATTAGTCTTAGTAGATTCTTTTACGAAATTTGTTTTCATTGCACCTGTTAAAAATACAAAAAGCCGAATTGTTATTAATGAATTAAACAAAATATTTAAAATATTTGGGAACCCTAAGAGATTGATATGTGATGCAGGTAGCGCATTCACTTCTAAATTGTTTGTTACGTATTGTAAAGATCGGAATATTAGACATCATGTAATTGCAACAGCTATGCCAAGATCAAACGGGCAAGTTGAGCGTTATAATCAAACTATTTTAGAATCTTTACGTAGTATGGGAGCTAACACTGACTGTAACAAATGGGATTTGCATATTGACCAAATTCAGCAAGGTATTAATAGTACTATTAATAAATCCACTGCGGCAGTTCCCAGTGAAGTATTTTTTGGGTACAGGCTACGAATGAATTCAGATAAAATAGTCAGTGATAGTGAAGAACAAGTAGTTGATGTAACTTCATTAAGAAATAATGTAGATAATAATATTAATAAGGTAGCTAAAAACGCAAAAGTAACTTTCGACTCTAAACGTAAAGATGCGCCTAAATACAACGTGGGAGACCTTGTTGTAATTAAAATCCCTAGCCATAACAACGACGGGCAAAGCAAAAAGTTGTTACCGTTGTTCAAAGGCCCTTTCCAGGTTAGAGAGGTCTTGGGCCACGACAGATACAAAGTGGCTGATATGCGGGGTGCCGAGCGTACATCCAAGCACTACGAAGGTGTAACGTGCGCCGAAAACATGAAGCCATGGATACGATTCTCTGAAGGTGATGACTAATGGCTTGGGCACTGTAAATAAAGGTACCGGATGTTGTCAGGTATGTAAAAAAAAATAATAATAATAATTATTATCTTAATGTTGTTACGCAAGTATTAAGCAACCTGATTCAGTAAACCTTTCAAAAATATTGATTTTACTCCATCAATCCAAGTGTGTGTCTAGTGCAAGTGCTTCATTTATGGTTTTCAAATTCTTAATCATTACAATCAGTGACGAATATCTGAGATGAACATCGTTGCTGAGTAGTTGGTAAAAGAGTAGTATCGGTACTGCGTATGCCTGCCAATAATATTTTGACTATATTATTATGTGGGAATGCATTGTGCTGTTAGGACTCTTGAGATCAATGAACCAATAAGCAAAAGTGGCGATATACATCCTAGTGTACGGATAAACCACGGGCTGTCTTGGTTATTGATATCAACCAGAGATGTCGTGACTAAGAATTTTGAATGCTATAGATAATAGCTATAACATCATTTAGTTAGCTGTACTGGTTGAAAATGGTTATACGAAATGATGTAGGTCGTTGTAGGAAAAATTTATAAAATACTAATGTGGACAATATGTTGTTTTCAGCACTTGCACCAGACTATGACGCCATCGAGGGCGAAGGCGTGGTGCAGGACGGCCGGATGTTGTCGCTGACAACACTTTTCGGCCGCAAACTACCTCAGACGCCGACAGAGGGCGCTTGCAAGGCGTCATCTAGGCTGCAGCGGCGGCACCGCTCACTTTGCTTTCGACTACGGAGCTGTTCGGTCATTCCTAACATCGTGTTTGTGATCCTGACTATAATTTTCAAATATCTACTTAGAATCATTTCGGCTGATTTGTATAAATATAGTTATTTTATTAGCCTACATTAGAGTCATAATGTACAGTGTTATTTTGGTTTAACATTAAATGTATATTAGATTGGGCAACGTCGTTTAACTTCTAATATATGTTGTAGTGCACTTTTGCTATCTACACAAATTAATGTTTTTCTATTTTCAATGGATATAATATACGTAAGTGCTTCTGAAATTGCAAAGAGCTCCAAAGACATAACTGACACATTATTATTTATTTTAAAGCAGGTATTTGCCGAATTCAAAGGATCATAGTAAGCAGCGCCATTACCATTAGCGCTCTTAGACCCATCAGTATATATTTTATAATAATCTTTATATTTGCCCGATATTTCTCTCAAAGTTTCTGCTTTCATTGAGTTGACATCATACGACTTTTTAGGTTTTTTAATTGAGTCCAAATTAATCTTTATTATATTTTGGATGTTAATCCTAGTTACCCATACATCCAATGAGAACATTTCTAAAATCGGAGATGAACTTATACTTTCCTCCCTAACCTCCTCAAAAGCAGTAACAAGTAGTGGAATCTTTTTATTTGCCCAATATCTGGTGTGCCTAATAGCGCTAAGCTCTGATAGCTGTTTTATTACTAAATTATCGGATGTAGAATACGACTTTAAACAATATTTGAATGCTAACCATCTTCTCCTAACATGCAGTGGAGGCACACAGAGCTCGCACTCCATAACGTGTATCGGAGTGCTTCTTATAAAACTCCCTACTACTCTTAAAGCCTGATTTTGTATTTTTTCTAGTTTGTAAATATTTGTTTTAGCACTATTGTCATATAAGAAGCACCCGTAGTCTAGCCTACTTCTAATTAAAGCTATATAGAGTCTACGAAGATGAGTCTGATGGACACCCCAAGAGGGACTCTTAAGAATTTTAAGTAAATTAAGATGCCTCTGAATTTTTTCGACTATTTAATTGATTTGTTTACCCCAGCGTAATGTCTTATCTAGCCAAACGCCCAAATATTTATAAAGACACACATTGTTGAGTTCATTATTATTTATTAGAAGTTGTATTTGCTGTTGTCTAAATCCCCTACTAAAAACACAATATTTCGATTTACTTATAGATAGTTCAAGTCCTAATTCGTCCAATAAAATTGTAAAAGTATTTAAAGCATTTTGAATTGTATTCTGACCCTCTGCGATATCCTTACAAGTAGTATACAATACGAAGTCATCTGCGTACTGGCATGAATACACATCGACAATATCCCGACAAAACTTGTAAGTGGCTATATTGAAAAGTAACGGAGAGATGGGATCACCTTGGGCTAAGCCATTTCGCGTATATCTGACCATATCAATTGCAGACTCATCAGCAACTTTAAGGTGACGTTCACTAAGAAAGTTCCATAGATATTGGCAAATATTTTTACCAACACCCAAGGTATCAAGAACCTGCAATAATTTGTCTATTAATATATTATTATATGCACTTTTGATATCAAGAAAACAAGCAAGAGTTGAAAGATTCTTTGAAAAGCCTATCTGAATTTGAGTCACTAAACGTGTAAGGCAATCATAGCTGGATTGTCCTCTCCTGAAACCGACTGTATTTGGCGACAAAATTCGATTCTTCTCCACATACCATTCGAGTCTTTTAGTAATCATAGCATGAAAAATTTTGCATGTACACGACATCAATGAAATAGGTCTTGGCTTGCCGTTAGCATACGAGCCAGCACCCGGCTTTGGTATGGGGATAACTCTAATATCACGCCACTGCGATGGAAAATTACCGGAATTTAATATGATATTATAGATTTTGAGTAAGAACAATTTACCAATAGGTGGTAGGTGTAAAATCATGGAATACGTAATCTTGTCATCGCCTGGAGCAGTATCTTTTTTCTTTAAACAGTTATTCAGCTCCTGCAATGTAAACTCAGATTCGAGCAACACATGTCTAGATGTAAAGATAGGTTTTAGCGAAACGACATAATCTGGTGCAAGATCACATAACATTTCTCTCTTTAGCTCCTGAGGACACTGAGTATTAGATTTCCTATAACCCTTCACCCATCGCAGTCGACACCACATGTCTGAAGCTGAAACTTTGTAATCAATGTCTTCACACAATTTCTTATGATGATTAGATCTCGCTTTTTGAATAGACTGTTTAGCCTTCAAAGTTTTTCCTTCAAGTGATGCAAGGTTCCTTGGTGTTGGATTCCCTCTAAATTTTTTAAGTGCCAGTCGACGCTCTGCAACCAACTTAGATATACCTGGATCCCAATATCCCTTCGGCTTAAACTTATTATTTGGTATATTACAAAATTTAATAAGTTGAATATTCTCATCGGCTGCTCTATTTATTTGACAGGTGAAATAATCGTACAAAACCTGAACATCACCGTCCGCATCGGAAAGAGGAAAGCTATCGAGAAGACCATCTCTATATCCAGTCCAGTTGGCTAATTTGTAGTTGCGTTTTTTATGGAAGTAAACATCCTCGTAGTAATTTACTTTAAATTTAATGAATAAATGATCACTACCTAAGTTTTCGTTCATAACAATCCAGTCAAAATTAATAGCGATGTCCACAGATGCAAATGTAACATCGGGTGAAGAAGATTGCAAGATATTATTCACTAATTTAATCCTAGTGGGCTGTCCTGTATTCAGAGATGTAAAACCAAATTCTAATGCTGACTCAAAAATTTGTTTACCTCTATTATCATTTTTATACGACCAATTAGTGTGATGAGCGTTAAGATCTCCCGCAACTAAACAATTATTTGGAAACAAAGAAAAAATTCTATCCCAATCTGATTGTGTAGTATGAACGGAACTAGGACAATAAATTAAAATTATATGCTTAATATAGCCACAATTATCAAGTTTAATACATAATATCTCGATGCCCGGATTATTTGAATTTATCTGTAATTCCTGTACTTTTAATGAATTATGAGCCACGATAGCAACCCCACCATACGAATCCTCTCTATCTTTTCTATAAATATTGTATGGATTAGTATTTACATAGACCTCTTCTCTCAGCCAAGTTTCGCTAATTAATGCTAAATGTATTTTTTCTTGCAACAGTAAACATTTAAATTCCTCTAATTTGGGTGTTAAGCTCTGTGCGTTCCACTGTATTATATTCAAATTGATATTTTTACGTGAACAAGCCATCTTTAAACACAGAAATAATTGTATTATAAACATCTCCTTCCTTAAGTAATCTCCAAACTAACTGAAAACATTGTTCAAATATAAAATTACATACTAATTTAACTTTGACATCGAAGCTACAATCGGACAAACACACTTCTTTTAGTTTATGTAATAATATTTAAAAGTCTACATTACGTTTTGTGGGTTCTTTCTTTCTTTCCATACTTTCTTGTTGTAGATGGGATTCCTCTTTATTATCAATTGTGAAATTACGACTCTGATCTGACTTTTTTTTCTTTTTCTTTTGTTTTCTTACAGATTTACCTAGAATGAGTGAATTTACTGATTCCTCCACACTTTCCTCTCTGTCTTCGCTATAATTATTTAGTTCACTTCTTTCCGGAATTTGTTTCTCTGGGCGAGCTTTTGTGACTAAAATGTCCCTATACGAAGTCTTATCATTATTTAAATAATTTGATTCATTATGCGTTATTTTCTCTGTAGTCTGATGTTCAACTGGTGTTTTTCTTCCTTCTAAATATGTGGACAGGGCTTTTCGGTATGTAGTATTCTTATCACACATTATTTCTCGTATTTTCTTTTCTTTAATAAACATAGGACATGACTTTTCTAACGCCATATGTGGCATTTAGCAATTTATGCATTTGTAGTTTGTAGTTTCACAATTGCTATGATTTTCCCCACATTTTGGGCAGCGTATTACTTTTGTTGGACATGACTTTATTAAATGCCCAAAACGCCAGCAACCCGAACATTGCGTAACTGGGAACATATATGGTTCCACTTTAAACCGACACCCATACATAGACACATATGGGGGTAAAGTGGAACTTTTAAAGCATAGTCGTACTGTCTCGCTGTCCACCCATTCTCTAGACACTTCGAGGCGTTTTAATCTTCTGATACTGACAACTTCATATTCACTTTCTAGGCTCTGCTGTATTTCTTCTATATCTATGTTTAGATCTATCTGTTTAACAGTTCCATAGGATAAATTGACTTCATTTACAAATTCGCACCTGTACCCCATATCTAGAAACTTTTGACACTTAACCAGTTTTTCAGCGTTCTCTCTGTCTTCAAATTCTAAAATTACTTTGTATGCGTTTTTATACTGTATTTTGATTATGTTTATGATATTTTCTGACCGTAATAACTTAGCTAAACCAAATTGTTTAGGTAATACTGTATCTTTTCCCGTAATGCTCATGACATGACCCTGTGATTGTACACTTCTTTCACCACTCACACTGGTATCAGATTTTCTGGATAATCTTCTTGCTAGCTTTTTGTTTCCTCTTCTAACGGTTATAAATCCATCTTCGTCTTCTATAATCTCCTCACTATCCTCTCTAATTCTTTTCTCTGGGACCCTCTGAATCTCCATCGGAGTACTACAGCTCTTCTCCATTATGCATGGATTAACTTGTTGCTCACTTTCTTTTAATATTTCCTCCTCCACACTGTCACTCCCACTCGATTCACAACCGACATCCGTCACTTTATCCATTATCAGTAAACATTTGGATAATACGAAAATACGTGGGTAGATGTATAAAAAGTTAAGAACGGAATATTAACTATTTATAATACGTGCGCTCGCCGCGACTCTTCGCGCGTGTAACATTAACCCTCTGTGGTAAATTTATATCTAGATAAAAAATAAAAAACAGTGCATTATTGAAAAACTGTGCAACCATGAGATTTCATACAACATTTCTGCACTGTTTTGGTTCTAAGTAAAAAATACGTCCTTTGTGATCGGTTTTGTAGTGATTAATGATAACATTACTACGTAGTTGAAAAAAAATACACATAAATAACTTTTATAATTATTTAATTCAAGCGTAGGTCATGAAAGCAATTTTTTGACCAGCACTGATCGCTTGCCTCCACGTAGCGCTACGCGTCACGCTACGGCGTAGCACGCCACAAGCTACGTGGGGTCCCATTCATAGGCTATTTTGTCTACAGTCAAATATTTTGGAGGCATTACGAAACTCATTCTTTCATGAAATTAAAAAAAAAAGCAGTATAAAAAGAGACAGGACTTGTCCGGCAGCAGCGGACTGCTAGTCAATATTGACAAAAAGTTAAAGAGTTACAGAGATCATGAATTAAAGTATTACAAACCCCTTCCTTTTATTGCTCAAGTGTTTTGATCAAAACAAATTCGCTTTAAAAAGCTTTCATCATCATCATCATTTCAGCCGAAAGACGTCCACTGCTGGACATAGGCCTCCCCCAAGCACCTCCACTTTGACCGGTTCAGTGCTTCCCGCATCCAACGGGTTCAATCAAAAACGCGCGCAATCTTTAGCTGTATTTAAGAGACTCGTGAAGGAAAATTACTTGTTGTTGTGATTATGTTTTCGTAGCTGCAATAATCTATAGTCATCATTTATTTTCGTTGTTTATATGTATATTTAGTATGTATTTATTTATTTATCTATTATACAGCATTATATATACGTATATCTATTATAGTATATTATGTTGCACCATTGACAACCCCATTTTTTTATATCCACGCAATCACTGTCCATTCCAATGTTGCCTGGAAGAGATCGCAGAAAGCGATAAGGCCGCCCATTGTATGTTTTGTATTCATAATCGTATTTTTTTTGTTATGTATTTTCTGGTGTACAATAAAGTATATAAATAAATAACTTTCTTATACTTAAACAAAGTACACAATTAGACCTTTGACCAACGCGCTATTAACAGTTAAGTTAAAGAAAACATAGGGACTTACAAGTAGTTAGTATTTATTATTCTGTAAAAAATCTTTAACCAGAAAGAAAACCGGCGCGGCGGCGAAAGCGTTTATGTGGAGAAACGACCACCCGCATTTCCTCTTAAGGGGATTACATGACCTAAAGTGCGGTCACTGTCGGACTGCATAGAAAAGAAAAGCGCGATGACACAACACTGGTAATTTATTGCAAAATATGAAGAAATTATTTAATTACAAAAATTTTATTGTTTGGACTAAAAAATTAAAACACTGTATAGAATAGAATAGAATACTCTTTATTATGTACACCATATAAATTGCAGACATAAATATAGAAACTGTACAAAGGGTGACACTAGTATTTTAGTATGTTGCTTATAGAATAATCTGACAAAAAATCGGAATGATTGTTTGTTTATTAGTTTTTTATTTTTTATTTTATTTTATAAATTACAAGTTTCTTATACTTAAACAAAGCACAAAATTAGACTTCTGGGGTCTGTCCTAGCATGCCATGGCCTGAGGTTTGACCAACGCGCTATTAACAGATAAGTTAAAATCGAGTTGGTGTAATGTTCTTTCAGCTTACGCTTTATGTTTACACTATTCATTGAGTCTCTAATGTCTATAGGTATTTGGTTTAATAAATTGGGTATTGTGAAGGAAGCGGTACGCCTACCATAAAAGTTATTTTTGCGTGGCACTTGAAATGATTTTGATTTGGCTTGTCGTGTATTCATGTCATATTTAATTGGAATTTGAATATCACTGTTATCAAAATATTCTATGAGGAACATATATTCAGCGCACGCTAAAACAGCCAATACTTTGCAGTGTTTAAATAACCCTGTGTAATTATCTTGGTATTCATTTTTTACATAGTTTGGTACTACAAGTTTCAACAAACGTGTTTGGAAAATATGTATTTTGTCTAGGTAAGTTTTAAATGTGCGTCCATAACTGGTGAGTCCATTGGATATTACCGATTCAGCAAGAGCTGTGTACATTTGAAGGAGGGTATTTGAGTATGGTTTTTATTGTAAAAAGGAAGTTTTTAAAGGTATCTTCATGTTTTTTTTTTCTATCGTATCAAATTAGTTGTATTATGTTTTCAACACACTATCTACCTAGCATTTATATCCTGAAGAATATCATATATTTTCCTGATTTTGTTTACTGTACTTTTATTGTTTCTAAAACTTGCGTTTTTTTGTGTTTAGGTCCTGTATGCCCCTTAAGCTTAATATTTGATATAATAAGGTCATACTCAGTTGACAGGGACCAATGTTTCTTTGATAAAAACGAATCGAATGATAACTAAAGGTGAATCCTTTATTACAGACATCGTAAAAACATAAAGTATCGTAATCGCTGATAAGGTCATAAATATAAATAATACGACAGCTGATGTGTTTTCCATTGGGTAACTTTTTTATTAGTATAAGTCTATTATGAGTGTATTATGAGTGCAATTCAGCTTTGGTATACGTAATTGTATTAAGTTTTAAGGGATTTATGTCGGCATTACCTCCACTTTTTGGAGATCAGAAAGGAGCATGTTCTATATCCACTCAGTTGTCCGCTGCCAAAAATAAACGAAAAAAATGTTCTGGGACATTCTAGATGACGTTCCGCGTGTAGCGGGACGTGTGAGTGGATAAGCACTAGAACCCTCAAAAAATGCTGATTTAAACCGCTGTCAACAGAGGCCTAGTGTACAAATTTGACAACTATTTACGAAAAAGAACAATTTGTAGCTAGTAGTAATTTCTGTTGAAAAAACCATTGCTTATTGTTACTTTGAAAAAAAAATCTATTTACTTAATTTAATTTAGCTAAAAACAGCGAATTTAGTTCTACATTTATCAACGTATCAAACCACTTTTTAGTTTCACACTTTTTACTTTTAGATTTATACTTTAGGAATTAATCAGCAGATTAATAAAATTAAGTCATCGTTACGGGCACATTGTTACGCGCAAACGTAATGCGTATACTAAGAATGAAAAATAGGTAATGGTAAACTTATATAATACATAGAACGCCAGTAACAACAATTAGTTTGATAATAATAATTTTACAGTCACCGATTTAGATAAGTTAGGATTAGTCTATTAAGATATGCACAATGTAGGCGGGCGTATTATTAATGTACTTCCATATCATTCTACGATCCTTACATTTATACGATACATCAGATATGCATGTATAGCTAATGATTGTAATTTTATTGAGTACAAATGAGATATAACAAACAGTTCACATTCAACACCACTTATATCTACAAGTGAATTAACGAACGAAATACAATTAAACGAAATAAATGATTATATAAAAGTGATTCCAAAATGGCTACAGAAAATCAAGGGGAAACGATGAAATATGAAGACTTTACGGAAGAAGATCCTCTTAAAGAAAATGAAGAAAAAGAGATGAAACTGACATTTCGTGAAAGAGTGGTAGATATGTTCAGAAACATAACCATCGAGCCATGTTTGTTGATGTTTGTGGTGTCAGCTATGATCAATATGACTGCATCACAAAACCTGAACCTTGAGAAGGCGTGCCGAGTGAACCTCAACTTTACGGACGAAATATGCGATTCGCTGAAGCTGCAAGATGCAGACAGTCAGAACGAATATGAAAGAGAAACACAGGTGCTGCTGGCTAGAGCTCTTTCATGGAGGACTTACTTGTCAGCTACAATACCCTGCGTATTAGCGCTTTTTGTTGGATCTTTCTCTGATAAAACAGGGCATAGAAAGTTTTTTATGAATATATCGGTTACGGGACAATTGCTCATTGGTATCAACAATATGATCAACGTGTATTTCTTCAAGCAACTCTCATTGGAAGTCTTGGTCTTCACGGAAGCTGTCATTGAGGGATTTTCTGGTGGATGGTGCATTTGTTTCTTAACGGCATTTGCTTTTATAAGCTCCATTACAACAGACAAGACTAGAACTTTTAGGTTAGGTCTTGTAAGTTTTAGTGTGACAGTGGCTTTCCCTATTGGTATGGGGATCAGTGGGATCTTATTGAAGAACTTCGGTTACTATGGATGCTATGGATTGACAACGATCATACAGATTTTCAACTTGATGTATCTATTTTTCGTGTTGAAAGATCCTATAAGGAATAGAGAGCAGAAGAAGGTGAGCAGCACAACATTTTGATAATTATTATTGAGTAAATTTTGAAAATTATGAAAAGTACTTCTGTACTTATTATACAAAAAAATTATCTTCTGTATATATAAGTGGTACCCTGCTCATACTTATTTGAGCACTTCTGTATACTTCGCCTTCAGTTCATCAATTTCATTTGCTAAGGATCTTGCCACACGTAAGAATCAGGGCTCTAGCCCATACGGGCTCAGTGTTCAGGGACGGGAAATGATTGCTGCCATACATTTCGTATAAACTTTTTCATACACACAAGGCTTTGGGCCTTCAGGCCGTGTGTTACTGTGCACAGTTTGATGTAAATAAACAGCCAGTACTTAGCGAGTTAGGTAATTTTTATCATGTTTTGTTATTGCAGCACGGTGTTATTTACTGCCTGTTAGTTGGGTATTTTATTTTCGTACATAATTGCGTTACTTTAGGCAACGATTCCCAGTAAATTAAAAGTCCAATAAGGTTGAAATTATAGAACTGTCAGAAAGACGAATATATCATCTCGTTTCATGACGTGCAAACGACATTCAACCTTAGAATGGTAAAGCGATTATGAAGGTGACTATACCATGCTTTCAGAAACATAATCCGGAATGTTTACAAATCTGCAGGGTCGAATTAAATGAGGTAGCAAAGCTCTGAAGACGTGATGGGTATTGGTATATAAACACGATAATATTAGGATGAAAAAGTTTTGATGTTTTACTTTTGGGTTAACTACCGATGGTATTGTTGTTACTTCAAGAATGAGTTGAGTAAATCAGTTTTCTTTCGTTTTGTCGTTTTTAGATCAAATCACGTCTATGAAGTTTACAAAGAAAAAAAAAAGTTGATTTCCTAAACCGATATTTTATGTGACTACACTGACTGCGGTCGATGACCCACAAAAAAGTCATCAAATTTGTTTCTCTTTTTTAACCGACTTCAAAAAAGGAAGGCGTTCTCATTTCGGATGTTTTTGTTGTATCATGTTTAGACATCGACATCTTTTACCTTTGCGGAATTTTGCTAGTTAATTTAATTAGACCTTTTTTTTTTTATTTTTTTTTTTCTTTTTATTATTATTGTATCTGTGGTTCTTCAGCATGATCGTCAAGGAAAGTGCCACTTCTTCCGCGTGTTCTTCGATCTGAATAACGTCAGCGACACCATGAGTTTGCTCGTCAAGAAAGCTCCTAAGAACAGAAGACTACGACTTTGTGTTCTTCTGGGAGTCGTCAGCGTACTCTTTGGACCTATGTATGGTTAGTATGTTGTGTTTACTCACTTATTTTTCTGGTCTGTGAATCATGACTACACTGACATAGATGGAGGCAGATTGTCCGCTTAAAAGGGTCCAGTGACCACGATCCTCAGTAATGAGGGACCGATTGAAGAAGAAGAAGAAGAATCATGACAATGAAAAACATGTCTAATATACAATTTGCCAGTTTTGTAGTTCCAAGAAAGACGAGGCTAGCCTAATGCCGTTAACCAGACACTAATCCAGGTTACAGGATACTCCAGCACTCTAATTGCGTAACACAATTTCAATTAAAATCCGAGGGTTTTGAAGGAAACTTCTAATCCATTGCTTTATAGGCTTAAAAAATTCGTTTGTTCAACAACGTAAATGAAGCAATGAAAGTGGCTAAACTGTCAAAATTAAAGGGAGAATGAAGGCGGGGGAGTTTTGCGATTGATTGCCATTTTATTTGTGTTACCCAACTACCTCTCTGATTTTGTCATGGAGATACTCAATGACACTTTGTCTAACTTCTTCAAAATGTGGAACTAGTATCTATGCTTCTCGCGAACTCGTATGAGTAGCGAGTTTGAACAAGAGTAGATTCATGTTCCCGAATCGATCGAAGTGATGATGCATAAAGTTAGTTAATATATGTGTTTTTATTCTTGTACTATCAAAAAATGCCTGAATGCTTGGCCAGACTGGCAGCGCGGGGCGGGGAGCGGCGCGGGTCCGAGAACGCGCGGGGTCTGCCTGTCCGCAGTGAAGCGCGGCTTCGTTCTGAGTGTTGTCGTGTCCAGTATTAGAAGACTTATTTTACCAGAAAAAAGCTCAAACTAGTTTAAGAACCCCGGTCCCCGCGCGGGCCGTCCGTGCTCTCATTGCGGCCACTTGTATGAACGAGTTATGGAGTGAGTTGCCTGCGCGCTCCCCGCGCCGAGCAGCCCACGCCGCTCACTGCGCCCGCGTGCTCACTATGGACACTGATATTTGAGTACGCCGCGCCGCGACTGCCCCGTGCCCGCGTTTGCAGTCTGGCCAAGTACTAAGTGTAGTTTTAAAAGAGTTTTCTTTCGATTTCAGGTGAAATATCAGTCATGTACCTATCCACGAGGTACAGATTTAACTGGGACGAAGTTAAATTCAGCATATTCCAGACTTATAACTTCATCACCCACACTATTGGTAAGTTCTTCTTCTTCACTTATACTGGGTCAAATTAAATAAGCTAGCGAAACGTAACGTCTGCAGACGTGACAGGTACATTCTGGTAAACGAAAACGAAATGACACTGCGGGTAGGTGATGCGATGCGATGGGGTGGGTCGGGGGTACAATAAAATTCACGCAGACGAAATCGAGGGTAGAAGCTAGTCACACTATCTAATATTATAAAGGCGAAAGTTTGTGAGTGTGTGAGTTAGTGTGTGTGTGTGTTTATATGTTTGTTACTTCTTCACGCTCAAACGGCTTGACCAATTTTGATAAAATTTTGCATGGAGGACACCCTGGATTATCATAATATATAGGCTACTTTTTATCCCGATATTCCCACGGGATCGAAACTTATGCGGGTGAAACCGCGGAGCGCTGCTAGTAATCTATAATAACCTAATACTCTCATTCTTGTTTCTAACTTAAAATCATGAAAATGTGGTTCACTAACTTCTTGCGACTCTTGGAAAAAGTAATTAAGGTTACATGATATATATGTCAATGATATCATAATTCCCACGGGTCTAAATGGATGACCAAACAATAGCTGGGCAGTTTTTTGCAATTTGCGGGTCAGTATCAGCTTGTAGGTGTATTGATCTATGATTCGCGGCCGCAACAAATATTTATTTAAAAGTTACTTAAGAATGTTTTCAAAAATAGTGTTACAGCCAAATTAGACAGATTTTAAATTTTCCATAGAAACAGAGATTTCCAATTATCTTTTTTTAAGTAAGATATTTCAAAAATGTTCTTAAATAACTTTTTAGAACTTTGTATCCTGCTTATGCGTATGAAGTTTCATTAAAATCGGTTCATTCATTTCGAAACAAAGGGCTTGAAAGTTTGTATGAAATGCCGTACGTCGTAAACGCTCTTAAGATCTTTAAAGATTTTCCTTTTCTTTATACGTCCAGATCTTCTTGATTTTTTTCCCTTTCGTTCTAGGTTGCTGTATAATTATATACCATTCAAAAATCTAATTATTACGTTCCAGGCACAATATTCTCAATCCTGGTCCTCAGCAAGTACCTGCAATGGCACGACTCTTTGCTCGGCATCGTGTCGACGCTGAGCAAGATCGCCTCTTCCTTCGTCTATTGTTTTGCTCCAAATGAGAAAATATTCTATCTTGGTAAGTCTATCGACCTAATAAAAATCATTCATTCATTCACTGACAGTGACAGACAACGCATAGCCTAAACCTGTGAGTCCAGAAATAATGTTTCCTTTTTATAAAGAAATTGAGCATTATGGAAGGATTTTTAAAAATTTATCTCCTAGAGGGGTAAATTAGGGGATGAATGTTTGTATGGAAGTTGGTTATTTTTGCCGATAGGAAATACCGCGCACACAGCACATCAAGTTATCCGAAACTGTCAAATTTCCCCAATCAACATGGAACCTTGTGCTTCAGCGATAAAGTTGAAAATCTATTAAATAAATTTGACAGATTGTAGTAGCTTGATGTGCTGGCGTCTGTACAATGATACTTTGTTAGTTAAATTAGATGGTGACCTTGTCCTATCGGTCTGTATACCCATACAACATTACTCTTGAGTCAAGAGTCTTGACGATTCATTATAATATTTTCAACATATTATGACATTTTTGGAAGTATTTGTAATTTTTACGATCGTGTTCTCTTCCTTCTTACCTACGAGTTTATAGGCTTCTAAGAAAATACTAAAATCACAAAAAAAAGTGTCGATTCGGCCATTTTCTACACGTTTACCGATTCATTATTAAGCCCGACGCACACTATATATACGCTACATGTATCGGCCATTGGTTAGTTTCTAACTGGCCACCGTAAGCTCTTGCCGACAATTTCATCCTCCTTTCATACGAGTCAGTGCGTCCAATGCACAAGCTCAGTGGTCTGTTGCCACTTCTATTAGTAGATCTAGTCCAGTACGAGTTTTTCTAAGGAAAAATGAATAAAACCCGCTCAGAAGCGAAGCTTCTAACGAGATTTTCGCAAAATGACGCACATAATGAAAAAAAAAACCGGTCGACTCGGTCGGTCTAGTCGGACTGGCGCACCGAGGGCTCCGTACTAATTTGTAGGTATGTAAATAGTTTTTAATTTGCTTTTTGCAAATTTATGGTTTTCGGATTTTCTCCTTTACTTGTTTCTTGTCAAATTTCATGATTCTAGGTCAACGGGAAGTACCCTAAAGGTTTTGATTTTGGAACATGTACGCTCGTATCTTTTGATTGTGTAGACAAGTTTGATTGTTTCACTGCTTCAAGGGATTGCAGCCTTGAGTACTTGATATTAATTTGGTCCGACCATTTAAGTGGACTGTGACCCCTCGGTTGCTTGCTTTATATCTTGCCAGTAACCATCAGTTGTTCTAGTTCATGTCCACCTTTTCTCGCGATAATCGCAGATCGCAGGACCGTTCAATAACTTATATTAATCTGTACAAGGGGTTATTCTCCCTTTGCAACTGCGAATGGTTATCACTTTGTTACTGCATATTTGCATTAATTTAGAAAGATTTGCCGATCTTAATTAGGTTTATCTACTGGTATTATTGTCATGGAGATTAAATTTTTGTCAAGTTTTTAAAAACAAAGCATAGGCACCTGTGGGTCTAGACAATCTTTTCCAAAGCGTTTCGTATTTCTACAACGACTGTCTGATCCTATGAATGCGTTAGTGAGCGGAGTAAGTGCAGCTGATTAAATCTATCGATTATGAAACGTCTTGATTAAAATGATTACCAACCGGATGTTTACAGTTGTATTTTTAATTTGTTTATCTAGACGCGTGGCATAGGTATTTAAAATAACGCACCGGCTGTTAGCCAGGCTGACATGCGACCGCGACAAACTTTAGTCGTCTTATTACCCAAATGTACGTATACCGTGTCTTGTTTCGGCGCGAGATAATGCTACGAGAAAATTTAGCCGTACGCGCGTGTTTGCTCGGCTGATCTTCGATTAATGGCCACACAATTATTGTCATTGTTGATAACGTCCATACTAACTCCACTATACTCGTTCGATCATAAATAGATTACTCGATAACCTTTTTATGATAGACTGACTTAGCCATTCCATTATAATCTAGTCACTTATCTACCCATTTAATATGTGTCATTTGTTTTTAATAGTTGCAAGAACAAAAATACAATTATTATCGCGATAAACAAATCGCTAAGGTATTAGATTCTATTTGACCTAATTTGTTTTTTTTTAATACCGTGGTTATGTGAGGTGTTTCTAATTTTGAAATTATTCGATTTGATTTTGTTTTATTTACTTGCACTAAACATTTTGTTTCTGTCTCTTTGGTCTAGTGGTAGTTAATGCTACTGCTGAGCATAAGGTCCAAGTTTGAATCTCAGGTTAAGCAAAATATTGTTGGGTTTTTCTATCAAGAATTTCTTGATAGCAGCCCGGTATCTGCAATAGGCTAGCCCCATTACATGAGACTTAAGGGGACTACATGACCTAAAGCGCGGTCACTGTCGGACTGCATAGAAAAGAAAGAGAAGCGCGATGACACAACGCTGATTATAATTTATTGCAAAATATGAAGAAATTATCTATTTACAAAAAATCTATTGTTTGGACTAAAAATTAAAACAGTTAGTGCTTTAGTATGTTGCTTGTAGAATAATCTGACAAAAAATCAGAGTGATTGTATGATGCATTAGTAGAGTTTTTATTGTGAAAAGAAAGTTTTTAGAGTTATTTTCATGATTTTTTTGTATGGTGTCCAATTAGTTTTATTATGTTTTCAACACACTTTTTTTTTGAGGTTGGGAAATCATCAAATGACTCCTCCCGCTCTGGGTGGAGCGGAAGGTAGTGTAAGACTCATACTGACTAAAACCCACCCGTGTTCCTTCCTTGGGTTTTAGTCAGTATGATCTATTATATGAGTTTCGTAGATTTTTAATATTCTGAATAATCCATCACCCACTGTATCTGGGCCCTGGGGCCCCTAAAAACACTTGCCATTTACAATTCAGTATAATTATTAAGATCTATTAACACTTTGCGGGACATTAATCGCCCCCAGTCTCATTCAGTGTCCTGCAATGGGTAAGTCATCTAGGTTCTAGGTTCTAGGTTCCTTAGGTTCCGCCATTTGGTCCTACGTCCTTACAATTTGGCCTATTCTCCTTTATTAAGGTGAATATTAACTAAACCGAACTTTGTTTTATTTTCAGCGCCTCTGGTTGAAATTCTGAATGGTACTTCACTGTTGGCTATGAGGTCAATAATCTCGAAACTAGTAGAACCTAATGAATTGGGTAAGTAACGACTTAACTTTTATGAATGATTAGCCTTTAATGTTTTTACTGCTGGAACACAGGCCTCCTATCTATGAGAGGGACACACCACAATTCCCAAACCTCGCGTTTCAGATACAAACTTGGTATATTATGTGTGTAATATATTGTTTTAAAATGATAATACTTTTTCATCTTATAAGGCCTTCAAAGCCTTTAAAGACCTCTAAGGCTGCCTTTCCACCAGAGATGAGCGAGGATGCGTAGCCCCTCGCTACGCTATGTGTGTGAAACCAACCAACCAATAATAAATCGACATAATTTATTATTAAAATGATTTGTGTGTAAATGTAGATGTCATGTCAACTTCACTTGCATGGTTGTGATAAACATGACAACCAATCCATTTAGCCGATATTTCCCACTGTCTAAATTAATTTTGGTATTCATTGTGTATGTAATATCTGAAATGGAACATTAAATGTTCGCGAAATGGCTAGGTAAATACAATTTCCTTCCGACAGTATACATTGAAAGAGCGGCTACCACGCATATTAATAAAATCCAAGATTTGAGTCTATGGACTGGCTTTTTATTTTGTCAGGATATCCTCCGTAGGTAGTAGTTTTTTTATGGATTGGTATTATATGAGATACATTTTAATAATACCAGACTTCTTTGAGAAGATGTCATCAATATCCTTAGTAGAATGCTCATGAATCATTTCATACCCTTCCAGGTAAAGTGAACTCCCTCGTGGGTTTAGTGGAGAACCTGATGCCTCTGATCTACGTGCCGCTGTACACCAGGGTGTATACTGCCACGATGGAGGTGCTGCCGGGCGCTGTGTTCCTCCTAGGAGCCAGCATGACGTTACCAGCTGTTATCGTACTCATGTAAGTAAAATACGTAGAAATTGTATAAATTCTGAACAATCAATCAGATTGCTCCTGATGGTTAGCGGTCTCGGCTACTCATCGGCGTCAGTACCAGAGGATTGAATTTGCAAGTATAAAATGCTGAAATATTCCAAGTAAAAAATGCTGAAATATTCCATGTAAAAAATGCTGAAAAATATCAAGTTAATATTAAAAAAAGTGGAAATATCTTAATTAAGTAGTTGTAGTAATGCCGGCGGCACACATCCCCTTCAAAGCGGAACAGTACTATTTTGTGAAACTAAACATGAAAAAGACTCGCTAAATTCGCAAGAAGCTAGTGACTAGTGAGGCGTTGTTTAAGGATCAGTTTTTATAAAGTTTTACGGTGCGGCGCCAAATACGGCATGCATGTAGATCAAAATCTTTTATGAATTGAACCACTAAGGTGAGATCTATGCACAGTCAACAAAAGAGATAAGTATGCAGGATCGTCGGATATAGTTGAAGTTTAGTAAGAAACCGATGGATGTTCTCGAATAAAATAACATTTTATTAATAGAAAACAAACAGCTCAATTATCAAATTAAATTTCAGTCGACAACACCCATAGGTTTCTTACTAAACTTCAAATATATCCGACGATCCTGCGTACTTATCTCTTTTGTTGGCTGTACATAATAATATAAACTTTACTTAGCACGTGCTTTGACTAAGACATGTTCCTGTGTCTATCCTGTGCTTGTAGTTCAGAAGTTGTGCGACAGTGATAGGATTAACTGTTAGTCAAAGTACAGACGCCAGCACATCCAGCTATCCGAAACTGTCAAATTTTCCCAATCAACCTTGAACCTTATGCTGTACCGATAAAGTCTAAAATCTATTGAAAAAATTTTTCAGATTGTAGTAACTTGATGTGCTGGCGTCTGTACATGGTAAGGAACGTTTATAGATCGCGGTCTAACACTTCGCGTACCCAAAGACTGTCTAAAAGAGTTTCGTGTGTTCGTTTGCTTGTTATAACTTAATATTTTTGTTTCCAGCTGGCTATTCTGCGACCACAGAAAGGAAGTCGGAAAACAGAAGAAATTCTCAGATCAGCCCGGTTAAGTAACGAGTTAGTTAGTTTAATCTAGTTAGCCAATAATAATAGGCTAGGTAATTTGTAATTCTAGATATTAGTAGGTAATTATTATGTTAAGACTCCAGAAGCTGAATTTGTACTTAAATTTTTGAATAAAAGTTTTTTCAATATATTTGACGTGTTATTATTGTTACGAGCTTGGAGTTCGTGACAATAAAAACTGCCGATTTAATAACCAAAAAAATGACACTTTAATCAACAACAGTAATAACAACTCAAACACACTAATAATTATAAAACACAATTGTACTACCTGATCGCTCTATGTCGCACTTGAAGATCGCTTCGATGTATTCGTTTGTATCGCTTATCCAACACTGTCTGACTCGCGGCCCACACCGGCCTTATACAGTGCCTTAGAGAGTTCTAGAACCTTCTACTGTTGAAACATCTAGAATGTTCGAGTACATACCGGTCCCGACTGACCAGATGTCGATAGTTCTCGAAAGTTCTAGAAAGTTCTAGCACCGAAATGATATGGATGGATGACCTAATGGGGTAGCCCTTATTCCTAATAGTTTGTATAGAAAAATAAAAATGGCCGCGCTGTACTAGCGTTCGCAAGCGCGACCACTAAACGTTTAGTCCAGGATTCGAAACCCTGATCAGGCAAAGTATTGTTGCCTAGTGTCCGTCTTCACTAACACTAGACGCCACCTAAAGGAATGCCTAAATAAATTATTATTAAAATTAGATTTCATTGCCAACTTTCGGCGCTGAGAGGAGCGTAAGTGTACATTTTAGCGATTACGAAATTCTTAGTAGCAATCCGGAGCCTGGATTTATGCCCAGTTACCAGGATCTCTCATTCAGCAACTAGTATTCTAGGCTTCAAATTGACAGACCATATTCGTAACACCACACTGCGCTCCAAAACACAGATTACTGACGTTGCTCAAAAAGCCGTTAAGTTGAAGTGAATTGGGTTAGCCACGTCTGCCGTATGCCCAATGAGCTGTGGCCTAAAATAACCACCACGTAGAGGTCATGACACAGCTAAAAGGCGTCGCGGCAGGCCCGTAGAAGATGGCGGGAGGAGCTGTACAAAACAAACGACCAATGGTCCACTTTACACTCACTTGGTCACTCTTTCGATCCAGGGCTAAAGTGGACACTTGCTGGGCAAAGGCCTCTCCCCATGGAGAGGCCTCTGCACTGGGATAATGCAAGCTAACAGTATCAGTATTTTTACAAATGTGCATTATCAACACGATCAACATCTATGGAACAGCAGATTTTTTAATTCATTCTACAGAGTTTATGATATACATGAAACTAACTTGGTTCACTCCGTCCCCCCTCCCTATCCTTATTCTTACATTAGGAATTTCTCAGTGACAGCCCGAAGTTTAGGAGTTGGCGGTGATACAGCCTGCGCCTGATCTGTCTCCGGTCGTGTCGGAATGCCGTACCATCGGACTATAAGAGTTGCCATGGTCGAAATTCGGTTTGAAGGACTATTATTATTTTTATTACACTCCCTTAGTTAAAGTATGTCCCTTCGTTAACCTGCCACACTGTATATGCACTGTTATGTTAACTTTTGTAAAGGTCGAGTTAGTTCTTCGTTGGTCAAGTGGCAAGCTAGCAGCTAAACAGTCATTACTACTAAGAAACCGGGATGTCATTAAACTAGGCTTCCTAATAAATCGTTAAACTCAACGGACCACTCATTTTGTGACTTTCATACTTACTTAAAAAGGTAAAACATAGGATTCTATGTACTATTGGTGTCTATTGAACACAGAATGTGGTTATAGGTGCTACTGATACACATAATTATATGAATGAAGCATGGATGGGGTTTCATTTCAGTAAAATTTCTAAATTACCGATAGTATTATTGCTGAATAGCCTTTTCAAGGAAAAATAAACAAGGAAATACTAAATTTAGGTATCATTTTAATGTGTAAAGTTTCAATCAATTTATTTCTTGTAAAAATAGTTGGAACTGAATCGAATTTCTCAAAATCGTTTCACACGCAAAACAAAAATATTTACTTTAAACAAAACATCTAACATAACAACAGTACATTCCAATTCTTAGAAATAATTCAAAACATTACACCTATGCGTGAATGCGTAATCTCTAGTAGGTACGAAAGGAGACGAAAACTCAATTTACACTAATGAGCATGAAGGAGCACAAAAACCGTCTGGTTCGCGTCACCGGCGCTTAAATATGTTCGTAGGTACCTACGGCCACTTTACCAGCCCGGCTGCGTTCATTCAGACCTCCGCGAGAGTCAAGTCGTGTGTCGGTGTCAAAATTTGCGTTTCCCAATTATGCGTTGTAAAATTAATAGAAAAGTGCGACACTTTTCTATTAATTTTACAACGCATAATTGGGAAACGCAAATTTTTTATTTACATTTCAAAACTAAAATAGATGTTACAAGTGTTTACCAGTATCTTCCAAGGAAAATCTCAGATTTATAATTGTAAGCCCACAATCATTTTATGATGGGTGTTAGAAAGCATAGATAAAAACCAGATGCGCACCATTGGCTCCTGTTATATTCCTTATCACTCGAGGCACACAGTCGAGACACTATAAATATTGAGTCGGGTAAATAATATATATTACAAGCACCACAACAAATAGTTGAAATACAAATAGACGCAATCCAGGGGTATTGTTGTTGAATAAAGTCATTACATACTACTGACGCCTAAGGTGCAACATTGACATGTGAAGACAAAGTTGCAGAAATGGATCCTTCTAAGAATGAACACGAAACCACAAAAGAAGAAGTAAATAAAGAAGATACTGATGAATCTTCTCCTCTTAAACCAACGCCAGACGAAACAGAAAAAGTTGAAAAGAATGAAGAGAAAAAGAAGTTAACTTTCAGAGAAAGACTGAAACTAATCAAAGACAACACAACTGTAGAACCAATTATGGCATGCTATGTTATGCCCAGTGTCCTAGCCTCGTTAGCAATACAGAATTTAAATTTAGAGAAGGCCTGCAGAGTCAATCTTAATTATAGCACAGAAGTATGTGATGCACTGAATTTAAGACAAACGGAAAATTATACGTTTGAGGAACAAGAAGTTCAAAAACTAACAGCAAGTATCGCAGTGTGGAAGAATGTGGTTCAGACATCGATCCCTGTGTTACTTATCCTTTTCGTGGGAGCGTGGAGTGATAAGACTGGAAAAAGGAAAGCATGTATCATGTTACCTATAGTCGGAGAATTCATGGCTTGTCTTGGCTTCATTGTGAACACGTATTTCTTTAACTTACCTGTAGAAGTGTCTGCGTTCACAGAAGCCATATTCCCAGCTATAACGGGAGGATGGTTCACGAATTTCATTGGTGTATTTAGTTATATTGGCGACATTACCACTGAAGAGAACAGGACCTACAGAGTAGGGTTGGTGAACATGTTCATGTCATTAGGATATCCCATCGGAAGTGCTTTGAGCGGTGTCATGTTGTCCTGGGTGGGCTATTATGGTGTATTTTCAGTGTCATCGTCCCTATATTTGTTCAGTTTGATATACGGATACCGATATTTGGAAGATCCGAAACAAAGGGCTGTAAAGAAACTTGTAAGTACCCATAGCTGTTCATGTTACTCTGCACCAATATTTAATTTATATTATTTAATTTCACCTTTAATATCTAAATGTGGTGAGATTTGTTTGTATTTTAGTAAGCCATTAGGGTTAGTAAGGATTTTCGATCATTGTGTGTCTAGGATCCATTGTCCAAAGGATCCTAAACACCCTTTGTTAATAAATTACTTTACTTTATCATTTAAATAGCAGATATTTGTGATTTTTTCTATATCTAATCGGTCAGAGACAGTATATATATTCCAGATTCATATTTATATCTTTATGGTATTGTTTATATAGATAATTTTGAGGTCTAACTAATGATTTTCTGGTTATTAACTCAAATTTGAACAATCTTAGTCAAACATACTTTTTGCGACATTAAATGAATGGTAGCGTAAAAGTATTTTGAAAATACGCGCCCGTAGACTTTGTTTATATGATGCATTCTTTCATGATGTTTCGATTGAAAGGATATCATTCATGAAGCGCGATGTTTGTAGTCATCTTAGAGGATGATTTTACTTTAATAATTTAAAGGAAAGGTATAAAACATAGAAAAACTTATTGCATTACACGTAACCGTGCACTTTTGACAACACTATTGCATTAGGTAGATATCACGAAATAAATTAAACTTTTCAGGAGAGTAAGAAATACAAAAAGAAATGTTTCCTGAGAGAGTTCTTCGATGTTGCCCTGGTCATGGAGACGTTTAAGGTGGCTTTCAGGAAAGGCCCTGGTAACAGGAGGCTGCGAGTTTGTTTACTGCTTATCGTCGTATGCGTGGTTTTTGGACCTATGCATGGTAAGTGAAAACACTCCAGTTCGTTTAAAATAATCTAAAATTAAAATTAAGCGTTAACGGCCTTTGATAACAATATGCTCAGACAGTGCAAAAATGCAGGCGATTTTACTTGCATTGTTCTTCCAAAACCAAGATTATGGTTATAATTTAATATTTTTCAAGTAACGCCGTTATTTTTATGCCGCCTAATTTAAAGAATTTTTACGATTCCCCCGTGCGTTTTATAATGTTCAGGGGTAACGCTTACGATGAATGAGGACAGTAGAGCAGGACTGTAGCATTGTTTAGAGCAAAAGTTTTGGCGATAAAAAATGAGTAAGTACTAAGAGTTTGAGTTTTTGGACGCTTTAGTTACCACGAAATAGAATATAAAGAGAATCTTTTTTACACGATCCACAGGCCCTTGGTAGTAGGGATATCTAGAATGTTCCAGGACAAAAGGGTCACTATGCACAATAGGATATCACTATTGTATTTATACTGTCATATTCGCTCAGTGCCGACGATTTCATTTTGTATGGAATAGGTATTATGTTTAAGTAACCTAGATTGATATAATACCCAGATATTATTGTAACTAATTCTTCATTTTCTTCTAACAAATTGTAAAATTCCAGGTGAATTCACGGTGATGTACCTGTTTACAAGGTACAGGTTCAACTGGGATGAGGTCCAGTACAGTATGTGGTCTACCTACTCTATCGTCACCAATTTATTAGGTAAGTAATGTTATTGGACTTTTTTTTGGAACGAAGTGTCAGATGACTGTACAATGCGTGCCACGAAAGATGAGACTTGATACACCACGTGGTTTGACTTGCGCAGTACACGATTTTAGGTATCTTTAGCGGTATGAGGTCTGAGTGCGGGACGGGACCGGGCGTCATAGGGGCGGCGGAAAGAGCGGGGGAGGCGGGGTCAAGTCTCATCTTTCGTGGCGCGCATTGTACATGACGGAAAAGTCAACTTCTCTTAACAATGCCATCTGTCGTCAAACACGGGTACTTATTGATTGACCCAGGTACACAGAGTATTATAGTTTAGTAAAAGTTCCAGATATTATCTGCTGGAGGTCAGTAAATGTGCCAATTCGTCTTAGCAACCTGTAAATTGCTTCCTTATTAGCATTACGTACAAGCAGGTAATCATCAGGTTCCGGTTATTACAACCAACGGTCAGTCAAGTGCGCGCAATGTGGTGTTCAGACGACGGATGTTTCCCTTCATTTGTCATTTTAAAACGCGGAAAGATTTTAAATTGGATAAGTTCCTAAAATAAGTCACAGCTTATTTTTGGTTGTTTGAACGAACGAATTCGTTTGTGGAAATCAAAGAATTATGTGGAGATGACGATGGGATATTCAAAATCAAAAGTCATTAATCCAAACTAGGCTGAGATCTTGACGCTCATAAAGTGCTGATTCGAATCAGCACTTTATGAGCGTCAACATTACATAAAACAGTCCCCCATTACGCCCGTCCTTAACCATTTCCTAGTGATTTAGCTAGGAAGAACTCGCGCAATTCCTCACTAGTACAGAACTATATATATAAAGAACTTAAGTACATAGTATAAAACAATGTCTGTACGCGCATAACTTCCCAATTACTGCACCAAATTCGATAATAATTTGTAGCGTTCGGTATTGCTAGTACAATGCTTGTATGAAAGAAAAATTTATTTCGAAAAAAAAATTGCACCCGTGTGAAGCTGGGGCGGGCCGCTAGTTGAGCATAATATACTAGAACTATATACATTACATATATATATAAATATTGAGTGTAATGCGAGCCGCGCCATACTTGAGGTGTCCATTAGTATCTATTATGCTTCCTCACTTAGGCTGTGGCTAGACGCTACTTAGCACGTGTTACAGTACATGCATAAACCTAAGCAGTATCCCTGTTACTGTCACACAACTTACAAATTACAAGAGTCAGATAGAGACATGAACATATATCTTCTATATAAATAAAATAAAGTCGGGTTAGTTACACCATTTTATAACCTAAGAACGGCTAGACCGATTTTAATGATATTTGATTTTTTGGATTTGTCTCCGCCCCGAATATCAGAATAACTATAAAAACATGGGAAAAATTCACAAAAAAAAATTGATTATTTATTTTCTCATACATTATTTCGTTCGTCGGTACGAAGTTTGCCGGGTTAGCTGGTGTAACAAAATGCACGTACGTAAGTAATGTTTATTAATCTCGGCCTAAAACTGTTGGTAACTTCAGACCATAATATATAAGAAATTATGGTGTTTTCCTTTATATGTTCGTAGTGTCATAAGACACTACTAACAACAACATAGCTGACATACACAACAACAGCATACACACATACCGAAACAACATAACAACACACACAACAACATAACAACAACACATACAACACAGGTATCACAACTCTAGCATGATAAACGCCCAAGGGCCCATATAAAAATGCGTCAAATTAATACATGACCCGCTACTCAACCGCTACTCAACAACGCTACTGTAAGAAAAATTTTTGACGGCAATTTTATATTTCAGGAACATTCTTCTCAATAACCCTGTTCAGTAATTACTTGAAGCTGGATGATACCCTGCTCGGCATCATATCTAACACCAGTAAGATCATCGCAGCCTTTGCTTACGCCTTCGCTAGGAACAACTTGGAGATCTACTTGGGTAAGTAATATTGAAACAGATGAGCTTAAAGGCTCCTACAAATAGGCGTGACACGCGATATAATCGCGCGCGAAACAAAGCTACCGCTCGTTGCGCGACTTGCGGTGCTTTTGTGTCGCGTGTCGTGTCGCGCCTGTTTGAAGGAGCCTTAACACCGAATTTTTCAAGCAGGCGGAGTGTCTGTCTCATCTACACATATAATACAATCCTCCTATCACATACCTACTGCTAAAACATAATAACATCACGCCTTTTTCCCAAAGGGTTAGGCAGATGTGTACTTAAAGTTCAATCCATAATTCGATAGTTACGTTTCAGTCCTAATAAACAAGGAGCAAGCCAATTGCCAACAGCTGGGCACAAATTCACACTCCGGTCTGCTACTGAGAAATTCCTGACAGAAAAACACAATGTCTGACCTGGAAATTGGACTCAGGACCTCACGAGCTTGCGATTCTTACGACCACTAAACCGACGAGGCACTCGTATAGAGTAGGTACTTAGGTATCAAATCCTTACATAACAACATCGTATAGTAACGGATTATGTACTAAACTCAAAGTCGTAAACACTGGGCCCTTACAGTAAAGCTAAACTTTTGAATAGCAGTTGTAAATTATACTGCATTTAAACTATGTTAAATGAATTAAGCTCTGTTACGGCTTTGTAAACGGTTTATAGTTTAATATTTTAGACGTTTAGTTATGTTTAAATAACTACAATTTGTAACTGAATTAATACACGTTACGAAAGTAGTTTGTTCAGAATCGTTTACTGAATCGATTTCTGTCATTTTTAATATACCTAGTTAATTTTTCGATCACATAAGGAAACTCCAAGCATAGCCCTCACCATTGCCCTTTGGGTGACTTTTAGCCTTCTTATAAGGCCCATTGTGAGCGACCACATTTCAGTGTCATAAGTCACCACTGGCAACACGCACTGGTCAAAGACTCTCGTCTTGAGACAATGCGGTACGCGTACCGGAAGACGTAGCGTTGGAAGGCCTCCCACGAGGTGGTCCGACGACCTTGTGAAGGCCGCAGGAACCCGTTGGATGCGAGAAGCACAGAACCGGTCGAAGTGGAGGTGCTTGGGGAGACCTATGTCCAGCAGTGGACGTTTTTCGGCTGAAATTATGATGATGAGTTCATTTATTGTCCCAAAAATAATTAAAATGACAGTTGCACTGTATAGTCAAAACCAACTAATATGGACGAAGTACGTACTACGCTAGACCCTTATACGTGTGCATGTGTAGATTTGTAATGTGAATTTTTTCCCACAATCAGTATAACTAATTTAAGAAATAAACAATTATTATTTACAATAACAAGAATTCAGTGTATGTATAACATAATAACATAATATAACAACACAATACACAACATAATAACACAATACAACATAATATTAACAAGAACACACACACACACACACATATACACATAACACACACACATACACACACACACACACCCTCCCCCTCACAAATACACACACACACACACACATATTATGTTATTTACATAACATAATATTCTAATTGGGGTATTAGGTGGTGTGTGTTAATTCCGGGACATGTTGTATATGATGTTTTTATGTTGTTATTTTTAATATCTAACAGACTAAAAATAATATTTAAGCCACCACTCAGTGGATCCCCAATGGTAGGAAACGACTGCGCGGCAGGCCCAGAAAGAGGGCGGGATAAGCTGGACTCCTTCTTAAAGGATTGGCCCACAATCGCAGTAGACCAGGAAAAGAGGAAAGAGGCAGGCTTTGCCCTGCAGTGGGTAAACACAGGCTTATAATAATAAAAATAATTTAAGTACAGACGCCAGCACATCAAGCTACTACAATCTGTCAAAGTTCTTTAATAGATTTTCAACTTTATTACTAAAGCATAAACTTCAAAAATGATCGGGAAAATTTGACAGTTTCGGGTAGCTTGATGTGCTGGCGTCTGTACATGTAGGAATATTTAAAGAAAAGAGAGAGAATGAATCGTAATACCAAAACATTCGTCCGTACAGCTGTGAGCAGGAAAACTGCCCAAAAGACTGGCAGCATTGTATGAATATTTCAGAAACACTTACTCGTATAAGAAAAAGTGCGAGTGTTACAAGAGCCAATATTCTATTTTATTACTCAACTCTTTCTTTAAATTTACGGTTTAAGATAAATGACCACACTTGTAGGTCTATCCAGCAATTCATTTTAAAAATCGACTGCCAACACGTGACCCCATGCGACTGAGTCGATTGATGAATGACTCCAGTTGGCAATAGATATGCATTCGTACTATTTGCTAAGTAATGACACAAGATACAAGTAATCCATTTTGTGTTATTTTCTAAGATAATATAAAGGCATTTGAGAGACATTTGCGCAGTTACACTACAGTTAGTACCTACTTGTAGGTATGTTTTAACTAGTCATTTTATGAATTCTTTTCATAATTTTCCTGTTGACAGCGATGCGGACGAATTTTTTGATGCTCTATGTTTCTTCTGCTTAATTTTTTATGACGTACATATTATTATTAACATTATTTTAAGCCTGTTAGCTTAAATTATGTGAATATTATCTTGTTTGAAATTATTTTATGAATGTTCAAATGAAAAAAAAAAACAAACACGTTCACACTTCAGGTAAAAATAACTCTGAAAAGCTTTGGTGGATTATGAGAGCTTAGCGGTTACGTAAATATTGTTTTGTCTTTGCAATGAAGTTATTTAGCGCACGTTTTATTCTTCACACTTGGCAAATAAGAGCTAGGCCATAGATATATACATTTCTATGAGCTAGACGGAAAAAAGTGTAATATTTTAATCGGTATTACATTTTTTTATATTTTATCTCAAACAAACGTTGTTAATTTATTTAAGTGTGCCTGTTATTTAATATATAATATACAGCTAAAGGAGCTTTGTTCTAACCGCGTCTCACGACATCTCACGGCTTTTTTTCCTTGAAGATGTTTTTAATACTATAGGTATTTGGATAGTTTGAAACTTAGGACTTTTTGGTCCCATCTAAATTATCGATAATAATTTTAATTTCATAGAATGTAGTTTAAAATACAAAAACAATTTAAACTTTTTATTCCCATCTCTAAATTATAATTTAAAAATCGATAATTATATCGATAGTAATTTTAAATTAATAGGATTTAGTTTTAAATATAAAAACAATTTTAAGTTTTTAATCCTATCTAAAGTATCGGTAATAATTTTATAGAATGTAGTTTTAAATATAAAAAAAAACAATTTTACATAATATTTATGCAATGTTTATTTTTTATAAGAACTCATAGCCTCTTGTAGATATTTACATAAGCTCTAAACAAACTAAGAAGTCATTCTTAGTTACGATATAATTATCTCACACACTATTTGTATGCAGTATTTGTCTACTGATAGCACACGAAGGTTATCAGCAATTACTTTATCTCGTCTGCAACAAGTGACAATACGTGTGTCATTCCCTTCATTGATATCGAGATTAAATAAAAATAGAATTTAATTAATGATAAATAGATCTATGGGTCATGTATGAAAATATTAAATTGTCTCGATTTTTTTTCTGCACTTATGAATAAGCTAATACTATCTACAAAAAAAGTATCAGATTTATCTGATTAGTATTTCCAGAGAAATAAATTAAATTCTGTTAGAGGCGGCCATCGACAGTAACCCACGGATTTTTATTCAATTTCCTTAGCCTACTCAATTAAAAAGTCATCCATCATAACTTGTCAATTTGTCATAACATAACCTCACTTTTTACCTCTTGCTTTGTGTTTGTTTGCGATTTTATGGATATATCTTTACGACGACCCTCACGCTTTGAATAAAATAAAGATAAATCGTATCGTAATCGTAAAGATATATCCATAAAATCGCAAACAAACACAAAGCAAGAGGTGAAAAGTGAGGTTATGTTATGACAAATTGACAAGTTATGATGGATGACTTTTTAATTGAGTAGGCTAAGGAAATTGAATAAAAATCCGTGGGTTACTGTCGATGGCCGCCTCTAACAGAATTTAATTTATTTCTCTGGAAATACTAATCAGACAAATCTGATACTTTTTTTGTAGATAGTATTAGCTTATTCATAAGTGCAGAAAAAAAATCGAGACAATTTAATATTTTCATACATGACCCATTGTAGATATTGAAGACGATTATCTACATAAAAAATAAACCAGTTTTAATAGCTCCATGATGAATGTATTTTTAAATGATTATTTTGTTCGACGCTTCGCATTCTGCTTAGATCCTACTGTACAGGTGGGGGCGGGACATCAAGGCGCAAACTGAAACCCATAGCGCAGAAATACTCGTCGGTTATAAAAAAAAAACAGCCATTTCATTTTCACCTACGTCCTACGCGGTCAAAATGTTTGGAACATTTAATTTTTTTTTAATAACTTTCAAAAAATTTTTACGCTATGGCGTCTAGAGTCATGGTTAAAAATCATGAACTGATACCGTGGTGAAGGTTGTGTGTCGATGTATGCCACACGTGGAACTTTGTATGTTTGGATGTTTGTTACTTAATTAAACAAAAACAATTTTACGAGTCGTAATGAAATTTGTCAGATAGGTAGCCTGGGACCTGGACAAGCACATAGGCTATTTTACATCCTGGATCGTAGATGACGTCACGGGCAACAGTTAATGAGATATAATTTCATTTTATATCAATCAATTGACGCAATTAATTTGAGAAAGTGACAAAATAGGGATCGTGTAGCATTTTTTTCTGATCTGGACGTTAGCAACTACGGGTTTGTCTCAAAATAAAACGAGTGACATGTCTATTTCACAAAAGTCACCTTCTATCCTAAGGTCAATTGTTTATTTATATTTCAACTAGCTTCCGCCCGCGGCTTCGCCCGCGAGGTATGTCGACAAAAACTATCCTATGTCCTTTCTCGGGATGCAATCTATCTCTCTGCCAAATTTTATCGAAATCCGTTCGGTGGTTTAGGCGTGAAAAGGTAACATACAGACAGACAGAGTTACTTTCGAATTTATAATATTAGTATGGATAAGCTCACTTATTGATAGAATTTAATAAAAGCCAAATAAAGCGGCTTTTTCGCTATAAAATGAAACTAGAGAAAATTATGGTTCATCTTGAGGGTTCAATAACTTAATATTAAATCTAAAACAAAATGATGTATTGTGATTGATTAGAATTTTAAAGAGCTGAATTCGGGCCAGGGTTGTGAGCACGGTTCAATAAAAATAAAAACCAGAGCAAATAATAAACCAACCAATCGTGACATGCGACTGTGACAGCTTGACGACAAGACGCTGACCTATCGTATGCAACTGTCACTGGATCTGGGCGTGCACTGTGCGTGTAGCGACTAACTAATATTTTGGCTGTGCGATTCATTGAGTCCTTAGTTTAAAAATAAGAATTGAAACAAAGTGAAGTGTTGTTCTTTGGCCAAAGAATTAGCATTGCCATTCAACGTGGAAATGCTGCTAGTTTTCCGGATGACAGCGATTCGGACGCGTACTTCGGCGCCTAAGTGTTCTTTTATTTTTGTAATCATTTGTATAGTTAGTTAGTTTGTCATTTAATTTAGTACATAGTGTACCTAGTTGTATTAAATATTCTAAAAGTTTAAAAGGAAAGTGTTGCTAAAGAATGAATCGTGAAAACCAGTTAGCCATTGGTGAAGATATCACTGAACACACTTACGCACAAAAAACATTCAGTCGAATGATAACCTCCTCCTTTTATAAGTCGGTTAAAAAGCTTTATATAAAAGTACCTAGGTACGCCTCATTAACGTTAGACATAATTGAAGTTTTGGTTAATTCAATATTATTTTATACGTCAGGGAATGATTGAGATAACTAATTGATTATCTAATATTAGGTTACGAGTTTAAAATTCACAATTCGTCGAATTTTGTCTACATTTTTATTGGTATTTGAATTTAGTATTAAAGGCTTTTAGTTGTTCTAAATAAATACATCATTATCATCATATAAGACGTCCACTGGTTTACAAAGGCCTCCCCCAAGCACCTCTACTTAGCCGGTTTTGTGCTTTACGCATCCAACGGGTTCCTGCAGCTTTAACAAGGTCGTCGGTCCACCTTGTGGGACGCCTTCCAACGCTACGTCTTTCGGTACGAGGTCGCCACTCCAGAACCTTTCGGCCCCATCGGCCATATGTTCTGCGAGCAATGTGCCCTGCCCACTGCCACTTAAGTTTGGAAAGTCTTCGGGCTACGTCGGTTACCTTGGTTGTCCTGCGGATCTATTCATTTTTGATTCGATCACGCAGGGAAACTCCAAGCATAGCCCACTCCATTGCCCTTTAGGTGACTTTTAGCCTTCTAATAATGCCCATTGTGAGCGATCACGTTTTAGTGCCATAGGTCATCAGTGAATCAATAAATAGGTACATATTTCAAAAAGTATTTAAATATTTCTCTTAGACAATGGTGTCGATTCCCTTATTCACATACTAAACTAAATTTAAGTTCAGTGCATCTTTTTCTTTCCATTTCATTAAAAAAAGGACAGAAGATAAATTTTAGTTTAGTCCTGTTATATTAATCAGCGCCTGACACTAATCCATACAAGTTTACATGTGATTATAAACTTGCCTACTAAAATTACGTCAATTTAGGTACTCGTACGTCTGGCGCTGATTAATTTGACAGGACTAAACTAAAATGTATCTTCTGCCCGTTTCTTAATGAAATACAAAGGAAAAGATGCGTTGAATTTAAATTTAGTTTGTGAATAACAAAAATAAGCACCATTACCTATAAAAATGTGGGTAGACAAGACCACACACAGAATTGAACGGAATTGTGCGAGTGATAAATTAGCGTGTTTCTGTGACCTAATATCACATAATGTTACGTACTCGTTGGCCTAGTGGTCACAAGCGCTACTGCTGAGCTTGAGGTCCTGGGTTCGAATCACGGGTTCTGCAAAGTGTTATTGGGTTTTTCCATCTGGAATATCTCGTTAGTAGCCCGGAGTCTGGATTTGAGCCCTGTTGATGGCAAAAGGCTCGCCCCATGTTACATGGGACTTAAAAATAACTGGCGATATATGGGTGTACTATCAGTGCACTTCTACCTAAAGGCTCCTACAAACAGGCGCGACACCCGACAAAATCGCGCGCGACACAAAGGCACCGCTCGTTGCGCTACTTGCGGTGCCTTTGTGTCGTTAGTCGTGTCGCGCCTGTATGAAGGAGCCTTAACCCTGCAGGGAATACAGGCGTGATGTTATTTTATGTACAGGCGCCAGCACATCAAGCTACCCGAAACTGTCAAATTCTCTCTAATCAACTTTGAACCTTATGCTTTAGCAAGAAAGTTGGAAATCTATTAAAGAAATTTGACAGATTGTAGTAGCTTGACGTGCTGGCGTCTGTACTATGTTTAAAGTGTGATGCAGTGGGTGTGTGTGTGATTTTTTGATGTGCAACATCTATAGCCGCACGTAAAACAAATTTCTGGCGTGGCGACGCATGCCGTGGCGACGCGTCGCCACGCTATATGATGGTGTATATATACAGTCACAGTCTTGTGTACAGTGTGGCGACGCGTCGCCATGCGCAATCGACTGCGATTGTCATCATTTTCTGGAAAAAATCGTAATATTTTATTTTATCATTATGCCATATTTAGTTTATATCGCAATCTGTTCTTTTCAATCATATTACTTTTACAAAATAATGTCGATGTTTCACATCTGCCAGGCGTCCCGTGACGGCTCACTTTTTTTTCTAATTTTGGCTAGTTTTATATAATTAAACGTAATTTCATTTATTTAATAAGGCATCAAGTCACAATATACAAATAAAAACCATAAAATTTAATTACATCATTTAAATAAAAACATTAACATTCAATACAATCATCATCATCTGCCTAGCCTTTTCCCAACTATGTTGGGGTCGGCTTCCAGTCTAACCGGATGCAGCTGAATACCAGTATTTTATATGGAGCGATGGCCAATCTGACCTCCACAACTAGTTACTGGGTAATACGATATCCCTTGGGAAGACTGGTTGTCAGGCTTTTCGGGCTTCTGACGACCCGTAATGACTGTCAAAGATCCACGAATCACAGCCGGGACCAACGCGTAACGATTTAACGTGCTTTCCGAGGCATGGAGGTCTTGGTATGTGAAGATGGTCACCCATCCACGGACCATCCGCGGCAAGCGTAGCTTAACCTGATCGATCGACCCGTGCGGCTGTTATTACTTAGCCAAATATAATCATTAAAGTTAAGGGGGAAGCGCTAAGGTAGCCCGCGAAATTCAAATTTTCTTAAGTTTTTTGTAATTTGCTGGTCAGTATTAAGTTGTATCTTGATTAATATATGAATCGCGGCCGTAAGAAATATGTGTTTACAGAATTATAATCATTAAAGTCATCAACACAACTCTCTAAGACCACGTAAGTCCAAAGAATGATGATTTCATGAAACAGTTATTCTTTGGACTTACGTGGTCTTAGAGAGTTGTGTTGATGACTTTAATGATTATAGTTCTCTAAACACATATTTCTTACGGCCGCGATTCATATATTAATCAACGTACAACTTAATACTGACCAGCAAATTCCAAAAAACCTAAAAAAAATTGAATTTCGCGGGCTACCCTGGCGCTTTCGCCTTAAAGTAAAGACATGTCATTACAATTTAATTTAATGAAATTGGTGCATAAAATAAAAATTACATATGTGTATAAAAATTGTATTGATCATTAACTTGTATTTGTGGTGCAAACTGTAAATGTAAGTTCATGCTACCATTGTAGCGTTGTTCGTTAATTAAATCACCATTTCCAATAGTAAAGGCTCCTGCAAACAGGCGCGACACGCGATAAAATCGCGCGTGACACAAAGGCACCGCAAGTCGCGCAACGAGCGGTGCCTTTGTGTCCCGTGTCGTGTCGCGTGTCGTGTTGCGCCTGTTTGAAGGAGCCTTAACGCGATTCAGTCTATTTGCAGAAGTTATCACAAAACTTATCATATCCATTTTCTGTTCACAGCACCTCTACTAGAAATCTTGAATGGTACTTCGTTTATTGCGATGCGGTCTATTGCTACGAAACTTGTAAATGGAGAAGAATTTGGTGAGTTATATACTGATAATGTACTCAGGTACCTAATAGTTAAGACCTCGATAGAAAAATTCCTAGAGACCTCAAATTACAATGTGTCATCTGTCTGTGTGGCTGAGTAAACTCGACATTTTATACAAGAAATCGACTGTTATAAGAGAATTCTACATGTTAAAACATAATGGCACTATGTTGGTTGGCTACTAGTCTAAATATGTAAAGCAAACCGCCTGTGCTATAAAGATAATATTCGGTCTATGCTACCAATATAATCTTATAGAAAACTAGCAGCGCCCTGCGGTTTCACCCGCATAAGTTTCGATCCCGTGGGAATATCGAGATGAAACTATCTCTATACCAAATTTAATCTAAATCAGTTCAGCGGTTTAAGCGTGAAGAGGTAACTGACAGACAGCCAGACATACTTTCGCATTTATAATATTAGTATGGATTAATTCTGGTGACAGGTTGTTTTTCAAAAATCTACATCAACCTGTCTGATCTGTACTTTTCTCACCATGAAACTGATTTGAAGTGAGCTTTCAATTCCTAGCATTAGATGGAATGACAGCTCGCGTCAAGTTCACTTCATCTAAGTGAAATGAACCGTTGAAATTTATGCACAATAGATCAGCAGACACCAGTCTCTTACAATGGTGAAATATAACAACAACAACAATGTTAATTTATAAGGCAACAAACTGTAAAGAGATAATAAATTACATTTTACTTCTAGAAACTCGCTTTATGAGTACGATTACCTTTCTAATACTATATTTTATTCTTCAGGCAAGGTGAACTCTCTCTTTGGGTTAGCAGAAGCCATGATGCCCTTAATATACGGGCCCCTTTACTCCAGGGTCTACATGGCGACCCTGAACATACTGCCGGGAGCTGTGTTCTTATTAGGAGCATTAATGACATTGCCTGCTATTGCCATATTCGGGTAAGATACCGGACATTGTCCAGAGCATTCCAAGAAACCCACACAGGAACTAACGGGGTGCTAATAAATTGTAAATTCTGTAAACTTTGTCGGTGTTAACTTGGTTCTTGTTACACTTAGGTACTTGCTTCCCTATTAAAATAAAATAAATAAATACATGTTCGGGTTGGCATGATTCGGCACAGCCCGGCGGCAGATATATGTTCGGGAATCTGGCTGGAGGCCTTAATTTATTGAGGCACCCACAGGCAAGTCCGGTTCAGCAGACGGTGGACCTGTGAGATGGCATAGACAAAAAAAAAACAAAGGGCATAAGTAGCTCGGCTTAGCTCGATTTGTGACGAGCCGACCTCAAGTTGATTTAGCGAGAATTGGTAGCTGATGCCGAAAAGTGTTAGCTGATCGGCACGAGCCGAATTCAAGCCGTATAGTGTAGTAGTTGCTTCGGGTTGGCTTCGTTGTTCAACAAATTTAATAGTGCCGAATAGAATGTGCCAAGCCGAACATTTATACGTTTTATATGTGTGTGTAAGCACAGGATTTTTCGATACCGTCCGTGAAGGCTTCTTCAAACAGGCGCGACACGCGATATAATCGCGCGCGACACAAAGGCACCGCAAGTCGCGAAACGAGCGGTGCCTTTGTGTCGCGCGCAATTCGCGTCGCGCGTCGCGCCTGTTTGTAGGAGCCTTGACTGGGGCGAAGTCGGAAGTGTGTGTGTTAGGTGTTGACGCTGCTCGTCTTCATGCACATAATCACACCGGGTTTGCACACTTGGTTACAGATGTTCTATGTCACGAAGTCCGTTTGGCTATGAATGTTGTCAAGCATGCACATGCACATTGTGATCAACAGAGACTCAACAATGGGTGAAGTAAAACGGTACACATTCGCGGAAATAGCCTCATGCGACGGCAGCAAGGAGCAGCCGCTGTGGGAGCGCGCTTGTCGGGATACGTCACTACTACAGTCAAAGCCGAACGGACTTCGTGAAATAGAATATCTGTACCACAAGTAAAGCGCGCGTCACTTCGTGAGACAAAAATACTGTACTAATCATTTTAAACATGGCTCGCCTGTGCAGTTTCCATTCCATTCGTCAATGTTAACGATTGAATATTGATATAATCTTGTTTAAAGTAAAGTGCAAAATCTAGTCCTTTCTGCGACCAAAAAAGTTCAACATAACTAAATCACCTGTCTCTTTAATAAGAGGGATATATATTACAAAAAAACCTTTTAACTTCAAAGCATACAATTTATTTACAGGTGGCTGTACTTCGAACACAAAAAAGACAGATTGAGGAACGAAGCCCTGAGAGAGGACAACGAAAAGCAACAGGTGGAGCAATTAAAATAAAATTTAATGGGTTGCCTTAAAAATAAACTGTGCAAGATGTATTGGCGGGCTTTGTTTAAGCCATCGGGAGTAATTGATTGATCAATCGGGTCAAGTGATGAATATATTATGTACTTATACTCACATTACTGGGTTTTTTGTTTTTCTTATTTGTTTATGTGCCTTTTTTAACAGACCTCAAAAGAGGAGGAGGTTCTCAATTCGGATGTTTATACTTGTTTTTATGTATGTTCGGGCATAAGTCCCTCATATATAGACGGATTTGTAAAATTTTTTGAAGTGAAAACTTCTTTAGCGGCGCTGTGTACTTTTTTGGAATGGGTAAAAACTTCTAAATTCGCGTCAGGTCACGTGACCCTGATCGAAAATTCGTAAGACGTAAAACGTCAGACGTCTCGCCCACAGCCTCGATTCTAACTGTCAAATCAAAAAGCTCTAAATATTCGGGCGTAGACTGACAAAAATAATAAACTGTACTTAATTTTTTAAATATTTCTATTCTTTTACTACACAATTGAAGCTACATTTATTAGAAGAAGCTAAGAAAAGTGATAATTTGAAGAAAGCTCGACAGGCGAAACAAATACGAAAGTTTAAAACAATATTCCGTGATACAGATTTTATCCATATTTACAGGCTTTCTGAGGATTTAATTAATATATTGGAAGATGACTTAACTCCATATATGCGTCCGCGACTTCGTTCCAGTGGTTTAACCAAGAGGCTAAAGGTTTGTTTACATCTAGGTTTCTTGAGATATGATGGGTATACCTCACCACACACCAACAAAAGCCTATTGAATTCCTGATGTTTCAGATATTATGCACACTATCATTTTTGGCTAATGGAAGTTACCAAAAAATCATTGGGAAGAATGTAGACACATACATATCTCAGTCTTCTGCCTCTAGGGCAATCCACGAAGTTATTATTTACAATACAATGATAACTTAAACACAAGTCAAGATTGCACTTAATTCTAGCTTCATTCATTGATTTCAGGTGACTCAGGATATCCTCAAAGGCCTTATTTAATGACTCCCTTTAGTAATTCAGAAACTGAGACTCCAGAGCCATTACAACAATTTGCACAGCAGTGCAAGAAACAGTGTAGAGGACTATTGGAATCCTGAAAGGACGGTTCAGATGTTTATTAGTACATAGGGTATTGTACTATGATCCTATAAAAGTGGGAGAAATTGTGATGGCTTCCTGTGTTTTAAACGACATATGTAATAGAGCCGGGCTACCAGCTCCTATGATGATGAGACCAATGTGACTTAGATGAAGAATCTAGGTTACTTGGAATCCTGACACATCAGGCTCCAACACATGATGACTTAGAGAGTAGGCTGATAAGTAGGCGAGATTTAGTTAATCAATTATGGCGAGCATGTTGTATCTACAATTTATGCGTTCCTTTACAGATGTGGTTAACGTGTTTAGATAGAATATACTCACCATTATTGATTAGATACAATAAATAGGTATTTAAATTATTAATAAAAATATTATTATAATCAACAATTGTCATAACATTTAAGGTGTGTATTTAAAGTGTGGTGTTTAAGGTGTATATGATTAGTATAATATCAATAGCCTATAATAATATGTGCCTATTTATACCTTAGTCCCTATTTGTACTATATTTTTAAATGGGTAAGAGTGTATACAGGGGTATGAGAAATTAAACAGATAACTGCATTATTTTCTTTTTTATTTACTATTAGAAACAATCAATCAAATCAAAAATCATTTATTCAAAATGACTTTTGATATTCAGTTAGAAAAACTTGATTCTATACAATAGTAGGTATGCAAAGTAATTAACATTACAAGAAACAGGACATTTAATTAAATAATTTAGTATATACAATGAAAACTACCCAAGCAAAACAAAATTAAATAAGTACCTAAATAAAAGCCTGCAGGCATAAAGAGCATGCCCGCTAACAAACATTGACATTTACTACAAAAAAACAGTTCTTATACTTAAACTTCTTAACATCCATCTTAAATAAACTTAAAATTATCTAAACATAGTAGTAGATCCATGTTTCGGAGATTCAACTTCCTCGACTGATGGATGCTCATAAATCCTGCAGTGCCTGGGTCTGCCTTGACCATGACTCACTTATTTCCTTAAAAGTCGAACATCCTCTGCTGGTTGTCAATAAGAAGTCTCTCATTTTCCAAACACCTCTCTTTAATGGCGACAAAACATTCAGTCAGGCTCGCCATTTGGATTGCCTTTGAGAAGGTGGTGAGTGCTGGATCAGACGGCGGTGTGCCGTTCGATGCCTACGAGATGCTATGAACATAAAAATGCAACAAATTACAGAGGTAAAACAAATATGTAAGTATCATCAACATCACATCACTCTCCCTCTAAAGGAATAGATATTACAATGTAGTATACATATTAGATGTAGTCTATATCTTGATTCTATTAGATGTAGTCTATATCTTGATCTTGATTGAATAAGGGCTGCTGTTGAAAAAACCTACAGAAAATCCCAACAAATTGGCCCAACCCGGGAATCAAAAGTGAGACCACTACTATGTAGTGCTTTTTACACTAAACCAATAATTAACCAAATTATAATTAAGTTAACCTTACATGAAGATGCAATTGGGGCATTACTCCTATGATGACGCATTGCAAGACTGCAAGTGGTGATCTAGCCTCAAACTGTAATACAAAAAAAAGTTATCTAAATATCCATTATAAAGTTAAGACATATTATTGTAAGACTTTTATTTAAAACTTCACCTTTTGTTCTGTATTAGGCTGGTTTTCCATTGGCACATTGTCCCTATACAAAGATGGGCCTGGTTGTATGTCCGTTCGCCCTGCAAATATAACATTACATTATTATATTTTATTAGAATTAACTTACTGGTATTGAAGGTGTGGACTGTTCGGTCTGGAGCATGCCTCTATTAGATTGTTCTACAGGCAGTAATTGGTCAGTAGGTCGTCTTAGGGGTTGCTTAGGACTCTACAAAATTAAATATGAAAATTATAATTTCCAAGTACCTATACAGTTTTCATATTATGTAATGAAAGTATAGCACTTCTTGGCATGCTAAAACACACAATGTTACGTTACAACAATAAAGTTATACGTACATATTATAGTAAAACAATAGCTAATCATGTAATTTACTTAAATTTTATTAATATCTCGTGTATCATACAATACTCGTGGATGAGACAATAGTAATAATAGCCATATATATACTATCAGTGAAAAAATCATAATACTCACATTTCATTAGGTAGTTGTATTTATCCTCTTAGTCACAGAACTACCTATGTTAAAAGCACTCGCTGATACAAATAATCAAGCACCCAAAAGTTTAAAAACTACAAATTCAAGTGATTTTGTTCTTCTTCTTCTCTTCGTTTAATGGCTTTTGAGTGAAGCGTCGCGTCATCGGTTGTTATTGTTATGTCATGTTGACTTTTAATTCATCGTCGCGTCGCGTTGCACGAATAGAGCAAAGGAATCGTCATTCAGCCTTAAAATGTAATAAGAAATATGAAATAAGCTCTTTTAAATATGATATTGGTTATAGTTTAACTGTATTCCTTATATTACTTAAAGATAGACCTTTAATATATATTTTAAACCTATAAAACTCTCAGTTTTCTTTCTTCTCAATTCTCAGTACCATGTGATTAGCGATGATGGTTCTGGTAATGATGATGATGAAAAAGTCGTTGAAATTATGGATGGAAGTTGATTTTCCTAAGAGATAAACTTTTTAATGCAAAATAATTGTAATAGTTCTGAAGTGTTAAATTTTTAATGTAATATAAATTGTCATGTTTGTGTACGGTAGCGCAATAAATGAATATTGTATTCCACCACATAAATAATAGTACTTTTATACTGATAATGAAAGCAATTCGTACAAAATTATTCTCTAACCATTCCAAAATATTAAAAATGCACAACGTTAATATTCAAGTTTTCACTTCTGCCGGCACTCCCGGAGTGCAACCCGTCGTTTTTTTTTTTTGTTCGAAGGAGGTTTATTCCGAAATGGTCCCATTTAAATTTCGTAAAGATCTGATGATGAGTTTCGGAGACAGACAACGGAACTCTTCAATAAATGCCAGAAAATCAATCGCGATTGCTGCTATAGCATACGTATGTATTGTTTATGCAATCACACAACATATACCTTTAAAGGGGTAGGCAGATGTATTCAATAGCTTCGTGTCACTGATATTCACATAGCAAGTAGTGTTTATGAATTTGTTCGGGGCAGGTAGGTACAACTAAAAACTGAAAAATATTTTTTTTTTACAAAAAGTAACAACCGACTTCCAAAAAACATTACAAAGTGAAAAAGTAACTGTAATTTCGAAAGTCGACTTCCGAAATTAAAGTTATTTTTCACTTTGTAGTGTTTTTTTTGGAAGTCGGTTGTTTTTTCTTTTGTAAAAAAGTTTTGTAGGGACGATACGCGCTACGGTATAAGTCATAAGTTATTTATTTCATAACAAAATACATTGTGTTGAAAATGTTACAGTGATGATAAATATAATAAAATAATAATAACTAACAAAAAGTAAAAAAAAACATTAAACGTTCATATTTAAAATACAGTACCTACCTACGCATCAAAATAGAACAATAAAATAATAAATATTACTAAGCTATAATATTCCTGTAGCGCCGCGTTAAGGCTCCTTCAAACAGACGCGACACAAAGGCACCGCAAGTCGCGTAACGAGCGGTGGCATTGTGTCGCGCGCGATTATATCGCGTGTCGCGCCTGTTTGTAGGAGCCTTCACACGTAGTGCATGAATTTGTTACGTAATTTTTACGTTGCTGTGATTATCGTCCTTACCCAACACAAATGATAGATATGAGTAAGTATGACAAGGTGACATACGAAGCTACTTTTCAATAAATTCGATGTTTATTCAGAAGTAATGGTATTAGGAGGAATTATGGAAACAATTAAGGTTCTATTTTCTCTGTTATTGCTGTTATCAGACTTATCATTTATTATTTACATCTTAATGCTCGTGGTTATCTAATAATATAATAGTTTTATTATGTTGTTAAAGTCAGTTAGCGCAAAGGCTCCTACAAACAGGCGCGACACGAGATATAATCGCGCGCGACACAAAGGCACCGCCCGTTCGTCCCCGTAGTTGGAAAACTAAATAACTCCGATTTTCTAGTTTTGAGATAAACGCGATTTAGTGTTTTTTTTTCAATTAATGTTCATTTGTTAAAAAAATTGAGACAATTTTAGTGTCGGTAATTTTATATTTTGTGGACCTGATTATCTTTAACATTATGCTTAAACAAACTGGACTCTATCTTCAACAATAACTAAATAAAATATATAAAACCAAGTTGTTTAATTTTGCCACAACTACTTTTTGTAACGTAACTGCAATTAGTTATTTATTTCGGCTATTTATTTAGTTTTCCTACAACCTAGATCCATCTGGTAGAGTAAAAGAAGGTGAAATAAATGCAGTTATTGAATTTATCAAACTTGAAATATGTTTAAATGTAAAAGTTGAACGTTTATTACTTTGATATGTAGACATCTGCTTGCTATATTGATAGCATAATTTATAATATTAACGAGGTTATAGCTAATATAACGCATTCTAGTTTTAGTGACGAGTCTGTGTTGCCTAGTTATACTAACAACATAGTGATTAATTTATGAATCGTCATGTACGAAGGAGGATCCACCTATAATACCATTATCTTTGGAGACCACTACCAGTCAGATAGGGTATTCTTCTTCTGCTGGAACTTATTCGGGCCATCTAAACTCTCCAGTTGTAGTTGTGGAGGTCACTCCGGATAATTTTTTAAACTAGTCGGGGAGACAACAGAAGTTACCCCTTTAAATAACCGATTATTACAGAATAATAAAAAAGATCTTCTGGTAATATAATTAATAATACTAAAAAATCAAAGGGAGCGCAACATAATTTAAAATTATTTAATCAAAATATCCAAGGTTGCGCTTCCAAATTACTGGAATTAGAATTGTTTTTGGAAAACACCAAGTTTGATGTCATTATTTTGTTTAACAGAGCATTGGTTGAAAGATCATCAAGTAATGTCAATTAATTATGAAAATTATTGTGTCCATTTCAGCCGGAAACATAGGTATTATGATACATGGCGGGTCATTAATACCACTTAAACATTCTATTAAATCTAAAGAACGAAAAGACATAATTGGGCTGTCTGTTGAACACACCATTTAATTGTCCTGTGTTGAGCTTGATAAGCATGTTATAGTATGCGTATACAGACCTCCAAGTTACCAGAATCTAACAGTGTTTGATTCTGTAATGGAAGATGTGTTAAAGAAACTTAGTACAAGTAGTAAGTCGATAATCGTATGTGGAGATTTTAATATTAATTTATTGGAAAATAACTCGAATACTGTCAGATTGTTAAGTCTTTTTAGGTCATTTGATTTGTCAAATGTTTTTATTGAACCAACCCGAGTGACAGCTTCTTCTGCCACTTGTATTGATAATGTTTTTTGTAATTGTGATTACTTACACAAAGGAATTGTAAATAAGTTGCCATCTGATCACAGTGGACAAACAATAAAAAAAAAAAAAAAAAAAAAAAAAAAATTGACAAATAACATTTGGCTCCTACATGCCTTTACAAAAAACTCAAATAAGGTTTAGGACAATAACATGTAAATAGGTAGAGAAATTAAATAATTCTTTGGCCAGTAAATTATGTGATCAGAATTTTAATAATATAGGTGACCCAAATGAGTTCTACGCCGAGTTCTTTTCAATACTAAATGCGCAGTTTAATGAAACTTTTCCACTGAAAACTAAAATTATTTACACAAAGTTTTTATTTAGTGACTAAAACTAAAGCAGGGAAAATCTTTTTGAACTCTATGGCTTAAAGCAACATATGAATAATACAAACTTTCATCAGTATGTTGCAAAATATTCAAAAACTTTTAAAAGTGTGTGCCAAATAGCTAAGGCACTTTATATTAGCAATAAAATCATCTGATGATAAAATAAAAACTACCTGGCAAATAATAAATAATGAAACAGGTAGGAAAAAACAGCGTAATACTGAATTTAATTTAGAGACTGCACATGGCCCCATCAACTCAGATGTAGAAATAGCTCAGGAATTTGAAAACTTTTTTGCTAATATTCCCCTTAAAACTACTGAAGCTTTAAATTCATCCCCCACGCTCTGTGCTGCCTTACTTAAAAAGAATGTAAAGGCATGCCCTTTGGAGTTTAGGTTTCAGCATACAAACCCCCAGGCTGTCATAAAAGTTTTTAAAGATCTTAACATTAAATCAACAGAAGATCTCTGGGGAATGTCTGTAAAAGTATGTAGATCTTTCATCGAAACCATTGCGCCCTATTTAGCTTTCATATTTAACACCAGTGTTGACCAAGGAGTCTTTCCGGATCTTATGAAACATAGTAAAGTAGTACCTTTGTTCAAATCCGGTGATAGTAAAGAACCCAACAATTATAGACCTGTGTCAATTCTGCCAGTTCTCAGTAAAGTGTTTGAAAAGTTGATGCTCAATCAAATGTTACGTCACTTTAATAAAAATTCCATCTTTCATGAACACCAGTACGGTTTCACTAAAGGGCGTTGCACTACTGACGCCGCCGGTGTTACCTTAATAAAGAACATTTTTAACGCCTGGGAAGAAGCACAAGATGCCATTGGAATCTTTTGCGACCTCTCTAAGGCGTTCGATTGTGTAAACCATGAGACACTTCTGATGAAACTGGAGCACTATGGAATTAGAAAAACAGCACTTGATTTGCTAAGATCATACCTGAAAGATAGAAAGGTGAAAGTTCAAGTAAACGGCGTAAACTCATTGGGGTCTGAAATGACAATGGGCGTTCCTCAGGGTTCGATATTGGGTCCATTCCTCTTTTTAGCTTACATTAATGATTTACCCCAATTACTTCAAAATCAACCGAAGATGGTGTTATTTGCAGATGACACATCATTGATCTTTAAAATAGACCGACGGTCACAAAATCTTGACGTCGTGAATAACTCTATTCTTCAGGTCCAAGATTGGTTTACGGTAAATAATTTAGTACTTAATAAAAAAAAACCAAATGCATTCGGTTTACATTACCGAATGTACATATGTAAAGTAGCTACATACCTCAGATGAATTATCTTCTTCTTGGCACATTTTCACCATAAATCTACCCCGCGAATTCATTATAGTGTAAAACTCTCACTCTGGTCACTGACGTCAACGCAATTGAAGGTTACGCATTACACTAAAATGCTTGTGACGCGAGCGATGCATCAGTCACACGCGCTGACACCCGCGCGGGAAGCGCGGGTGTCCGCGCACTTCCTTGTTCCGATTCATTGAATAGACACTACAATATTTCGCGTGGCAATTATAAATAACTTAATCTATTTGATTTTATTTGCCTATCATCTTGTAATTAATAATTATCTAGTTGTAGAAGAAATAGATAACATCAAGTGTTTATAAAGTAATGTACGTTTTGACAGAATTCTGAGTAGCAAAATTAATTAAGTAGAGTTATTTAGTTTTCCTAGAACTTTGTTAGTTTTATGATAGAATTTGTAAATTGAAGAAAAAATCAACAACTTATTTTATTTAATTTATTCAAAATTTAACTAATCATTGACCACAGTTATTGATTTATTTATTGAGTTGTTTATTTTTCCTTCAAAAAATTAGAATTAGTTTGAAGATATGCATTATTCCATCTGAACGACAAAAATGGCTATATTTTTGGAACGGAATAAGATAAGTAAATTCCTGTAAGACTCAAACATGCGTCATGTTTTGGTATATTTAAAAATAGGGAAAAGACAAAATCGCCAAAAACGAAGTTATTTAGTTTTCCAAATACGGGGACGCGTTGCGCGACTTGCGGTGCCTTTGTGCCGCGCGCGATTATATCGCGTGTCGCGCCTGTTTGTAGGAGCCTTAAAACTTGATACTTAATTGTTGTGTTAAAATTACGTATTTTATTAATGTTATCACTGAATGTGATTTTGTTTGATATGTTCTCGTCTAACTAATGTAATGTGGGTGTACAATAAGTACACCAGCTCTCCTTACCCCTTTGGGGAATACAGGCGTTAACTGTCATGTTATAGATCTGAGTTCACCAACTTTCAAACCACCGGTTAGGTATTCGTATTTAAACATTTGGTTTATGTCAAATTTCCTAAGGAAATTTTAAATATAGAACTGATTAAATATTTAATTAGTTGATTTAAATGTTGGTGAACACAAGGCGGTAGTTTATGTTTTTAACCGACTTCTTACTTTCTCAAAAAAGTGTTGCGAAGTCATAATTGATAAAAAGGTGTCAATATAAGAAACTTCATTACAAAAATAAAATTACTTTCAAAAGTTATTTTCACCAATAACTCAATGACTTAAAATGTTTTAGTTTTTCTAAAATAAACGTGTTTTAGAAGCTTTTAATTGGGTAGGATCTATAAAGTGTTAGCACAATCCGTCTCGGGGCGATGACCTGTCACCTTTGCAATGACGAACCTGCAGCCCTTTCATGTAATTTTAGCTCTAATATTGCATCACAGTCAAATACAAAAGTGATCATTATTGTCGTTACAATATAGATCCTATTGGGTTGCTCCTATCAAAGGTATTCACACAATTAGGCCCGCTAGCAACACAAATCACTAAATACGGTTAGCGCTAAACAAATTACCACAATGTTACAATTACAATTTACACTAAGCCACATAATTACAATGAAAAAACCCATACAAATAAGTAAATAGTGGTGACAAGTCTACAATTTACGGATTCGTTATTTCGGTGTTACGCAATATTTTCTACAATTTAACAATTTTGTGGAATTGTGGACTTGGAAAGTTTTGGTGTGTAGGGCCAGTAGTCCCTGATTTACCTACTAAATGTAAAAATACTAACCGTAATAAATATTTAAAAAACTAAAAGAAAATAACCAAAGAAATTGATAAAAAAATCATTCGTTTAATTTTAATTTTTCATCTGGCTTTTCGCAGTCCTCTATCGCTGCTTCGTTTTTCAATCTTTCCTTTTTGTGTTGAAAGTACATCCACCTGCGAATAAATTGTACGAATTAATATTTATAGGCTTTTCTAATAAACCCAAAAAAATGGTTATACGCCTCTAATGACGACGGTAATTAATGATCATAAGGACAAAATTTCCCCAGAACATAATTCCTTTGTGGTGCCTACGGAAACTTGTTGATAAAAGGAATCCCTTAGTGAAAGAGTTAAATAACGCTTATAGCAGCAATGACGTGCTAAAAACAGAACATCAGCCTCGACGATTGCCTAAAGAATAAAGGTCTTAGAACCTTCTAGCCTAAAGAATAAAGGTCTTAGAACCTTCTAGCCTAAAGAATAAAGGTCTTAGAACCTTCATACGTAGGTAATCGGCTTATAATGTTTCCACTGTTGGGACACAGGCCTCCTCTTTGTGGAGGGAGTGGCGTAATATACCACACGGACCCAGCGCGGGTTGGTAGATGTCACATGTCTTCAAATTTTTGGTTCTAGGACATGACGGTTTCATCACCATGTCTTCCTTCACTGTTTTGAGAGCAGTGGTGATGATATAATTTACACAAAGTAAAACGCCTGGGTTACGTCGAGGTTCGAACCTATAATTCTTAAGTTGCGGCCGTTGCCAATAAGCCACCACTGTTCCTTAAGACCTAAGACAATTATTTTTGGGTAATTATTGATCTTGACGGACTTAATACTCCTTACCCAAATATGGCAAAAGCAGGCAACGTCAAAAATGCTCCTAATACGTAGACAGCTCCCGAGAAAAACTTGATGGTTGCCATATAGACGCGGGAGTAGACGGGCCCGTATATTAAGGGCACTATGGCTTCTACTAACCCGAAGAGAGAGTTCAATTTTCCTAAAAAAATAAATAATTAAATTATTATTTGGTAAAACAAAATATCTGTACTTATATAACAATGCGTTTAGGGTACTGCTGGGGCTGCCTCGGTTTTGCAGCGCTTCTTCGATGTTCGCACAGGCGCAAACCGATGACTTTTTTGCTATTATTAGGAAGCGGAGCGCCTCGCTACTAAGTCGTTTCCGACGCAGCACTCACAGTATCCTGAGCGTATTGTCCGAGCGGTGGGACTCGGTGATGTTGGAGAGGTGGGCATCCACCTCTCCAACATCACAGACGAACTGGCATGCAAGTACATACTTGCATGCCAGTTCGTCACCGTTTATTATGTGATTATTGTTTTCTATGAATTTCTTGTAATTGTCTATTTATTTTTTCTATGTATTATTATTAATGAATTTTTGATTATTCCTTGGTTACTAACATAATTTTTAAGTGTATTTACTAACAAAAATATGGATCTCTGTGTCTGACATAAATAAAATAAAATTATAGATTATGATAAAGTAGTGACGAAGTCAAAATTGTAAGTTGAATATTTTTGATAAAAAGTCATTGCTATGAGGCGCGTGGTAACGAGTCTGGTGCCGAAAATATAGTTTTTTGTGAATTTTTGTCCGTTTGGCTTTTTGTTTGGATGTATGTTCTGGATTAGCGCAAAAATGGCTGAATGGTTTTTTATGGAGTTTGGCACATAAATAGTTTATAACCTGGATTAATACAAAGGGTACTTTTTATCTCAGTACATTCCTGTGGGACATTAAGGCGGGTGAAGCCCCGGGCAAAAGCTAGTATAGAATATACTATAGATTTATTGTGAGAAACGTCATCAAGCTAGAAGGATCTTAATATACGGCTAGTAGAGATGAATCGAAGAAGAAGATATTCACATAATGCACCTTCCAAGTTATTTCTCCACAATCCTTGATTAACTGGTAAAGAATGCTTAAGGGTGCTTGCACCAGCGAGCGGCGGCGACCTCTCGCGTCCGACCCTGGTTAAAGCCATGGTCCGGCGCGAGAGGGAGTGGGAGGCAGTCACCTCCTTCTGCGAAGCAGTCATGCTAGCGAAGGAGGTGGCGGGATGGCTCAGGGAGAGAGCCTCCTGTCCCTGCCGCCGCAGGAGACGCTCCGGGCGTCGGGAGCCGCGCGACGACTCCCGGCCACCGTAGGCGCGGGCTTGCGGGCGGAGAGTAATGGGTAGCTCACCGTCCGATCAGGACCAGGCCCGTGCCGGACGGCGCGTACGTGTTCCACGCACGCTTGAAAGAGATGTCAGCATCAAATTGAAGGGGCCCGTTAGGGCCGAAGCCTGCCGGGTCAGCGGGATTATCCGAAAGGGTTACCGCTGACCCGCCGGAACATAAAGGGCTAAAGAAGGAACACGGGTGGGTTTTAGTCAGTAAGAGCCTGACGCTCCCTTCCGCTCCACCCAGAGCGGGAGGGGTTATTTGATGATTTCCCATCCTCAAAAAAAAGCACCCAAATGCCTTTAACTCCGTTTTTGAAGATAACTCTTATCTAGCATAAAGTTAAAAAAAGAAATAATAAGCAGGACTAACACCAAATTAATAGGAATAAGAGCGATGATGATGAGCGAGTATTAGTCGAGTAAGTTATGAGATCAAACTCAATGCGGAATCATATAGAAATTACTAACCAAATTCTTCTTTCTCCACTAGTTTCGTGGCAATGGATTGCATTGCGATGTACGAGATTCCACTCACCATGTCTAATATAGGTGCTGTGGATAAAAACAGAAAATATCAGTTTTAATGTTTAGTAGTCTACTAGTGTGATTTAAAGGAGTTGTGGTAACGGCCGCGACTTACGATTTAAGGCTTCTTCAAACAGGCGCGACACGCGATATAATCGCGCGCGACACAAAGGCACCGCTCGTTGCGCGACTTGCGGTGCCTTTGTGTTGCGCACGATTTTATCGCGTGTCGCGCCTGTTTGAAGGAGCCTTTATAGGTCGTAGGTTCGAAGTTTCGAACCCAGTCATTACTTTGTGTAAGTTATTTCATCGCCACTGCTCTCAAAACGGTGACGGATAAAATCGTGAGGAAACCGGCATATCCTAGAACCAAAAATTCGAAGACGTCCACCGACCCGCACTGGGCCCGCGTGGTGGATTCCAGCCCACCCCCTCTCACAGAGAGGAGGCCAGTGTCCCAGCAGTGGGAACATTGAAGGCTGATTTTGATGACTATTAGTCAGTGCTAAAAGCCGTTGAGGAGTTCCCTTGTACGGAGACGACCCTGGCTCCAGCAAGGTCGAGTTACAGTACCCGGCGATAAATATTGCTCATCGACCTTTGGAAAGAGGCAATCGGCTAATTTCGGCTTCGTAGAGCGTTATCTCTGTCGCACGAAATACAAACAGTCCGGTATCTATTAGGAGCTGTTAAAACAATTATGATTTGCTTCTTTTGTTAATTATTTTTATTCCTTGTATAAAATGGTTTTGTGTAAAAAGGTCGATGTGCAATATTTATCGCCGGGTACTGTACTATTGTATTTAAATTTTTATATGTTTCCATGGAAACCATAGCTCGGTTGTTGGTCAAAATTCACTAGCAAGCAAGCAACCAAACATACAATTTAACAAGGAATGTTCAATAAAAGCTTGTTAAAATTGCTAAAATAAATATTACTCACCTAAGTAGAACTCCCAGGTGCACCTAGCAAAAGCGTAGACGAAAGCTGCCGTGATTTTACTGGTGTTTGATATGACACCGAGTAACGCATCATCCAGCTTCAAGTAGTTACTGAACAGGGTTATTGAGAAGAATGTTCCTGGGAAGTACCAATTCAAAATAAGTTTTAGTCGCGGTTGGGGATCGGAGGATCACAGACTTTTTTTTTCAGAATGGGAAATCATCAAATGACCCCTCCCGCTTTGGGTGGAGCGGAAGGGAGTGTCAGACTCTTACTGACTAAAACCCACCCGTGTTCCTTCCTTAGCCCTTTATGTTCCGGGCCAACGGTAACCCTTTCGGACAATCCCGCTGAAAGAAGGAGGAGGAGAGGATCACAGACTTGACACAGCATGTCACTATTCATGTAGAACACTACAGTGGAGTCATTTTAATAGGTAACATTTGACGTCTGTCAGTTTTATCCTCATAGTGAGGTGACCTGCTTATAAAAATCGATTAAAGTGAATGAATCGATACGGACTTGAAACATATGCGAATTTTAAAAATCATTAGGCGAATCCCTGTCCCATTATTATTATTTTTTTCGTAAATTTAAGGAGCAAAATAAGACAAGTACACAATTTAACAAAAAAATTGCATTTATTCAGTTGAACTATCAGAACTGTTAAAAGTATTGTCATCTTCATCACTGCTGTCAGCACTCAGAGATATTATTAATTCATTTTCAATAATATTGTCTATTCTCACATCTCGTTCAAAATCTTGTAAAATTATTTTCTTTGTTTTCTCTACGACTTTTTTCCAGTCTTCTGTAGTGACTTCTGCACACGCAGTTTTTAGCAGAGACATCATTTTAGCAGTACTGAAGGGTGGTTCAGTATTGTTCCGCGCTGCATAACCCTTTATTTGTGCCCAAATAAGCTCGATGGCGTTATACTGGCAATGGTAGGGAGGCAATCGAATAACTTCGTGTCCATGCTCTAGGGCTAGTTCATCGATTACATAGCGGAGCTTGGACGGCTTAGTTGCTTTTACTAGATTTAACAACTCAACTTTTAATAAAGTTGGACTTGCATCCACACCATTTCTTACCAGCCACGAGACAATTTCTTGCTTTTTATTTGCTTGAGTTGGTGGTTTATCAACTTGTACAGAATGATACGGTGCATTGTCCATTATAATTTTCGATGGGTTTTCTAAGCTGACTAGCAGCTTCTCAAACCACTCTTTAAAAACCTCAAAGTTCATTTCCTCATGGTAATCACTTGTAGTTTTAGAGGCGAATGCGAGGAGGCAGTCTGGAATAAAACCTTGAGAAGCTGATCCCGCGTGACATATAATAAGTCGGGCTCCTTTTCCCGGTGGAACTTTTGAGGTGGACGCCGCTGTATCATCGGTCCATGTCCGCGAAACCGTATGGTTCACATTCAACCATGTTTCGTCAATAAACACGACATTGTCCCAATCTGTAATTTTATTTACTTGACGTAAGAATGTTACTCTCTTCAAAATAATATCGTAGCGTTCTAGCAGGATTTTCCGCTTGTCAGATTTTTTAAAACTAAAGCCAATCGATTTCAAAACCTTTGATAGAGACGATTTACCGCCAAAAAATAAGCCTGCGTCTTTTAACGAACTTATTAGCTTTTCCCGTGTAGGATATTCTTTTCTCGAGTAATATCCATAAATGTGGTTGCGAATTGCAGCAGCATCAAAATTATCAATGCCAACAATTTTCTTGTCCCTCTTTCTTTTTTTCGGTGTACGTAAAGTATTATCTTCTGAGCCTGATGGTCCGTATTTCTCTTTCAGAATTTGAGTTACTGTCCTCTTCCCTATTCCCAATGCTTCGGCAACGCGTTCTCTCGGTTGTGTCAATGGTAAAAGAGGCCCATCGTTAATTGATTCCCGTTCAAAATAATTGTACAATTTCACCACTAGTTCGCGAGATTGACTGTTTAGCGTTTTCCCCCGTTTCGACATGGTAAGACTGTAATGTTGTTCTTGTTTACTAATCGTTAAGCAATCGGAGTCCAATTTATAGCCAGGTAAACGTAGTCAGTAAGATCAGTCCAATAAAAAAGCCGGGTCAGAACAAAATAACAGAGAGCACACCAAAAACGCACAGTCACTTCGCACAACGACAAAAGACTGCGTCATGTAATGGCGACATGACATGGCGTCATCGACAGGCACTGGTGTTGCCAGCAACATACCACCTAAATTGTACCTAACATCAATGATTTTTCTATTTCATTATTTTTTGTATTTTTATACCTAGTTAGTTAAAAGAATAATAAATAAATGTTTTATTATAATCACAACGTGGTTATTAATTTATGGTGATATTTCTTCACAAGTCGTCATTGCATTCGATTCTACTTATCAGCTTTCGATTTTTAGAGTAACATCCCTAGTGTTTAAAAAGAAAAATGGTTAACTGACGTAACCTTGTAACGACGTTCAGTTCTTTAGATCAGAAATTGTTTATTATGTTTAGAATGGTTTATTAATGAAAGCAAATCGTAAAATTACTCGTATCGGTCATTATTACAATAAATATGTAATCGTAATTGAAAAAAGGTAAGAAATTGTGCAGTTCTAACAAAACGAAAAAATATGTTATTTTATGCCCGCCGTTACAAGGTTACGTTGTTGAATATTTGATGAATTGTCAAATGTTACCTATTAAAATGACTCCACTTTATTTATTCTACTCTCTTGGCATCTTTCAAATAACTCCTCATGAACAAGGCGTGCGATTCTCCATACAAATGTATTCCCCTTTTTTCTTCCTGAATAATGCCTCTAGAACAATTTTTTTTCATAAAATCTAGGTTTGCTGTAAACACGTCCCTGTCATTTTCTTTTTTTTTCAGCAACTAATAAGTAAAGAAAATATGACCCTTCAAATATTACAAAAAATGCCCTATTTTTACCGCCGTGATTAGACGACTACCAGGACAAATTAGAAAAATATTTAACATTAAAAAAAATTATAGGAACCTAAACATACTCTTTCTTAAAATATTAATGTAAAAAATAATTGAATCGGTTTAGTTTTCGAGGAGAAAAAAGGGGAATACGAAACGTTGATCTCGTCAAAATTTTTGTGATAATTTCGGTCTGAGCTGCAGCTGTCCCTATCGCACACTACGGGGGCAGACTTGAGGTAAGGCGACGGCAATAGATTCTTCAAATACTTATGTTCTAAATTCCTGGGAGGCCCCGTTCTCTCTTAAATGGTAGGACTCAGGAGCCAAATGGTAGGAGGCCCAGCATCGAACCTTTAACCACTCGTAGATGGTATCAATTCTTCACTTAGTAAAGATATTGGCGCCAGAAAGTATACAAAGGTTATATTTATTATCTCATCTCAAATGCTCGTGACCTAGGTTTTGAACTCAAACAAAGTAATTTGAATACATTACTCACCTAACAAATTAGTGATAATAACGTAGGTACACCACATACTGAACTGAACGTCATCCCAGTGGAATTTGTACCTTGTGAACAGGTACATTATTGTGAATTCTCCTGAAATTTTATAATATACCTATTAGTTATTAGCAGAACTTGATTCCTCATGTAATACGGGCACGCTCGTTCAATCATAGACCGCATCCAGCGCTTCCCATCCCATCAGGCGTGCTCGAAGTTAAGTTTTTTTTAATTTGTTGAATGGGCCTGCATTCAGCAAGTGAAAAAAAAATCGGCCAAGTGCGAGTCAGACTTGCACACGAAGGTTCCGTACCACAAGGCATAACACGCCAAAAAAAAAACGTTTCTTTTATACCCCTTTAAATTTTGACTTTATTTTATTTTTATTATTTGTTGATAAAGCGGCAACAGAAATAAATCATCTGTGAAAATTTCAACTGTCTAGCTATCACGGTTCATGAGATACAGCCTAGTGACAGAAAGACAGACTGACGGACAGTAGAGTCTTAGTAATAGAGTCCCGTTTTTACCCATTGGGTACCCTAAAAAAAATTCAGTTGGAAATAGTTTGGAGGAAAAGGAAATAACAAAGAACCAGATTAACGTTATCACTACATAGTATAAAACAAAGTCGCTTTATCTGTCCCTATGTCCCTTTGTCCCTTTGTATGCTTAAATCTTTGAAACTACGCAACGGATTTTGATGCGGTTTTTTTTAATAGATAGAGTGATTCAAGAGGAAGGTTTATATGTATAATAATAATAATGTTTCCGTGCGAAGCCGGGGCGGGTCGCTAGTATCATTATAAAGAAGTTTGACTGCTTCGTTGGTACAGTGGGTACTTACAAGCTGCTGCTAAGTTATTAAGTTATTATGCGTATTGGTTCGATTCTCAGGCCCTGACCTTTTGCCATTTGAATTTGAAAATATAATAAAAATGGTATCGGTCCCGCCTGCTTCCGACATTTATTTAATTTATAATAGGCTTGTTTTTAGTTTTTTTAACTTAAGTTTTTTACCGCAGTCGGGTTTTTTATTTTTGTTATTTTTTTTTACCCTATGGGAATGGCACCCTAAAAAGAACTTACCAGCCATAGGCCCATAGACAATGCACATGACAATGAGCAGTAGGCAAATACGCAGTCTTCTGTTTCCGGGTCCTTTTTTGAAAGCCACCTTAAACGTGTCAGTCACCAGGCTAACATCGAAGAACTCTCGCAGGAAGCCTTTCTTTTTGTGTTTCATTATCTCCTGAAAATTTCATCAATTTTTAAACAGCAAAATTATTATCTTCAGATAAATTAAAAAGAACTGAATTATCGGTCATGTAATTTAATAGAAACTTTTAAGGGGCATGGTAGCATGCGTAGTTCATACACACATAATACCAAAATAATTTGTAAATCAAACATATGGTAATGTGTATTTATTAGAGTTGCCGCGAATACTCGCTATTATTCGGTATTCGGCATTACTCGTCATTTTTTTGATATTCGTCGAATACCGAATAATGGCTAGTATTATTCGGCATTCGGCGAATAGTCGTCGAAAATAAACTTTTAACGAACAAAAGAACTAATGAGTTAAAAATAATCATTTTTTAAATTATTTTCCTTAATAAAACAATACACAATATCTATTATTATCTGTAATATGTGCCTGTGCCTATCATATTCATGAAATTAAATTAGTAAGGCTTTTTAATTAATATTTAAAATCCAACAGAGGCAGATTGTGGTGCAAAAAAACAATTTTTTCTGCACGTTCTGGAGCAAGTCGGTTTCGTTTTTCCTCGTAAATTAAACCTGCCTCGGAAAATAGTCTTTCTGAATAAACAGAGCTTGCTGGTGTGATTAAGTATCGTTTAGCAAGCTTACTTAAAATAGGAAATCTATTCTTATTGGTACTCAAAGCCCACCATTCATATGGGTTTATTTTTCTGTCAGCCTTTGCTAATGCGATGTAGTTGGCGATTTCTTCAGCAGTGGCATTCTTGGGTTGCTCTTCAGTAGGTTGCTCTATAGATGATTCTTCAAAACATGCCCAAAATAGTTTATGAGTTTCCGAATCATGCTCACTTTCATTATCTAAACGAGACCTTTTGGATGCCGTTTCTGGATCCGAATCATCATTTTCGTCATCTAAAGAAAGCCTAAGACCTTCTCTGAGCGCAGCTCTACGGATCCGTAAACACAAGCGTATTGATTGAGCGGGAAATCTCCTACAATAATAATCGCTGGGTTATACAAAACGGGGTATTCCCCGTAAACTAAAGAGAAAGACTTGTACAAGGAAAGGGTTGCCAGCATTTAAAAATGGAAAATTAAATTTACTACATATATGTAGGTATGTATAACATGAAACAGATTTCTTTAACTTTGTTGTTTTTTTTTCTCACAACCTTAGAAGAAATTAGAAATATGTTTAATGTGTTTAATGTTTTTTTTTATGTCGAATAGTAATGTCGAGTTATTCGACTATTCGCCAAAGTGAATGGCGATTAATCGGTATTCGACTATTCGCTATAAACACTATTCGCGGCAACTCTAGTATTTATTTCGATTGGATTACAGAATATCTAGGATCCCAAATATTTATTTTGAAAGGACACTGATATAAAGACGAGATATGAGGAATTTCAAATTTCTATAGAAAACTTGGTTTTCTCATAACTCGTCTTTAAATCAGTGTCCATTCAAAATACATATTTGGGAACCTAGATATTCTGTAATCCAATCGGAATAAATACACACTACTTTAAGAATATGTTTGATTTACAAACTATTTCGGTAATACGTTTGTATGAACTATGCATGCTCCGCCGGCCTCTTAAGTGCGCGTGTAAGTCGCACGTGCTATAAAATAGTATACGATACGTGTGACTTAAGTACGCTATTAATGCACGACGTTAGCGCCCGGGGGTTGCGAGTTCACGCCGTGCAATAATGGACTACTTAAGTTACTCGTATCGTAATGTATTATAAAAAAATCGGAGAAATCTTAGGCAGTCCAGCGTAACACGAACTTTTACTTACAATTTTCTTCTCAGCCCTTTGCAGCGGTTGTTTCAAAAAGAAGTATCCATATACCAAACTGAACAAATGAAGTGATAATGACGCTGAAAATACACCGTAATACCCTGCCCAAGCAAACAATACACCGCTCAAAGCACTTCCGATGGAATAACCTATCGATGAGCACATGTTTAATAACCCCATCCTAAAGGTCCTGTCCTCTCCAGTTGTGATATCATCAATATAACTATACACACCAATGGAGTTCGTGAACCCACCTCCCACTAAAGCTGGAAATATCACTTCTGCGAATGCAGTCACTTCTACAGGCAAGTTAAAGAAATAAGTATTCAAGATTAAGCCAACGCAAGACAAAACTTCTCCGATTATAGGTAGTAAGATGATTGCTTTTCTTTTTCCAGTCTTATCACTCCAAGCTCCAACGAAAAGCATTATTATCACAGGGAACACTGTTTGAACTATATTCTTCCACAATGTGACACTTGCGGTTACTCTTTGTACTTCTTGTTCTTCAAACGTATAATTTTCCGTTTGTCTTGCATTCAGCGCATCACATATTTCTGTGCTATAATTCAGATTGACTCTGCAGGCCTTTTCTAAATTTAAATTCTGTATTGCTAACGATGTGAGAATACCAGGAATAATGTAGCATAGCAATAATGGTTCTACAGTTATGTTGTCTTTGATTAGTTTCAGTCTTTCTCTGAAAATCAATTTCTTTTTCTCTTCATTTTTCTTGACTCCTTCTGTTTCTTCTAGGTTTGGTTTAAGAGGAGAAGATTCATCAGTGTTTTCTTTATTTACCTCTTCTTTTATGTTCTCGGGTTCTCTTTTAGAAGGATCCATTTTTGCAACTCTATCTTTACATGACAGTGTGATAATGAATGATTATTATCCAGCAAAAACACCCTTTGATCGTGTCTGTTTACATTTCAACTGTTTGCTGTGTCGCTTATAATATATGTGCTTTTAGGTAAAATAACATGCCTGCTTTTATTTCATGTAATGATAAGATTTATCTCACTCTAACATTGTAATCAACCAAAACCCTAATTAGTAATAAAGATAATGATGCCTACATCCATTCGTTCTACTTTTTCTGAGAGCTTCGTCAACATTAATATGAAATTTTTACTGACGCGTATTTTTTAAATCTTATCACTGTAAACAGTGCAGATTAATTTACTATTTGTAGCAGGCTTACAAAAAACAAAGTAGTATAAAATGAATAGCTTTATTTAATATAATTTGCATGATATTTCTTTCTTTTCTCAACAGATAAGGATACAAACTATGTAGTTCCTTTTTTGACGTTAGTACAGTATAACGTGAACAAAAATAAAATTCCGGATATGTCTTTCTTATACAGAGGGAGTGGGCTGTAATCTACCACGCGCGCGCGGGCCCAGTGTGGGTTGTTACACTTGGTTTATGTTCTTTTTACTCAGCGCTTTACACGTATCGAACTGCATAGTACATTAGACAAAAAATAATAGCGCGTTATGTCGGAGTGCAGGAACTCTTTCAGGTTTGGTAGTTTCTTAAATAGTATTTGTTTTTATGGATTCCGTACATGAATCTGGACACACCAATTTTTTCGTTGGTTATAAAAATGAAAATCGGTTTTTTCCTACAATAGTGCAATACCTAAGCGGTCAAAATGAATAAATAAATACCCACTACACGCGAGGCGCACCGCACTTTTTAGTATGAAATGCGTTGCGCTGCGGCTTTTTGCGGCTGTAATGTGCGTTTGGCTTACAGCATAAGCATAATATATCTATGATGTTCCCACTACTGGGACACACGTCTCCTCTCTTCGGGAGGGTTGGTATCTACCAACCCTCCCGAAGAGAGGAGGCGTGTGTCCTAGAACTGAAAATTCGAAGACATGCATCTGCATGTCTTCGAATTTTCAGTTCTAGGACATGTCGGTTTCCTCACGATATTTTCCTTCACCGTTTTGAGGGCTTGGCTTTAAGATTATAATTTTATCTACCAAACAAATGTAACACGTCAGTGAATAAAACTTTAACGAGCATTAATAAACAGCAATGAAAGCAATATAATAAATTAATAACAGAGAGACCTCGGCCTCGGTGTTCTACGATGTGTATTATTATTGTATTACCAAATTAGCAGGGATTAGCTAATAGTCCATTACGCGGTAATCGGTACTGAAATCATAACATGCCTGTTTAACCTGGCTTTTGAATGGTTGGGTGTTAGTCTACCTACTACGCTAAGTAGTACCTACTAATGTTATCCCTCAATGTGATTTTGTTTGATATGTTCTCGTCTAACTAGTGTAATGTGGGTGTATATTATATAAGTACACCTCTCCTTACCTCTTTGGGGAATACAGGCGTTAACTGTCATGTCATGCCTGAGTTCACCAACTTTCAAACCACCGGTTAGGTGTTCGTATTTAATTTATTTATTTATTTATTTATTAACTATGGAAGACTTACAGTACAGCTAAGATTAACAGATTAAAAAGTAGTATGTGAGACTGACAGCCAATTAAAAGTCCTCACTTTTAAAAACTGATTAAAAAGAAAAAGAAAGAGTGTGAACAACACAATACAGCCACAAAAAAAAAAAAATAAATACCTACAGTAAACATTCAAGCTTAAACTAAATTCACGTTTTTCACATTTTACATTCAGTACAGTAATAAAAACCTGAAAAAACGAAATCTTACTTAAAAAAGCTAAGGCTCATGCACTTTCTGGCCGAGGACACACTCGTTATGAAAGCGTTTAAGGTGGTTTATGTCAAATTCCCTAAGGAAATTTTAAATATAGAACTGATTAAATATTTAATTAGTTGATTTAAACGTTGATGAACACAAGGCTATAGAGCTTATGCAATTAAAAGCTTCCAAAACACGTTTATTTTAGAAAAAAAAAAGTTTTAAGTCATTGATTTTTTGGTGAAAATAACTTTTGAAAGTCATTTTATTTTTGTAATGAATTTTCTTATATTGACACCTTTTTATCAATTATGACTTTGTAACACTTTTTTGAGATAGTAAGAAGTCGGTTAAAAACATAAACTGCGCCTTGTGTTCACCAACATTTAAATCAACTAATTATATATTTAATCAGTTCTATATTTAAAATTTCCTTAGGAAATTTGACATAAACCAACCGTTTAAATACCTAACCGATGGTTTGAAAGTTGGTGAACTCAGGCCATAAAGTGTTAGCACAATCTGTCTTTTGGCGACGACCTGTCACCGTTGCAATGACGAACCTACAGCCCTTTCATAGTAATTTTAGCTCTAATATTGCATCACAGTCAAATTCAAAGTGATCTTTATTGTCGTTACAATATGGATCCTATTGGGTTGCTCCTATCAAAGGTATTCGCACAATTAGGCCCGCTAGCACCACAAATCACTAAACACGGTTAGCGCTAAACAAATTACCACACAACTTTACAATTACAATTTACACTAAGCCACATAATTACAATGAAAAAACCCATACAAATAAGTAAATTGTCAAGTCAAGTCAAGACAAGTCTACAATTTACAGATTTTTTATTTCGGTGTTACGCAAAATTTTCTACAATTTAACAATTTTGTAGAATTGTGGACTTGGATAGTTTTGGTGTGTAGGGCCAGTAGTCCCTGATTTACCTACTAAATGTAAAAATACTAACCGTAATAAATATGTAAAAAACTAAAAGAAAATAACCAAAAAAAATTGATAAAAAAAATCAATCGTTTAATTTTAATTTTTCATCTGGCTTTTCGCAGTCCTCTATCGCTGCTTCGTTTTTCAATCTTTCCTTTTTGTGTTGGAAGTACATCCACCTGCGAATAAATTGTAAGAATTAATCTTTATAGGCTTTTCTAGTAAACCCAAAAAAATGGTTATACGCCTCTAATGACGACTGTAATTAATGATCATAAGGACAAAATTTCCCCAGAACATAATTCAATTCAATTCAAATTCAATTCAATTCAAATTCATTTATTGTTTGTCACAGGTGAAATATTTGTTCTTATTATTATTATAAAAGATCGCTGTAACATACCTATAGGGTGTACAATATTTTTTGTTTTGGTAACTTAAATTTAACATTATAATCAGTCAACATCTATAGTCAGTTCCTTTGTGGTGCCTACGGAAACTTGTTGATAAAGGGAATCCCTTAGTGAAAGAGTTAAATAACGCTTATAGCAGCAATGACGTGCTAAAAACAAAATCAGCCTCGACGATTGCCTAAAGAATAAAGGTCTTAGAACCTTCTAGCCTAAAGAATAAAGGTCTTAGAACCTTCTAGCCTAAAGAATAAAGGTCTTAGAACCTTCATACGTAGGTAATCGGCTTATAATGTTTCCACTGTTGGGACACAGGCCTCCTCTTTGTGGAGGGAGTGGCGTAATATACCACACGGACCCAGCGCGGGTTGGTAGATGTCACATGTCTTCAAATTTTTGGTTCTAGGACATGACGGTTTCATCACCATGTCTTCCTTCACTGTTTTGAGAGCAGTGGTGATGATATAATTTACACAAAGTAAAACGCCTGGGTTACGTCGAGGTTCGAACCTATAATTCTTAAGTTGCGGCCGTTGCCAATGAGCCACCACTGTTCCTTAAGACCTAAGACAATTATTTTTGGGTAATTATTGATCTTGACGGACTTAATACTCCTTACCCAAATATGGCAAAAGCAGGCAACGTCAAAAATGCTCCTAATACGTAGACAGCTCCCGAGAAAAACTTGATGGTTGCCATATAGACGCGGGAGTAGACGGGCCCGTATATTAAGGGCACTATGGCTTCTACTAACCCGAAGAGAGAGTTCAATTTTCCTAAAAAAATAAATAATTAAATTATTATTTGGTAAAACAAAATATCTGTACTTATATAACAATGCGTTTAGGGTACTGCTGGGGCTGCCTCGGTTTTGCAGCGCTTCTTCGATGTTCGCACAGGCGCAAACCGATGACTTTTTTGCTATTATTAGGAAGCGGAGCGCCTCGCTACTAAGTCGTTTCCGACGCAGCACTCACAGTATCCTGAGCGTATTGTCCGAGCGGTGGGACTCGGTGATGTTGGAGAGGTGGGCATCCACCTCTCCAACATCACAGACGAACTGGCATGCAAGTGCATACTTGCATGCCAGTTCGTCACCGTTTATTATGTGATTATTGTTTTCTATGAATTTCTTGTAATTGTCTATTTATTTTTTCTATGTATTATTATTAATGAATTTTTGATTATTCCTTGGTTACTAACATAATTTTTAAGTGTATTTACTAACAAAAATATGGATCTCTGTGTCTGACATAAATAAAATAAAATTATAGATTATGATAAAGTAGTGACGAAGTCAAAATTGTAAGTTGAATATTTTTGATAAAAAGTCATTGCTATGAGGCGCGTGGTAACGAGTCTGGTGCCGAAAATATAGTTTTTTGTGAATTTTTGTCCGTTTGGCTTTTTGTTTGGATGTATGTTCTGGATTAGCGCAAAAATGGCTGAATGGTTTTTTATGGAGTTTGGCACATAAATAGTTTATAACCTGGATTAATACAAAGGGTACTTTTTATCTCAATACATTCCTGTGGGACATTAAGGCGGGTGAAGCCCCGGGCAAAAGCTAGTATAGAATATACTATAGATTTATTGTGAGAAACGTCATCAAGCTAGAAGGATCTTAATATACGGCTAGTAGAGATGAATCGAAGAAGAAGATATTCACATAATGCACCTTCCAAGTTATTTCTTCACAATCCTTGATTAACTGGTAAAGAATGCTTATGGGTGCTTGCACCAGCGGCGGCGACCTCTCGCGTCCGACCCTGGTTAAAGCCATGGTCCGGCGCGAGAGGGAGTGGGAGGCAGTCACCTCCTTCTGCGAAGCAGTCATGCTAGCGAAGGAGGTGGCGGGATGGCTCAGGGAGAGAGCCTCCTGTCCCTGCCGCCGCAGGAGACGCTCCGGGCGTCGGGAGCCGCGCGACGACTCCCGGCCACCGTAGGCGCGGGCTTGCGGGCGGAGAGTAATGGGTAGCTCACCGTCCGATCAGGACCAGGCCCGTGCCGGACGGCGCGTACGTGTTCCACGCACGCTTGAAAGAGATGTCAGCATCAAATTGAAGGGGCCCGTTAGGGCCGAAGCCTGCCGGGTCAGCGGGATTATCCGAAAGGGTTACCGCTGACCCGCCGGAACATAAAGGGCTAAAGAAGGAACACGGGTGGGTTTTAGTCAGTAAGAGCCTGACGCTCCCTTCCGCTCCACCCAGAGCGGGAGGGGTTATTTGATGATTTCCCATCCTCAAAAAAAAGCACCCAAATGCCTTTAACTCCGTTTTTGAAGATAACTCTTATCTAGCATAAAGTTAAAAAAAGAAATAATAAGCAGGACTAACACCAAATTAATAGGAATAAGAGCGATGATGATGAGCGAGTATTAGTCGAGTAAGTTATGAGATCAAACTCAATGCGGAATCATATAGAAATTACTAACCAAATTCTTCTTTCTCCACTAGTTTCGTGGCAATGGATTGCATTGCGATGTACGAGATTCCACTCACCATGTCTAATATAGGTGCTGTGGATAAAAACAGAAAATATCAGTTTTAATGTTTAGTAGTCTACTAGTGTGATTTAAAGGAGTTGTGGTAACGGCCGCGACTTACGATTTAAGGCTTCTTCAAACAGGCGCGACACGCGATATAATCGCGCGCAACACAAAGGCACCGCTCGTTGCGCGACTTGCGCTGCCTTTGTGTTGCGCACGATTTTATCGCGTGTCGCGCCTGTTTGAAGGAGCCTTTATAGGTCGTAGGTTCGATGTTTCGAACCCAGTCATTACTTTGTGTAAGTTATTTCATCGCCACTGCTCTCAAAACGGTGACGGATAAAATCGTGAGGAAACCGGCATATCCTAGAACCAAAAATTCGAAGACGTCCACCGACCCGCACTGGGCCCGCGTGGTGGATTCCAGCCCACCCCCTCTCACAGAGAGGAGGCCAGTGTCCCAGCAGTGGGAACATTGAAGGCTGATTTTGATGACTATTAGTCAGTGCTAAAAGCCGTTGAGGAGTTCCCTTGTACGGAGACGACCCTGGCTCCAGCAAGGTCGAGTTACAGTACCCGGCGATAAATATTGCACATCGACCTTTGGAAAGAGGCAATCGGCTAATTTCGGCTTCGTAGAGCGTTATCTCTGTCGCACGAAATACAAACAGTCCGGTATCTATTAGGAGCTGTTAAAACAATTATGATTTGCTTCTTTTGTTAATTATTTTTATTCCTTGTATAAAATGGTTTTGTGTAAAAAGGTCGATGTGCAATATTTATCGCCGGGTACTGTACTATTGTATTTAAATTTTTATATGTTTCCATGGAAACCATAGCTCGGTTGTTGGTCAAAATTCACTAGCAAGCAAGCAACCAAACATACAATTTAACAAGGAATGTTCAATAAAAGCTTGTTAAAATTGCTAAAATAAATATTACTCACCTAAGTAGAACTCCCAGGTGCACCTAGCAAAAGCGTAGACGAAAGCTGCCGTGATTTTACTGGTGTTTGATATGACACCGAGTAACGCATCATCCAGCTTCAAGTAGTTACTGAACAGGGTTATTGCGAAGAATGTTCCTGGGAAGTACCAATTCAAAATAAGTTTTAGTCGCGGTTGGGGATCGGAGGATCACAGACTTTTTTTTTTTCAGAATGGGAAATCATCAAATGACCCCTCCCGCTTTGGGTGGAGCGGAAGGGAGTGTCAGACTCTTACTGACTAAAACCCACCCGTGTTCCTTCCTTAGCCCTTTATGTTCCGGGTCAACGGTAACCCTTTCGGACAATCCCGCTGAAAGAAGGAGGAGGAGAGGATCACAGACTTGACACAGCATGTCACTATTCATGTAGAACACTATTTATTCTACTCTCTTGGCATCTTTCAAATAACTCCTCATGAACAAGGCGTGCGATTCTCCATATAAATGTATTCCCCTTTTTTCTTCCTGAATAATGCCTCTAGAACAATTTTTTTTCATAAAATCTAGGTTTGCTGTAAACACGTCCCTGTCATTTTCTTTTTTTTTCAGCAACTAATTAGTAAAGAAATAAAACCCTAAAGAAATATGACCCTTCAAATATTACAAAAATGCCTTATTTTTACCGCCGTGATTAGACGACTACCAGGACAAATTAGAAAAATATTTAACATTAAAAAAAAATTATAGGAACCTAACTAAACATACTCTTTCTTAAAATGTTAATGTAAAAAATAATTGAATCTGTTTAGTTTTCGACGAGAAAAACGGGGAATACGAAACGTCGATCTCGTCAAAATTTTTGTGATATTTTCGGTCTTAGCCTATCACACACTACGGAGGCAGACTTGAAGTAAGGCGACGGCAATAGTTTCTTTAAATATCTATTTTATAAATTCCTCTGAGGCCCCGTCCCCTCTTGAATGGTAGAAGGACTTAGGAGCCAAATGGTAGCCAGTATCGAACCACTCGTAGATGGTATCAATTCTTCACTAACTTAGTACAGTACCCGGCGATAAATATTGCACATCGACCTTTGGAAAGAGACAATCGGCTAATTTCGGCTTCGTAGAACGTTATCTCTGTCACACGAAATACAAACAGTCCGGTATCTATTAGGAGCTGTTAAACAATTGTGATTTGCTTCTTTTGATAATTATTTTTATTTTTTGTATAAAATCGATAGGATCGAATAGGTCGATGTGCAATATTTATCGCCGGGTACTGTAAAGATATTGGCGCGCCAGAAAGCATACAAAGACTAAGTATATTTATTATCTCTTATCTCTCTTAATCTTAGACAATCAACATCAGAATTAAAGCTACGCATAAATTATATGGAACAGCAATCACGTTCAAGCAATGTAGAAATTTAATGTCTACCAGAAAATAAGCAGGAGAATCTTAATACAGTCGTGAAGCAGCTGGGGTCAGTGGTCGAATGCGCGCTAAGTGACAATGATATTCTTCACTGTACCCGCGTAGCCAAACTCCAAGCTATCAATACTCGCCCGTGGTCTATCGTCGTGCAACTGGCCTCCCCGAGAACTCGTGATAGTCTTCTGGCGTCGGTAATCAATTACAATAAAGAAAAGAAAAATAATACTGACAAACTCAATAGTGCCGATCTTAGGATAGCTGGAGACAGAAAACCAGTATATGTGCTCGAACATTTGTCTTCTTCTAATAAAGCGCTTTACGCTGCTACTACACAAAAAGCAAAAGAGAAGGGATACAGATTCGTATGGGTACGAAACGGCAGGATTTTTGTCAGAAAGACCGTGGAAGCAGACCATATCCTCATTAAAGATTTAGATACTCTAGATAAGTTAACATGATTCGCGTATATATGTTTTTCTCTCTTTTTTTTACTAAATATACATGTAACTTTTACTATAATATTTAACAGAATTCGATAATTTACAAATATTTTATCAAAACTGTAGAGGTTTAAGAACAAAAACGCATATTGTCAGTCGCAATGTGTATTGTAATAACTATGATATAATAATTCTTTCAGACTTGGCTTAATGACATCGTGCAAAGCAGCGAGCTATTCGACGACAGGTACGTGGTTTACCGACGAGACAGAGACTTCTGGTTTGCAAAATGGTAAAGAGGGTGGAGTTTTAATAGCTGTCAAAAAATGTTTCAATTCTAAGCGTGCAGTGCAATTCGAAAGTAGCTGTGAAGACCTTTGGGTTCTTTTGGATCTCCCTGCCGCTCGCCCTGCCCGTCGAATAGCTCTCTGTGCAGTCTATCAATGAAATTATATTCAAGAAGTTAAAAAGTCTAGATTGTAGCAAGGGTGCAGGGCCTGATGAAATACCACCGATCTTCATCTATGAGTGTGCAACCGAGCTGGTTATTCCCCTATCACTTATCTTCAATATATCTTTGGCATCTAGCGTTTTCCCTTCAAAATGGAAGGTGGCTAAGGTTGTGCCCATCCACAAAACGAACAATGATGATGATGTTTCTAACTACAGACCCATATCGATCTTATCGACTCTTGCTAAGGTCTTTGAATCTCTCATTATGTCCTTATATTCAAAAACACCTAAAACTGTACTTGAGTGAAGAGCAACATGGCTTTGTGGAGTCTAGGTCTACAAGTACTAATCTTGTTCTGTTCACGGAACTGTTAGCGAGAACAATTGACTCGGGTTACCAAGCTAATGTTATTTACACAGTTTTTAGTAAAGCTTTCGACAAAGTCTCACATTGTATATTAATTGGCAAATTACAACCACACGGTATTACTGGATCACTGCTTTCATGGCTAGGTTCATACCTTGTGGATAGGTCTTTATTTGTAGTGGTCAACGGTTTTCATTCAAATTCACGATATATTTCGTCGGGCGTGCCGCAGGGATCACATTTGGGCCCAGTTTTATTTAATTACTTCATAAACGACATCCCTAACTGCTTTCACAACTCAAGTTTATTTATGTATGCCGATGACCTAAAATTTGTTAAAATTGTTAAATCGAAAGACGATGCCCTCGACTTACAGTGGGATCTGGATAGGCTGATCCATTGGTGTGACACGAATGATATGCACTTAAATTCAGGCAAATGCTATCACATAAAATTCACGAGAAATCACAATTTAATTGAACATAATTATTTTATTAATGGGGTCAAAGTTGGCGAACTGGACACAATCACAGACCTTGGTGTCACATTTGATAAAAAATTAACCTTTATTCCGCACGTAGACAATATCATAAAAAAGTCCTCTAAAATGCTGGGCTTTGTTATAAGAAACTCCAAACATTTTAAGTGTTCGAAGACTAAAATAATGCTATATAATTGTCTAATTCGAAGCGTCTTGGAGTACTGTAGTGTAATTTGGCGACCGCACTATGCCTCACATTCGTTGCGGCTAGAACGTGTTCAAAAACGATTTCTATGGCATCTAGCGTTTTCCAGCGGCTTGGCAAAAAAAATACGTTCCTATAGTAATAGACTAAAACACTACAATATGATCTCCCTGGAAAAACGCCGACGACTAAATGACGCAACGTTTGTGTGCAAAGTAATGTCCCATAAAATTGACTGCCCCCAGATATTGAACACATTCAACTTCCGTGCGCCCTCAAGAATTCCTCGCAATCCAATAACACCACTGTGTCCACCACAAAGTAGAACGGTTTTAGGCGCTAATTCTCCATTTGCAAGATTTTGTAAGGTAGTGAATAATAATTGTAGCGATCAAATTGATCTGCACTTTGACTCTCTAAACAAATTGAAAGCTAAAATTTACAAATGTCTTCCGAATTTAGATTAAGTACTTTCTGGCATATTATGAAACATGTTTTTTTTTGTCTTCCCAATAGTTTAATTTTTCATTTGACCTATGTCTTCATACAACTTAAAACATATAACTTTCATTTAACTTTAGTTACATTTTGTATGCATGCGGAGTTCACCTATAAGAGATTGTTACGCTAATTTGTTACATTTTTTGTTACCCTAAGCATATTACCAGTGTAAACAGTTGTTGGTGAACCAATATAAATAAATAAATAAATAAAATCTCATCTCAAATGCTCCTGACGGAGGTTTTGAACTCAAAAAAACTAATTTTTATACATTACTCACCTAAAAAATTAGTGATAATAACGTAGGTACACCACATACTAAACTGAACGTCATCCCAGTGGAATTTGTACCTTGTGAACAAGTACATTATTGTGAATTCTCCTGAAATTTTATAATATACATATTAGTTATTAGCTGCACTTGATTCCTCATGTAATACGGGCACGCTCGTTCAATCATAGACCGCATCCAGCGCTTCCCATCAGGCGTGCTCGAAGTTAAGAGAGCATTCAACAAGTTTTTTTTTTAACTTGCAGAATGGGCCTGCATTCAGCAAGTGAAAAAAAAAATCGGCCAAGTGCAAATCGGACTTGCAAACGAAGGTTCCGTACCACAAGGCATAACACGCAGAATAAAACGTTACTTTTATACCCCTTTAAATTTTGACTTTATTTTTATTATTTGTTGCTAAAGCGGCAACAGAAATAAATCATCTATGAAAATTTCAACTGGCTAGCTATCACGGTTCATGAGATTCAGCCTGGTGATAGACAGACAAACAGACGGAAGGTGGAGTCTTAGTAATAGGGTCCCTTTTTACCCGACTGCGCCAAAAGGAGGGTTATGTTTTTCGAGTGTATGTATGTATGTATATTTCTTTGGCACGCTCTGTAGCCTAAACGGCTTGATCAATGTCAGCTTGAGAATGCCGTTAGATTCGTCTTAACTGTAAGAGTAAGATTGAGTATATAAAAATTGAAAAAAAATAAATTAAATGGGCGATTTTTGGCGCCATATTGTTTAAAAAAAAATCTCTTAACCTATCGAGTGGGGTATCAAAATAAAGGGTTTTAAAAGGCGATTACAAAAATATAAACAACCTATAAGGTTAAAAGTAATTCGAAATGACAAATCGTAAAAAACAAATACCAAGAACTAAATCGTCTGCGAAATCTTTCACATTTGTAAACTAAAAAAAAGTAATTAACAAAAAAAAAACTTAAATGCTAAAAACAAGCCTATTTTAGATTAAATAAAACTTAGAAGCAGGCGGGACCTATTTGAATTTGAAAATATAATAAAAATGGTATGGGTCCCGCCTGCTTCCAAATTTTATTTAATTTAAAATGGGCTTGTTTTTAGCTTTTCAGTTTATTTTTAACTTAAGTTTTTTACCGCAATCTGGTTTTTTATTTTTGCTAATTATTTTACTTTTTTTTTACTCTTTGGGTACGGAACCCTAAAAAGAACTTACCAGCCTTAGGCCCATAGACAATGCCCATTACAATGAGCAGTAGACAAATATGTAGTCTTCTGTTTCCGGGTCCTTTTTTGAAAGCCACCTTAAATGTGTCAATCACCAGGCTAACATCGAAGAACTCTCGCAGGAAGCCTTTCTTTTTGTGTTTCATTATCTCCTGAAAATTTCATCAATTTTTAAACAGTAAAATAATTCTGTCAACATTTAGGACCTCTTCAAAAGTAAATAGATAGATCATCAGATAAATTAAAAAGAAGAACTGAATTATCGGTCAGGTAATTTAATAGAAACGTTCATCAATAATACCTATTCAACCAAAACGAACGAAAAGCCACATCGTAAAATCCAAAAATTGATTAAACCTACGAAGAACGTGGGAAGAGGACCAAGACGCCATAGGAATCTTTTGTGACCTCTCCAAGGCATTTGATTGCGTCGATCACGAAACCTTGCTTTTGAAACTTGAGCAATACGGACTTGGAAAACTTGCGCTCAGTTTAGTTATATCTTATTTAAAATGTGAAACGGATGTGCCACATGAGATAATATCCTTATTCAGGTACTGGTATGATAAGCAGCTGAATAGTGTCAGATAGGCAGGGGCGCGGTCTGACGTGTACCAAGGGGGTTTATCCTCGCCTCGCCTCTTTAACCTGTATATGAACCGGCTGATCGGTAAGCTCAGCAGCACTAATATTGGGTGTTCTATAGATGGGGTTAGTATGAACAACATCAGTTACGCGGATGATATGGTGTTGCTGAGCCCATCGATCGGTGGGCTACGTAAACTTCTGCGCTTATGTGAGTCATATGCGGGGGCCCATGGGCTCAGGTACAATGCCAAGAAGAGTGAACTTATGATTTTTAAAGCCGGTACCAAATGCTACTCATCTGTACCTCCAGTCACTCTTTGTGGCATTCCTCCAAACAGGGTGAAGCAATTCAAGTATCTGGGTCACTGGGTCTCCGACGACCTGTGTGACAATCTGGACATTGACAGGGAGCGCAGGGCGCTGTCTGTCCGGTGTAATATGTTGGCTCGCAGGTTTGCACGATGTACTAGACCAGTAAAGGTGACTTTATTTAAAGCATATTGTCAGTCGTTTTACACGTGCAGCCTGTGGACCAACTTTACGCAGCGGGCGTACAGCGCACTGCGCGTACAGTACAACAATGCTTTCAGGATGTTGTTAGGGTTTCCGCGGTGTTGTAGTGCTTCGACTATGTTTGCTGAGGCGCGGACCGATGACTTTTTCGCGATTATAAGGAAACGGAGCGCTTCGCTATTAAGTCGCCTGCAAAACAGCTCGAACAGCGACCTGAAGGTATTGTCCGAGCGGTGGGATCTGCCCTTGTTGCAGAGGTGGATGCAGCTTCATAGTAGCACATCGCCTCGTATTATGTAATATTATGTGTTTTTGTTTTATTAGTTGTTTATTTTGGATGACGTTGTAAATTTTTGTTTGTATATTAATTTTATTGTTTCGATTATTTATTTTAATTTAATTTGGTTTATTCTATGTGCATTTAATTTGATTTGTATTGATTAATTTGATTTGTATTGAATTTAATTTGATTTGTGTTGATTTTATTTACATTTTATGTGATTTTATTTTATACGTGTACTAATAATGGGTGTTATTTAGCTGAAATAAATATTATTATTTTTATTTTTCATATCTCGGGACCATGGGGTCCCGGTCCTTTGGAAGGCATACGAGGGGCCGAAGCCAACTCGCAGAGGCCCCTTTGTAAATTTTAATGAAATGCGGCACCAACCGACGATTATCCCTGTATGCACTATGCAAATGCACCCAAGGATAACCCCCGGTTGGTGTAAGGCTATTGCAGGATATGGAAAAATAAAAAGTTAGACTATGGGTTTGGGTGGCTAAAGTGGACTGGTTACCAAGAACTATGGAAGATCTATGATCCCTGCCTGATCAATGTTTTATATATACACGGATAAAATGGCAGGGGGTGACTTGCACACTCAATAATGGGCCCCCGGAAACGGTCGCTAGCACATAGTGACGTAGCAACAAGGGGGCAACATGTCCTGAGGTGCTTATGAGGAGTGGAGAGGTATTCCACGGCTATCAGGACAATCCCGGAAGTACGGTCAAGATCCCTACCAGCATCTTACTGGAATACTTCCTTCATCCGAGCACGTTTGCTCTTGCGAATCTCTATTATTAAGGGGCCGGCGGCGTAGCATGTCGTTCATATACACGTAATACCAAAATATTTGTAAATCAAACATATTCATAAGGTAGGTACTTAGTGTGTATTTATTCCGATTGGATTACAGAATATCTAGGTTCGCAAATATGTATTTTGAAAGGTCACTGATATAAAGACAAGATATGAGGAATTTCAAATTTCTATAGAAAACTTATTTTTCTCATAACTCGTCTTTAAATCAGTATCCATTCAAAACATATTTGGGAACCTAGATATTCTGTAATCTAATCGGAATAATAACACACTACTTTAAGAATATGTTTGCTTTACAAATTCTTTTGGTATTACATTTGTTTGAACTATGCGTGCTCCGCTGGCCCCTTAAGTGCGCGTTTAGGTCGCACTTGCTATAAAATAGTGTACGATACGTGTGACTTAAGTAGGCTATTAATGGACGATGTTAGCGCCCGAAGGTTGCGAGTTCACGCCGTGCAATAATGGACTACTTAAGTCACTTGTATCGTAGTGTACTATAAAAAAATCTGAAGAAATCTTAGGCAGTTCTGAGTAACATGAAATTTTACTTACAATTTTCTTCTCAGCCCTTTGCCGCGGTTCTTTCAAAAAGATGCATCCATATATCAAACTGAACAAATGAAGTGATAATGACACTGAAAATACACCGTAATACCCTGCCCAAGCAAACAATACACCGCAAAAAGCATTTCCGATGGCATAGCCTATTGATGAGCACATGTTCATTAACCCCATTCTAAAGGTCCTGTCCTCTCCAGTTGTAATATCATCAATATAACTATACACACCAATAGAGTTTGTGAACATACTTCCTACTAAAGCTGGAAATATCATTTCTGCGAATGCAGTCACTTCTACAGGCAAGTTAAAGAAATAAGTATTCAAGATTAAGCCAACGCAAGACAAAACTTCTCCGATTATAGGTAGTAGGATGATTGCTTTTCTTTTTCCAGTCTTATCACTCCAAGCTCCAACGAAAAGCATTACTATCACAGGGAACACTGTTTGAACTACATTCTTCCACAATGTGACACTTGCGGTTACTTTTTGTACTTCTTGTTCTTCAAACGTATAATTTTCCGTATGTCTTGCATTCAGCGCATCACATATTTCTGTGCTATAATTCAGATTGACTCTGCAGGCCTTTTCTAAACTTAAATTCTGTACTGCTAACGATGTAAGAACACCAGGAATAATGTAGCATAGCAATAATGGTTCTACAGTTATGTTGTCTTTGATTAGTTTCAGTCTTTCTCTGAAAGTTAATTTCTTTTTCTCTTCATTTTTCTTGACTCCTTCTGTTTCTTCTAGGTTTGGTTTAAGAGGAGAAGATTCATCAGTGTTTTCTTTATTTACCTCTTCTTTTGTGTTCTCGGGTTCTCTCTTAGAAGGATCCATTTTTGCAACTCTATCTTTACATGACAGTGTTGTATCTTAGGTATCAGTCGTACGTATAATGTAATAAATGATTATTATCCAACAAAAACACTCTTTGATCGTGTCTGTTTACATTTCAACTGTTTGCTGTGTCGCTTATATATATGTGCAAAAACATGCCTACTTTTATTTCATGTAATGATAAGATTTATCTCACTCTAACATTGTAATCAACCAAAACCCTAATTAGTGGTAAAGATAATGATGCCTACATCCATTTGTTCCACTTTTTCTGAGAGCTTCGTCAACAATTTTTACTGACGCGTATTTTTTAAGTCTTATCACTGTAAACTGTGCAGATTAATTTACTATTTGTAGCAGGCTTACAAAAACAAAGGAGTATAAAATGAAAAGCTCTATTTAATATCATCTGCATGATATTTCTTTCTTTTCTCAACAGACAAGGATACAAACTATGTAGTTCCTTTTTTGAAGTTAGCACAGTATAACGTGATATATAACAAAAATAAAATTCCGGATATGTCTTTCTTATACAGAGGGAGTGGGCTAATTGTACTGTGTGTCTAAAACTATACCTCTATTCATCTGTTTTGTATTCACTTCGATTTTTAAGATTGGCTTGTGCGAGGTCGCCTGTTTCCTTGTCTCAGTATACTTTGGTTTTATCTAGTGGCCCAGCCCGACCTATGATTATCTATATACATTTTATATCTATCATACTTCCACTTACTATTTTCACGTTTTCAATATTTATTATACTTTTGTTTTTGCGGATTTTATACAGTATTACACTTTGGCTATGTATATTTCTGCAATATTTATAATACTTCTCTTTATTTTTACGAATTATACCTAACACCATCTATTTCAGTATATTTACACATCACATTATTTTGCAAGACTTCTTACTACGTAATACTTCTGACGCTGTCTACATTCAAAATATTAATATTAAAATACATACACTACTATTTTCAAAAATGATTAAGACAACAAGAAATTTAAAAGTTGGGTTATTTAATGCGGGGTCGCCAGGTTCGCGCCATGAGGAGTTCCTAGTTGCTATGGATACCCTCTCCGTAGACATCATGGCGATAAATGAGACATGGCTCAGGCAGGGAGAGGAGGGTCGCGCGCCGACAGTACCGGGCTATCGACTGCGGCACGTGCCGCGGGCGCGTTCTGTGCGTGGCGGCCGCGGGGGCGGCGTGGGCTTCTACGTGCGCCGCGGTGTGCGCGTGTGTTCAGTGCCGCACCCGCCGGCGCCGCAGGTCGAGCAGATGTGGCTCCGACTTAGCGTCAATGAGGGTTTTCGTGAAAATTTACGACACCAGTTGGCACCACTATGACAAGAGGTCTCCCAATACAAAATATATGATGACGTTCGTCATTCGATTCATTCATTCGTTCATCATTCCGTCATGACTAAAGAAAATATAGGCTCTTTGACAGATGCCTGGACCTGACGTGCCAGTGCTGCCACCTAGCGAACGTCATTTCAGAAAACCCTCATTCGCATTCGGTTATTATTGGTACAGCATACAGACCACCGTGGCTCGATGTGAATAGCTTCCTGGATTCAGTTACTGATTCTCTCGCCTCCTTTGCTAACGCGGACAGGGTTATCCTGCTTGGCGACTTTAATATTAATGTCTTAAACCAAAGTGACAACAAATCTAAACTTCTGAACAATTTCATATGTTGCTGTAACCTTACACAAATTATTACTGAGCCAACCCATTTCACAGACCATAGTGAAACTCTGATTGATGTTGTGTGCACTGATGCCCGTGTGTGTGGGGTCTCTGTATCACACATACCGGAGCTTGGTCACCATGCTATTATATCTGTTGAACTAAATTTCAAATTAGAGAAGCCTTCTCCACACTGGATTACCTACAGGCCACTCAGAGACATCCTCCCCGAATTTTTTATTGAAGATTTAAATAAAATGGACTGGGAACATATTGAAAGTCTGGAAGATGTGAACTCAATGGTATCCAAGTTTAATCAATACATTCATACACTTTTTGATTTGCATGCTCCCCTTAAAAAAGTCCAAATTAAAGAAAAATCTTATCCCTGGATAACAGACACGGTCAGGGAAATGATGAGGCTCCGCGATAAGTGCCATTTGAAGTCGAAATCGACAAAATCCGAGCATCATATCAAATCCTACAAGGAGTTTAAATACCTTGTTAGAGCTGCTTTTGATAGTGAGAAGTGTGCAGATTTTAAAACATATATTAATGAGAATATTAAACAACCTAAGAAGTTATGGAGTCATATCAAAACAACTGTAGCAACCTCAAAGAAACCAGATCATAGTCTGCCTCATTTCTGTAGCAACCCAGAATCTATCAACCAACACTTTCTGGATGTGCCAGGCAGCGGGAAGGTCACTACTGCAGACCTAACATATTTTGAGTATCATAGACACGGTAACAGTCATTTCCAGCTTGAGCCGATCGAGCAGGATGTGGTGTTGAGGATCTTGCGCAGTCTTAAGTCCAATGCACAGGGCTCGGACCAAATTTCTCTGGAGAGGCTGATGTTGACACTTCCTAGAACACTTGCAGTGATCACAGCTATCATCAACAGATCCATAGTCGATTCTTCTTTCCCTGATCTGTGGAAAATGGCAATAGTTAGACCGATCCCAAAAGTACCTAACCCCACTAGCGTGAAAGACCTCCGTCCAATCAGCTTACTTCCATGTCTGTCCAAGATTTTAGAAAGGGTTGTCTCAGACCAACTTAGGGCATATCTTGAGCACCACGGTATCTTGCCACTAGCTCAATCCGGTTTTCGAAGGGCCCATAGCACAGCAACAGCGCTCCTGGATGTTGTCGGTAACATCCTTGAAGCCAGAGACCAGGGTATGGGAACCCTGCTCGTCCTACTAGACTTTTCGCGTGCTTTCGATTCAATAAACACGTCACTTCTACTCTCCAAGCTGTCTTACTATGGGTGTGAAGTCGAAACTGTAAAATGGTTTGAGAGTTACCTTAGCAATCGATCGCAGTTTCATCCAGGTGACTAGTGACAGTGGAGATACTGTGTGCTCTGGTCCGAAGCCCGTGGAAAGGGGCGTACCTCAGGGATCGATCCTGGGCCCACTTCTCTTCATCCTGTACAGTGCTGACATCACTAACTGTCTGATCAACACCAAGTTCCACCTCTATGCTGATGATCTGCAGTTGTACCTCTCCTTCCGGTCCCAGGATATAGCTGAAACTGTAAACAGAATTAATGAAGATTTGGATAGGATCTCAGCTTGGTCCACAAGAAACTCCCTGGTCCTGAATCCTAGTAAGTCCAAGTATATTGTGATGGGATCTAGGGATTTCTTGAACAAAATGCTGGATTGCAACCTGGACCTCAGGATTGATGGATGTGGTGTGGAAAGGGTTCTGGAGGCTCGTAATCTGGGTGTAATATTTGACGGACAGCTACATTTTGAAGCACACATATTGGAGGCCGTGCGAAACTGCTTCTACCGACTCAAGGTCTTGTATCATATCCGTCCCTACATAAGTGTGGATATGCGTGTCATGCTGTGTGAGTCACTTGGGTCAGTGGGTCGTCTTAGGGTTCTATCCAAGCTGAATTACGCTGACACTGTGTATGGGGCATGTATCCTTGGTAGAAGTGAAAGACTGATTCAGCGGGTGCAGAATGCTTGTGCAAGATTCTGCTACAATGTCCCACCACGGTCCCACATCACTCCTTTCCTAAATAAGGGTAATCTGATGAGAATGTCAGCGCGCAGAAAGCTTCACCTGGCTACCCTACTCTTTGGCACAATTCTCACAAAGAAACCAGATTATTTATACAATAAACTGTCTTGGTCACGTGATGTTAACAAAATTAAAACTAGAGCATCTTCCTACCTCATGTTAGCCTCATCGCATAGAACTGCTACTCCGCCCCTAAGACGACCCACTGACCGAACTGCTGCGTTCCGTGGTAGTTTCAAATTCGCTGCTTCCCGTTGTTGGAACGACTTGCCACCTCCTTTTCGTTCTATAAAGACAGTTGGTACTTTTAGGTTAAAATTTAAACAGTATTTACTGCAGCTTCAAAAAGATGGCAAACTTTGAACCTACCCTTGATATGCACGCAGCTAGCAATGGTGGTCCAAGTCCAAGCGTTTGGCAGCGTTTGTTTATTGAGCAGGCGCAGCAGTTGTTTCGTATCTTGTTTTTGTGTTGTGTTCAGTAGGTACATGTTCTATTATTGATTAATTTTATTGTTTATTCCACATTTTTACACACACAGCATCAGACGAATTGTTATTGCTGGCCTAAACAATGTTTTGTTTAGTTGTCACTTGATTCTTGGAAAAATTTGTAACTCGATAACACTCATCAAAAGTTTATTTCTATTTCCCCATTTCACCCATGCCGTTAATTTACTACCACTTTCCACTTTTATTGTATATTCTCTGTAATACTGTTCCACTAGACAGCCGTAACGTTATGTACTTATGTTTAATATATTTTATAAATGCATTTATGTAATCTCGCCGGAAGATCGGCGCCGGCGACCATTTGCTTGTCACTTGTCACGGCACGGCAAGTCGGCGAGTCCCTATAATGCACGTCACTGTAATGCACGTACCAGCAATGCACGACACTGGATTGTACAACACAGGAATGTACAACACAAGAATTGGCGACATCGCGATGTCTCCAATTCCTGGGGTGTACCTTGATGGTCCGACCCGAGAGTGTACAACACATGAATTGGCGACATCGCGTGATTGGCCGATTGGTTGGCCAATCAGGTGACTCGAAATTTTGGGACTTGGATACTAGGTAATTGAGCTAGATAGTGCTGTTCCGAAAAACGATTGATTGCGCGATTGATAAGTTTTTAAGCAGAGAAGTCTTTATAAAAAGAGTTTTGTACAGCATATTAATTATATAAGCTGCAATCAGCTGCTCATGTTTAATAAAATTTTGGTAAGCACTCAGAGTGTAAGATAGGTCGACGGAGCCCCGCTTCGCGGGGCTCCTACTTCTGGGTGGTTTAAAAAAAAATAACCACGAAGGCTAAGGCGGGAGCTCCGCTACGCTTCGCTCCCGCCTTAGCCTTCTAACCTAACCTATCCGAGTCGGGGTACTCTGAGTCGGGGTGTTAACCATAATGTAGCGGCACAGTACATATCCTTCTTATCCAGTTTATGAAATATCTTTTAAATTGGTTCAATATTGGTGAAGAAAATAGGCGAGAGCCAAACCTCGAAAATGTGACTTTTTACTTAGGCTATTCAGTCGGATCTGCAGTTGTCCTTATCGCACGCATTAGAGGGCGGGGGCTCGCAGAGCGACAGCGATAGTTTCTTCAAATACCTAATTTTCAAAAGTCGTTCCGCCCGTATTTCCTCTTAACGAATAGTTCACAGATTTACTTCAATAATAATTGATTGAACGTCAACCACACGTCAAATGAAACAAAATCAATCAAAATCAATCCTTAATCAATCAAAATCTCATCCCTAGTTTCACATGGCTTTTTACTTTTTTATTGTGACGTCACTGTTTGTTTTGATTCCAATTCCCGTGCTGTACATTATCAAGCCGGACACTCTTGGTCCGGGCCGAGAATGCGCGACATGACAATGTACGTCATTGGAATTCAAAACACGTTCATTCCAATGTCGTGCGTTCTCGTGCCGTGCATTGCTGTGTTGTGCATTGCTGGTTCCCAAGTCGGCAATGCCACAGACACACTAGAGAGTAGAGTGCCTCATGGCATGGCATAGACAAGTAATGAGGTTACGTCTGGCGCAGATTGAAAATTATTTATTTTTTATTTTATTATTTGCTATTAATTACATAGGTACTATTTATTTATTTCTGTAACTGCCCGTGACATCACAGCGGGCCCTATCAGCAGAATAACAGCGCTGCAACATTTATTTTTTAAATGTCGTAGCATCATGCTGAGATAGGAGCCTTTTGGCTTCGTATAGGGCTTTCTGTTTAATTTTCCTATTGTTACTTTTTTTATATATATAACTTGGTTTTTTATTTTGCTGTATTTATTTTAGTTTGTGATCTTCTTGTACGAGTCGCAATAAATACTTTTTCTTTCTTTCTTTCTTTCATACGAGTACACACATAAAATTACGCCTCCTTCCCATGGGTGTGTGCAGAAACTACAGAACACCACCTGCTTCGTCTTGCCTCGTTTACGTAGGTACAGACGCCAACACATCAAGCTACTACAATCTATCAAATTTCTTGAATAGATTTTCAACTTTATAGCGAAAGCATAAGGTTCAAAGTTGATTGGTAGACAGTTTCGGGTACCTTGATGTGCTGGCGTCTGTACATACATCAGAGGGGCAAGTCACGTAATTTTAAGAATGTTTACTGTCTGATCTCAGTCTCAATCTGTCAAAAATACCTGTAATTTACCAACATTTTTGACAAGTTTTTGACATTGTTTGTCGCTGAGATGAGATTGCGACTAGATTTTGAACGTTTTAAGGCTCCTTCAAACAGGCGCGACACGCGATATAATCGCACGCGACACAAAGGCACCGCAAGTCGCGCAACGAGCGGTGCCTTTGCATTTCATTTCCATAAGTTTCTCTTCCCTGTGGTTATAGTCATGCTGAGGCGGTTCACGGCGGCATCGGCACGTTAAAAATTACACAAACAACAACCAATTCGCGACAATTTTTCTACATTTTGTCCAGACCTACGAATCGTACGATAGAACGTAATAAAAAACTTCATAGGTATACCGTTAAGTAACAAAAAATACTCGCAAGAAACTAAACAAACACCAAACATATACCAAATAAACTTGATATACCAACCCTCTAAAAAGTGCCAGCAAGTTGGATCGTCTGCTAACGAGCCGTTCACCGCTTAAGACTATTAAGCGAATATCAACCAGCCACTGACTTGCCTGTTATTTTGCATAATATTAATTTCGCGAAGCCTCCGCCATTACCGCCCCCTTTTAATTACATTTAATGAATAAGCGAAAATTACCTTTTGTATTATTCTAAAACCCTTTATGGGAAAGGCCGCCTATCTTAATGAGGTTTTCAAAATTTAAATACTGTTTTGAAAATTAACGATCTTGCGTGGCTGAATGATTTGAGGTTGGGAAGATTCATGTTCCGTAATTCCGTTTTAATATCTTACTTGGCCTTTATTGGTTAATACTTGTCAATCTTTGTCTTTGTAGTCTAAAACGAGTCAAAGAATCTTCTGGTTGTTTGTTAATTTATCCTTTTAGGGAGAATAGTCTATACCAAGGGGTGTTACCCAGTGTTAGCATACACAATAATCGACTATTCAACTAATATTATTTGTGGGTTGCAATATTGTCATTTTTAAACATTTTATATTTTTGTGTTCTGGCATCCCATAGATGATTTTTGGGAATGAAAAAACGGCGGGAAACATAACAAACACATCAACATTTTCCTCTCCCTAATCTATAAATATTTGATAAAAGTGGTTTCAATTGCCAATTAATAATTTACTGTGTTGAATACCAATAAAGTGACTTCCAAGTATTCGAGTTTATAATTCTAACACCAGTAACTGGGTTAAGGAGGCCAGATAGGCAGTCTCCATGTAAAATACTGGTATTCAGCTACAACCGATTAGACTGGAAGCTGACCCTAAAATAGTTGGGAAAAGGCTAGGCAGTTTGAGGGAGAATAACATAATCAGCCTATAATGTTCCCACTGTACACAGGCCTCCTCTAAGTGAGAGGGAGTGGGCCATAATCCACCACGAGGGCCCAGTGCGGGTTTGTAGATGTCACATGTCTTCGATTTTTTGTTTCTAGGACATGGACATGAGTCGAGACCGACCGACCTGTACGTTGACGCAAAGGATTCTTAATATCCATAATCGACCCAGTTTCTTCAAATTGTTTGACCACTCTTCGAATGGCTGACACATTAGGTGCACTTTCTCGACTGAAAATTTGGCGAAGTTTGCGAGCGGTTTCAGCGTAACTTCCCCATTTTTATGAGTTTTCACAATTCTGACGCGTTTTTCTTTCGAAAAGCGCTCCATTTTTAATAATCGGAATAAACCTAGGCACAGTATAAAGACATACAGTATTGTATCTCGGCCGTAACCTTGATGTAAATGCCTACAGCCGCGCGGTACGTAAACATGCGATAGGGCTGCCCGCCTCCAGTATTTTAATTACATTTGCCTACTTTGTGTTTCCATTTAGTTTTGTTATTGTATTTTACTGTGTGTACATAAATAATAAAATAAATAAATAAATATACCTACTTCTTTTTATATAAACAAATAAAATACTTTGTGAATTGAATAGGAAGTGTTTAATAAAAATGCGTGTTGTTTTGATCGCCGCCGCACGACTCCAGCTAGTGAGCAGCGCGCTGTTGCTATTCAAATTTCGAACTAATCGCCGCGCGGCGCCAGTCAGTAGGCAGCGCTAGCGCGCTGTTAAAATGGCGGGAAAGCAAGTGTGCATTCACAGATTGATTTTATTTAAAATTAAAAAAAAAAACAGTTTATTCGGTAATTTAAAAACTTGGCTGCATGCTCTAGTGTCTTTGCCAACATTTTCACGCAGCCACGGCAGAAAATAATCCTCGCGCCATTTTTCTCAAATTTTCTTTTCTTTGTATGTACCTACTTGTATTGTGAAATGTTTTTTTTTTCTGTTTCCTCGCAAATGTGTTAAAAAACGTCGTACGATATACGTGCGTATTGGTTATAACATCTTAACGCACTAATATCGTAATGTACTATTACAGAATTATAATCATTAAAGTCATCAACAACTCTCTAAGACCATGTAAGTCCAAAGAATGATGATTTCATGAAACAGTTATTCTTATTACAGTAACAGTTATTCAATAAAAATAATTAATTTTATTCATAAAAGTATGCAATCATTTCATTAATGTTTTGTTATGATGTTGTCACGTTAAACTATCGTCCGTAAATCGACTTTACAGACAACCAATTTTTTTCTAGTATTATTCATACACACAGTACAATAAACAACTATTATTAATAATAAAAACCACGTCTTTACTTTGAATTATACAAACTAACAAAACACACATGCCCCGAGGTTTTAACACAAGCGTACCTACCGTTTAATGATTCATGAACCGCCTATAACTACCTACCTCACTCGCGTTTATCACTTTCCTTTACTCTATTCACTTCATTTATTAATCCAGACATCTTTTTTTCGGGAGATAAAATGAAATACTTATCCATTAAAAATACACACATTATGTACCTACCTACAAGTAAGTAAAATTATTTTATAGTCTTACCTTTCAGAGTTTCCAGGTAATCTAAAAAAGTTATCTCTGGATGCGCTATTGACGAATTCATGCAACCAAAAACAGCACAATATCGCCTACTCGTCATATTAAATATGTACTTGAACTTATTTTTAGTGAAAAAATCGCGCGGTTATTGTTATAAAAAACAACACACCGTCCGTTCGTCACCGTTGCACAGTCGCGACTCCGAGCCGCCTGAGCGCACACGGTGATCGAAGCGCGTAGGTATAGCCCGCGTTTCGTCCGTTTGTATGAAGACGACCTACTGTATATATTATTACCGTGACCTAGGTGAAAGCTGTCAAATTTCAGAGTAGCCACTTGCACGAAAAAAAATTTATTCTAAATTTAAAAAGTGCACTCTTACTGAAACACCCTTTATATATAATGAAATAAATTGACTTAATAATGACTTTAACAAAATGGTTCCAGTTTATTTTTCCTCAACCTTTTATTCTTGTACCTATCTCGTATTTACTCGCCGCACGCGCAGCTATCGCATTAGCGCCATAAAGAGTCACAGAGATAGGAATTCATATTTTTCTTATTCTCGAAGTTGTTATGATAATATATGCAACCATTACCCTTCAAAACAGACTCGGTTAACAATCATAAGCGCCGGAGATTTATTCCGAGACAACTCAGTTTCTCAAGGGAATATTATGAGAAACGACATTAAAATAAAATAAGTAAATTCAAGTCTGAGGAATTCCTTAGACTTGGATTTACTTAGATAATTTATCTAAGCTATGAGAATAGTCAGCTACGTCGTCAGGTTTTGTATCAACATACAACAATAACATAATATTTTCTCACTTGATCCTGCACCGGTTGACGTCATCATGTCAACTTCGGCTGTCGCTGAAAACTAGCGCTCTGGCTCTGTTTCGCATAGTGTCATAGCATTATGCTCAGAGATGGCCGTTTTGAGTGGATTTGAGGCATATTTTTGTTATATATTATGCAATTTGTAATTTTTGTGTTTTTTCTTTGCCCCAATTTATTTCTATTTAGTCAGACTTTTTTTTTTTCAGGATGGGAAATCATCAAATGATTCCCGCTCTGGGTGGAGCGGAAGGGAGTGTCAGACTCTTACTGACTAAAACCCACCCGTGTTCCTTCCCTTTATGTTCCGGGCCAGCGGTAACCCTTTCGGACAATCCCGCTGACCCGGATTTAGTTAGACTTACTACGAGTTTTCAGAAATTTTGAATCCTAATCGTAGGTACTCAACAAACGAACGCCAATTCACACCAATTATTCCTTAACAAACATACAAAAAATCTAATCTTTTCTCTTTACAATATTAGTTTAAAAAAGCCATGTATATTGCCAGACCATACTTACATAAAAATAATCCCGTTCTTCAATAGAATGACGTCTTTCGCCATTCAGTAACATCTCTATCCTCCTACACTTATTAAACTTTTTTAGGGGCGACGAAGCATGTCTTGTCAACCTACAACCTTTTTTCTCTTATATACGAAATATTGTAAAACATTTTAAAAGATTAAGGCTAAGCGCGCACCACGATTTTTTATCGTGCGGTAATTTTGTCGCAGGAATGCAACGTATGAATTAGTACGGTAGTGCGCGCACATTCGAGTAATAAATCGCAGCGATTTTAAAATTATGATTTGTCACAATTTGCTGCGCTTGCTTGCGACGCGATTATCGCGAAAGTAAACTGCAGCGTATGGAATCGTATGCTCCCGCGCGCGCTGCGACAGGAAAATTGCGCGTTTTTTTGAGAATAAACATGTCCACTGGAGTCTCAATACGAAACGAGGCTAGACGTGGAACAATCTCAGTAATCTGTCAAATGCTTGAATTTTCATTCTATAATAGCCATAATTTTTTTTGGGATATAGCTGAAGATCGTTGTATTTCTGATAAAAGAAAGCCTTAAAAAAGAAAGAAGAAAAATGAAAAAAAAATCGTCAATACTGGACTCATTCTTTTACATGAGTCCAGTATTGACGGACGATTTTTCTTCTTTCCCGCCGAAGTACAATAGAGACAAGTAACTTGTAAATCCATGGTGAGACTTAGCAATGAGTGCACTGTAGGTACAGACGCCAGCACATCAAGTTACCACAATCTGTCAAAAATAGATTTTCAACTTTATCACTAATTTTCAACTTTATCACTAAAGCATAAGATTCAAAGTTGATTGGGAAAATTTGACAGTTTCGGGTAGCTTGATGTGCTGGTGTCTGTACATTCTGCGATATTTTAAAATCTAAATTCTAAATCTAAATTTAAAATCGATTCTAAAATCGTGTCGCAAAAAGTAAAATCGTGGTGCGCGCTTGGCCTTACTATCTAGCTTCTTGCTCATCTCCATACGCTATTACCTTTGGGAAGGAGCGCCTAGAATAAATTCTATTTTCTTTTAAATTTTGACGTTCAATTGCCTTAATACGAGTAAATTATTTGACTTTGAATTCCTCTTCTTTCCAGCCAATCATTTACACGATTCATCATATTTTCTTCCACTCTTCGCCACTCAGAATATGAACCACGTATGTATCGCACAGTCGTTGCCCGAAGTTGTCTGTATAATTCCGTCGACAAAACACTCGGAATATATAATTGTACGTAGTTAGGTGCCGCCATTATTTAGATTTAGGCAAATCAGTCCGCACAAAACATTGCTTTTCACTTACACTCATGTCGTTTGTCACGAGTTTTTGGTGTCTTGCGAAGTTAGGAATAGATTGGGTTTGTGCGGTAGAGGAAGCGCTGCGAAGTACGAATGTGCTAAGCGGTTGGTGAGTGTCAGTGGTGCCTGCGGGGTAATTGCTAAAACACTAACAGTAGCATGCAATGGCTTTTATTTTGAAAGTTAAAAAACATTGATTGCGTTGTTGAGCAGTCAAATTTCTCTAACATTATGAAGCAATGAATTAGCGTTATCCTTCAAAATCAAAATCATTCAGATTATGAGTGAAGTTAGTGTGTTTCGCAATTAGGATGCAGCGGTGCGATTCTGTAAAAATCTCACCGTGAAAACTTAGGTGAAGTGAGCGTGGAGTGAGCTGTCAATAGCGTCAATTCCTAGCAAAAACAAACTCACTTCACCTAAGTTTTCACGGTGAGATTTTTACAGAATCGACCGGCTGGTAGCCGTAGAATAGTGATATTCAGGGTCAAATAAAATTAGCTAGCGAAACTCGGCAGATGCGATAGGTATTGATATTAAACACGATAAAACACACACACACATATTTTTTGTTGTACTTTGTGTTGTGTTTGTGTTGTGTTGTTGTTGTTTGTTTGTGTGTGTTGTGTTGTGTTGTTTGTTTTGTGTTGTTGTGTTACTTTGTGTTGTTTGTTTGTGTTGTGTTGTTGTGTTTGTGTTTGTTTGTGTTTTTTTAAAACAAAAATTATGATGTTTTTTTTTAGGGGGTCAACAACCGGTAGTGTTGTTACGTGAAGTATGAGTTGAGAAAATGTTAACATTATTGTGTTTAGATACGGACACAAATCACGTATGTGAAGTTTACACAAAAAAAACTGATTATTAAACTGATATTTCAAGCGAATACACTAATTGCGGTCGATAAATGTTTTGTTCTATTATGTTAAGATATATAGCCATCACGTCTGCGGAGTTTGGCTAGCTAATTTATTTTGACCCTGTATGATATTAGTGCTGTGAGTTTGTTCGACAAAAACTTCCATTTTTGTTTTATACAATAACTGATAACGCTGAATTGGAGTTGTTTAAGAACAAAAGATAGCAATAATATTCCTACTCAGTTTTTACAGTATAGACACAAGTTTGGTCTGAAATTACTATAATAATAATAATAATTTTATTTCAAGTAGCTTAAGACTCATAGTGTTAGTAACAATATACTTACAAACTATGTTAGTAATACACTTAAAAACAAAACCAAAAACAGAAAAACATATTGTGACATCACTGCCCAGCAAACATTTTTGTCATATAATCAAACATTTATATGACCTTGAGTCTTATTAAAGTTATTTTACAGTAATTTTTTTAACTTTTCGTCATGTACTGGTGCGTTATGTGTCCGAATAGTCATATACATTTTTTGTTGTATAATAATGTCATATAGACGTTATTTCGATTTTTTTTTACAATCGTCATATAATAGCGTCCACGACGACATCTATAAAACTTACATATACAACTTTTCGTCGTGTAAACGTTTTCGTAGTATAAACGTCATAATACTGTCAATTTTGTCATATAATTACCTTTTAAACATTTGCTAAACGGATAATAATTGTTTAAACGTAGTATTTGTAACCATTATATATAATTCGAATATAAGTATCACGAACGACCTCTATACATCCTAAAGTATCACAAACATGATAATACGACCGCCATTTAATTAATACTCATATTAAAGGTTTATAATAACCTTGTATACCACTTCCACCATTTCTAACTATCATGGCGTAAACATTTAATACATGAACTCGCAGTTTATAGGTCGGGAAGTTATATAGTTGTCTTATAACGCATTCACATAATAAATTATTAATAAAAATATGTGAAAACATTAAAATTTTAAAAGCGCATTAAAAATTTGTTACAAAATAACCTCACATTAATCAGTAAACTTGATTGCACAATAGTTTACAACTGATGAAATGGTTTTATCACCTCAAATAACAGAAAAAATGCAATATTAACTCAGCTGTCAAAAACTGCTAAATTAAATTAATATTTTATAATAATTCGTTCAATATCATCTTTAAATGACAATAACACAACGATTACATCATATAAAAGTCATATTTTGTGACACAAAGTCGAATACACGCCGCAACAGCTATCATTACACGACATGTAGTCAAATCGCCGACGTGTATATGACTACTATGCGACTAAGTAGGTATTTATATGACTGTTACACGAAACTCTTAGCGCCTTAAGTTGAATAAAATGGGCCCTAATGCCGTCGAGTAAACGTCCTTATGACATTTATACGATTATTATAAATAACATTAAGTTGCCACCAACACGTCTACTCAACGTCGTAAATGTTTATTGGGTGATGCACGGTGACAGGCCCAGCCGAAACCCTGCAGCAGTGGTTCACAAACGCACAATCAAGCCTGCTCGCTATCATAGACAGGATGCTGTTGGCGCTGCCCCTCACCCTACGGACCAAGGATGCGCACCGCTTCCGCATCACGGCATAAAAACAGTCCACGTGACCTTCAGCAAACATCCCTGATGCACTGCAGTACCGGGGCAACCCCACCAACACCCTGAAAAAAAAGTTCAAAGTTCAAAGTTTACATCAAAGTTCGTGGCTGTCAATGTTCCACAGGTCTCTATTAAAACTAAACTCTATGGGATTTGGCTAAAAGGGGTCATAAGTACCAACCTTTGGACCACGTCACAGGTTAGAGTCCTTCGAAAGTTTGTGAACAAATCAGCTCATATTATAATTATGTAGTGGCGATTTCAATAACACAGTTTTTTTTTTTTTAATTTGAAATTTTTTTGCTCTTGACTCTAGTCTAGGTCAGAGATGACAGAGACAAAGTCTACGATGGAGTGAGCTTAGCCAGAAGAAGTTTGTTGATTTTACTGGCTTTTTACCGCTTTTAGGCAGAGAGCAGTGGTGTCCCAGCGAGGGCAGTGGCCTAGTGGTAACGGCCACTACTTCCGAGTTGTAAGGTCGTAAGTTCGAATCCAGACAGGCGCTTTAATTTCTTATTTTATCAGCACGGCTCTCAAAACGGTGAAGGAAAACATCGTGAGTAAGTAAGTAATGTTCTAGGACCAAAGATTCGAAAACAAAAGTTGTGACATCTACCAACCCGCACTAAGTCCACGTGATGACAGCCCACTCCCTCGAAGAGAGGTCTGTGTCCCAGCTGTGACAATATTATAAGCTGATTATGTAGATAAAGATTGTCTTTGACAGACTTGGCCAATTCTGTGCTCTGCCATACAAGTAAAACTGTAAATTTACGTCTTTCAAATGTAATTGTGCTGGCAACATCTATCAAACTTGACTCTTTTCTTAAGGCAAAAGCGCCAGAGTAGGCCGCGAAATTAATTTTTTTTTAGGTTTTTTGCAATTCGCTGGTCAGTATTAAGTTGTACGTTGATTAATATATGATTCGCGGCCGTAACAAATATGTATTTACAGAATTATAATCATTAAAGTCATCAACACAACTCTCTAAGACCACGTAACCCCAAAGAATGGCTATTTCATGAAATCTTGACATTTTGGGATTATACGAACCTAAAAAGTTGTAATACTGATTCTAATGATTGTGATTCTGTAAATACATATTTGTTACGGACGCGAATCATAGTTTGATCGACGTACAACTTAATACTGACCAGCAAATTGCAAAAAACGTAACAAAATTTGAATTTCGCGGGCTACCTTAGCGCTACCCCTTAAGCATTAGCCACATCCAGCAGTCATCATCGTTTACTTGCCCTTGGTATGTTAAATGGGGGTCGGAGCAACACGTTTGCACCTACAGCAGTGGATAGGGACAGTGGAATGAGGGCAGGGAGGCTCTGTAGTGGGACACATACGCTTGATAATAATAATAAAATTGGCTTCAGCAATTTCAACATAACAACTTGATTATTGACCAGCTCATTAACGGCAATGAGCTATTTAAATCGAAAATGTTAAACATATAGGTAAAAAATACATAATATTTATTTAACTATCGTAGAGGTGGCATGTTTTACTTTTAATTACTGCTCTTGTAATTTCAACGGACAATTTAATAATGGCGTAGTGACTGTGCACTTGATAATTATCAAAATATCACGCGTTGCACTCTCACAAGAACAAATTAAGTTATTAATTATCTATAAGTTTTTTAATCAAAAATATATTAAAATTAATATTAAAGTTGCTTATTTTTTTTTTCCTTATTTCAATCAAATCAGGTCGCATATTTAAGTTGGTTAAAGCAGTGGTGGTCTCTAAGTCACGGCAACGACTTACATTTCGTAAGTCATTGGGCTCGAACCGAAGAAGGCACTTTGTGTAATTTATTTCATCACTACTGCTCCCAAAACGGTGAAGGAAAATAAACATCGTAAGGGAACCGTATGTCTGGAAACAAAACATCGTAGACACGTGACATCTACCAACCCGAACTGCGCCCACGTGGTGATTTATAGCCCACTCCCTCTAACAGAGAGAAAACCAGTGGGATAATTGCGTGACACACTAAGAATTGCAATGCCTTTCATTATGACAATTTGACAACATCCATAGCGTAATTTACGTTTTCGGGCAAACATTTTTTTCAAACAAATGCAGCAATTAGGGATTTCTTTCAAAATCCCTTGGATTGTGAAAGAAAGGGTTTTACGAGATTGGCGTTCTGTGATAGGCTAATTATGTTATACTTACCACACAAGCTCAGCTAGCTATAAAATAAATTATGCGCCTCGCTGTCACCGCACTGACTACCTACTTTATTCCACTGAGCAATTATTTCCATAGCGCGTGTGAGAGTTAATTAACTCGAATACCATATCTTTACTGATTAACTTCGTCTTTAAACTCAGTTTATATTACGAATAAATTATAAGTTTACTCAATTATTCTGATTACGGATAACGCGTCGAGTTTGCGGAGTTAAGGTCACTTATGGCTGATGTGGCTTCTGACTTCCTTAGGATTATATTATACATATTCTGTTCAGTTTATGAAGATTGATTTGACAGATTTAAATCACATTTGGACGTTTTATAATTATATAAATATAATATGTTTTATAATTATAATTATAATAAAAACGAACATTTTATAATTTACGATGTCCCATTCATGATGACCCAGTTACAAATGGGATATATCGAGATGTTTTTAGGGTTCCGTACCCAAAGGGTAAAAACGGGACCCTATTACTAAGACTCCACTGTCCATCTGTCTGTTTGTCTGTCACCAGGTTATATCTCATGAACCGTGACAGCTAGACAGTTGAAATTTTCACAGATGACGTATTTCTGTTGCCGCTTTAATAACAAATAAAATAAAGCTAAAATTTAATGGGGGCGAAGCAGTCATGCTAGCGAAGGAGGACGGCTGAGGGAGAGAGCCTCCCGTCCCAGCCGCCGCGTGAGACGCTCCGGGCGTCGGGAGCTGCGCGACGACTCCCGGCCACCGTAGGCGCGGGCCTGCGGGCGGAGAGTAATGGGTAGCTCACCGTCCGATCAGGACCAGACCCGTGCCGGATGGCGCGTACGTGTTCCACGCGCGCCTCAAAGAGATGTCAGCATCAACCGAAGGGGCCCGTCAGGGCCGAAGCCTGCCGGGTTAGCGGGATTGTCCGAAAGGGTTACCGCTGGCCCGGAACATAAAGGGCTAAGGAAGGAACGCGGGTGGGTTTTAGTCAGTAAGAGTCTGACACTCCCTTCCGCTCCACCCAGAGCGGGAGGGGTCATTTGATGACTTCCCATCCTGAAAAAAAAAGGCGCCTGCAGCTTGATCTCCGCAACCGTAAGACAAAATGTACGGGCGTTATTCAAATCGTCGTACTGGCGAGTGAGAGGTTGTCTCAAACTCAAAGCATTTATTTCAATTAAACCTTGTACAGGCACTTTTGAATTGTCAAAATTAAATAGTCTGTCAGTTAGTCTGAAAGTCAAAGCTAGTTGCCTGTCCAAAACGTAGATCTCTATGGAGAAGAACGGGCAAGAAACTCCATTTATTTATTTATTTATTTATTTATTAGGGACAAAAAACAGTTACATGATACAAAATACAGAAAAATACTAAAATAAGAATAACAAACATGTAACCCACACCATTGTCCACGTTTTAACTAAAGGTTAGGAGTGCTAAAGACATACAAAAGAAAGAGAAAAGTAAAACAGTAGTCGCTGCCACAATAATAATGCTGTGTGTGTGTGCTGTGTGTGCTTAATCTAACTTAAAATACTCGTTAGACAAAATATCTAGAGCCATTTTCTTAAATGATTGCTTAGATAGACAAAATATATCCAGTTCCATAAAACGCGTGTTGTAAGAATCAACAAGGCGACGAAGAGGTGCACGTTCCCCAGCATTAGTCCTGCATGTGTCTTTATGGAAAAGTTGAGGGACGCGCACCCCCCTTCGAATAACACTTCTGGGTACCTTGTAACACAATTTGTCTGTTAGGTCAATACAATCAAATTTGTTACTGCATATGCCGTGCAATGTCATGACATCAAGTAACAGCCGTCTAGATTCCAAATCCAGTACGCCATACCGCTTCAACAGCTGCACGTAAGGAACCTTTGATTGGAAGCACTTATAGTTCATAGATCGTAAGAACTTCTTCTGTACCATTTCAATTCTAGTACCGTATTTGTCGTAGAAAGGGTTCCAGATAGGGACGGCATATTCTAACTGGGATCGTACCAAAGTCTTATAAAGCAATAAGAACGTAGCGGGCCGCACAAAGCCACGTGACGACCTCATAACGAAACCATACATCTGATACGCCTTGTTCACTATATTGTCAACGTGTTTGTCGAAGTGCAAACTGGCATCCAGTGTGACTCCCAAGTCACGAACAGAACTAACAACATTTAAGTGTGCGTTATTAATCGAATAATTAAAATTTATTTTAATTCTCTTTTTGGTAAATGAGATGGCATGACATTTAGGAAGACTGAGAAAGAGCTTGTTGTGGTTACAGTATATATATATATAGTCTATCTAGGTCTATTTGAAGAAGTAGACAGTCTTGTATATTCTTGCAAGATTTATAAATTTTTATATCATCCGCGTACATTAAAAAATTTGAGTTGATAAAACATTGTTTAATGTCATTAATAAATATAATGAAGAGAAGAGGGCCTAAAATGGATCCCTGTGGTACGCCAGATGTAACAACTATAGGGTCTGACTCGTAACCATTAACAACAATGTTTTGGGACCTGTTATAAATATATGACACAAACCATCTAAGCAAATTCCCACGTATTCCGTTGAAAGCTATTTTTTCTAAAAGCAGTGTATGATCCACCTTATCGAAAGCCTTCTGAAAGTCCGTGTACACAGCGTCCACTTGAACTTTTTGATCCAATTTTTCAAATAAGCAGTTGGTAAATACTAACAGATTGGTTGTGGTTGAACGACGTTTGACGAAACCGTGTTGCTCGGGTAAAATAAGCTGATGAATGTGGGGGTACACGGCGTCATGCACAAGACTCTCAAAAACCTTGGACAAAGTAGAGAGGATAGAGATGGGGCGATAATTCTCTACATTGTTCTTGTCACCAGTCTTATAAACAGGGGTTACAAACGCACGTTTGGACCATCCATGGACACTCTTTTAAATCAAGATATTACAAAGTCCTTGGTACATTATTCTTGTTGCTTCTGTGCTCTAACAATGTAAATAAAAGTACACAAATGAAAAAACAATTCAAAATATAAGATTGAAAATAAGCCTTGGCAGTTATGTAAGTTTGTAAGTTTGCGAGTTAAACCCCATCTATATCTAACACTATAGAAATGATCCTATTGCTTCTTTTATATATCTATGGCTACAGCAAACATGTTCAGGAGGGTTTTTTTTTTTTTCAGGATGGGAAATCTTCAAATGACTCCTCCCGCTCTGGGTGGAGCGGAAGGGAGTGTCAGACTCTTACTGACTAAAACCCACCCGTGTTCCTTCCTTCGCCCTTTATGTTCCGATGTTCAGGAGGGTTAACGTAAATGTTTACTTAGCTAATAGTTTTAACATACCAACCTACATCAAAATCGTTTGAAACAAATCACAGCTGTAAAAACTAATCTGTTGATTTTATTTTGAACGTTTTATGATATCGTTGTGAACACAAACAAGTTGGCTAACTGACCGTATCAATACTGAAAAACAATTTCGAAATGCCTAGATTCCCATTAAAATTCTATCGATGAACATAAAAATCACATTCGTATATCGGCCAGTATTCGCTCACAAAAAACGAAAAAGCGAAAACAGAGAAAAAAAAAATAGGCGCTATCGTAAAAAAAGCTCTCTTTTTCACATATTTGATTTAGTGTTTTCGATTCTAGCTGTATAAAAAATACATCTAACTTCGTTTGTAGATTCGACGATGCCTGTCAAAGGGCCAATTACTGCGAATAGTATTTGACATAAGGTGCTGTACAAATGTTTTGACAGCGCTGTAAAGTGCTTTTGATGGTTCGCAAAGGGAGCCAGTGCTGGTTGTAATAATACAAGTGTCGTAGCTACGGGTTAGTTTCAAACTCTTGCTATTACAGACGGCGCGCGCACAGTTCTAGGTGAGGGCGTTAGTTTTTAATGAATTAATTTAGTTTTGAATTGAGGTGGTTTAAATTGTGGATTTGTTCAACAGAATCTGTTAAGGTAAACTATGTTATTTTTAAACGACTTCAAAAAAGGAGGTTCTGTATTGGACCCGTATGTATGTATGTATGTACCTATGTTTGTTTGTATGTCCGCGATTTTCTCAAACACTAATTATACTTTCATGAAGGTATTAGTATATAATACATACAATACGAAGTTATATATACGTACATAAAAGTACTGCATCTCCGGCATTAAAAAGTACCGCATTTCTATTGATGATTCTTCTAGCCGGTGTCTTCAATTCTTCAATGCACTAGTGTTAAATGAATTGGTGTGGGGTAGGTACCTACAACTAAAAAGTCGAAATAAAAACTTTCGAATTGCACGACAATCACTTGTATTAGGGGTAAGACTAACTTGAAGACTAGTCTTGTGGGGGGGGGGGGGGGCTCGGGACTAAGTAATAACTGCCGCACGGGTCGATCGATCGGGTTAAGCTACGCTTGCCGCGGTTGATCCTTGGATGGGTGGCCTTTACATACGGATACCCCTCCGTGTCTCGGAAAGCATGTTAAGTCGTTGGTCCCGGCTGTCATTCGTGAATCTTTGACAGTCGTTTCGCGTCGTCAGAAGCCGGAAAGTCTGACAACCAGTCTCACGAAGGGGTACCGTATAACCCAGTAAAGTAACTGGGTTATGGAGGTCAGATAGGCAGTCGCTCCACGTAAAATATGTCCGCCTTCAGATGCATCCGGTTAGACTGGGAGCCGACCTCAAAATAGCTGGGAAAAGGTTAGGCAGATGATGACTGGGTTGGGCTCCGCTCGCCCCTTGGATCTTGCCCCTTACATTTAAAATGTTCCACTCACCCCGTTTTTTATTATTTTGATGTATCGATTCGCCCCTTACGAAGGGGCGAGTGGGAAATTGACATTTAAATAATTATTTTGGTGTATCGATTCGCCCCTTACGGCATTTCCTTTGAAATTTAACCAAAAAAGGTACAGTTAGACAGAAAAATAAACACATTATGAATAACGCCATGTTTGATTACTTTTAACTCGTATCTGTAATCTCACCAACTCGTGACACTTGTGATAGTTATTGCTACCTAGCTTACCTAAATTATAAAAAAAGAAACCTTTTTTATGGATGCAATAAACAAAAGGTTTGTTAAAATATGTTACCCGTTGAGAGAGTCGTATAATGCTTTCTCTTTCTAAGTTCGTATTATAATGTGGAAGGGATGCGTTTTACGATATTTACTAAACCTTAGTTTAGTACTTATCTCCAAGTGTAACTAAGTAGGTGAATTATTCTTGCGTATTGTGAGTGGAATTCCTGATTGGAAGTTAAGGTAAGTTTTTATTACAACCGAATTTCCATTTTTTAGTTCAATCAAATTTGTAAATTAGGTATTAAGCTAACGCCTTATATTCTATTATTTGTGTTTGGCTACTAATTCTGATTGAGTAAAATAAATTCTAGAGTCGGCAGACTAAACCATAGTCTCATAACCATATATTCTAGAATTATAAGTAGCATAATTTTAATCATTCGATTACGACGATACCTTTGAAGAGATAGATAGAATGGGTGTCGACATAAGCGTCACTACGCTTATGTCGACGCCATTTTGTTTACAATTGATGCTTTTTATATTTGTTGCAATTATTTTGTGAATTTTACAAACTGACATGCAGAGCTGTTTCAAAGTTAAGGATGAACTATTTACGGTATTTCCTCAATTTGTTCTTAAAATGTTAAAATGGAAAAAAATAAGTACCTAAGTTGTAATTAACTTAAGTACATTGTCTATAAAAAAAAAACTCATACATATTTTGTATAAACAATAAAATATATTTTTTTTAGTAATTTTTTAAATTGTGATTTTATTGTTATTTTTAAATTATTATATATAATCTACAAAAGTTTTGTACAAAACCGTAAACTTTAATTAGAAAATCTGTGATTATATTGTACGTTTTTTTTAGTCATGTAAGTGTTGATTCCTTAACTTTGATCTGTGATTTTTATTTAATTATCTATAAACCAAAAAGTGTAACAAAATTTAATTGTTAAACATTGAAATGATTATGTACGTGATTTGATTCTAAATTACACTTTTTTAACTCCATGTGCAGTATTATTTCAATCTTCACCATTAAATTCCAAGAGACACTATTGAAGTTTTAACAAATAAAAACTTTTTTACAAAAATAAAACAATCGACTTCCAAAAAAACACTACAAAGTGAAAAATAACTTTAATTTCGAAAGTCGGCGTCGAAAACGAAAATACAGAACCAACGACACCGACTTCCGAAATTAAAGTTATTTTTCACTTTGTAGTGTTTTTGTTTGGAAGTCGGTTGTTTTATTTTTTAAGTTTTTATTTTTCAGTTTTTAGTTGTATCTATCTACCCCAAACAAATTCATATTATAACACTACTTGCTATGTGAATATCAGTGACAGAAAGCTATTGAACACATCTGCCTACCCCTTTAAAGGGTACAGGCGTGATGCTATGTTGTGTAATTGCGTAAAAAATGCATACATATGCTATAGCAGCAATCGCGGTTGATTTGCTGGCATTTATTGAAGAGTTCCGTTATCTGTCTATCTGTCTCCGAAGCTCATCATCAGATCTTTACGAAATTTAAATAGGACTATTTCAGAATAAACCACTTTCGAACAAAAAAAATTGCAAATCCGTCTATATACGAGGGAGTTATATCCGAACATACATAAAAAAATATAAACATCCGAATTGAGAACCTCCTCCTTTTTTGAAGGCGGTTAAAAATATTTGTTTCAATAATTTCAAAACTTACGAGTGCTGACTGTACTTTTAGTTTACTAACAATCGGGGGCGATTTGGGGTATCTAATATTCAAAGGGGCGAGTAGGTACACTGAGGCAATTAGGGGCAAGATCCAAGGGGCGAGCGGAGCCCAACCCTGATGACTGACTTGAAGAATGTTGCAGATAACGATACCTAGGTCATTTACGCAAAAAAGACTTCGAACATGGCTTTGTAGTTCACTTAGCGTTAATTTAAGATAGTTTTCAGTTGGCAGTAGCCACCTGTCCCACCACCGACGGAAGTGACTAGCTATCAACGATTTTCTCGCTTGAGAAACGTACCAACGATTGTATCTCCCGTGTAAGTAAAAGATATACATATCGCTGTCTGTTCACACCGGCGAGTACTCGTTTCTCACAGCGTCAAGAGCCTAGCGAGCGATGCTCGCTTGGCGAGCAGAACATTTGTTGAGAGACTCACGCCATATGCATGCCAGAAAGTAAGCGTTTGTCACCGTCGCGCACTCGCTGCTTGTTAACTAGTTTTAGTTGTTAGCTTTACTTGTTTCTCGTTCATCGCCAGCAGACAGGTGCTTTAGTAGGTGTGATTTTGCTGCTACAAAATCAGTACAATCGGAGCAGTAATCTAAAGTCTATTCTGCTTCGGCTACCTAAATTGTCTCGATAACGCGAATTACACTTCGCGCGCGCTCTGTTGTACAGCAAGACGTCGACGTCGGTGTGCAAGATAGGTGACGTGTAGTTTATCGCGACAATGTAGCCGTAGCATTCTAGACATCGATGCAATCATTGTTCATCGTTTTTTACCCAACACCTTCACAGTTCTAAAATCGCCGTAATCACCCAAAAACCTGCATTCAAACACAGCTTCACACGACTGTACCACAAAATCATAGTTTCCAGGTAAATTATATAATTCGGATATACGAGGCTAACAGGGCATGACGCGGTGTTCCAGTAAGTGATATTTACGGTGTGTTCGCATGTACCTGGTGTGTTCCCGTCACTATGAATTAGTGCTCTCTACAGAGATATTCATTGTACTGTAATGTTACTGTAAACGGTTGATGGGGAATTATTTAAATTATGTGTTATGGTGATATGTAGGTACCATTGCACATGTGTTTGTGTCATGGAAATTATGGGATCTGTAAATTTTTTGCAGTTTTCTATAAAGCAACAAAATTATTTACTTTTTGCAGGTGAAAATAGATAGATAGATAGATAAACCATTTATTTGGCACATACAAGAAGACAGCACAACACACAATAGCGGACGGACGGACGGACGGTTATGTCTGACTCTATAAACGGCGAAGGAAAACATCGTGGGGAAACCGGCATATTCTAGAACCAAAAAATCGAAGACGTGAGAAAAAGCGGATCAAACCGGAATGAGAAAGTTTATAGTGGATAAGACAGAGATTAAAACAGAAGACGAACCCGCAGAGGATCGAGGAGGGGGGTTCAGGGGATCAGACAGGAATAACTCGTGACATCTATCAAGCCGCACTGGGCCCGCGTGGTGGATTACGGCCCACTCCCTCTCACAGAGAGGGGGCCTGTATCCCGGCAGTGCGAACATTGTAGGCTGTATATATGCTATGTTGGACTCGTACCTATTAAAACCCCGCGGTGTTCTTCCTGCGTAAAAAGCACATAAAAGCCATATGTAAAAATTGCGGGATTTGCCAAGTGAGATAAGACCGACCAATAATTATTATAATAAACTAGCTGCGCCCCACTGTTGACATGATTCAAAAGACACGTGGCGCCATCTATTATCATAATAAGGTTATTGTTATTTTCCTCGGGAACAGCACTTTTTTCCCCTATGTGCGTGTCTGTACACCTGACAACGTATATGCAAAATTTCAGGATGATCGGTTAAGTTGGTTAGGTGAAAAGGTAACAAACAAACAAACTTACTTTCGCATTTATAATATTAGTTAGGATTAGGATAAAAGAGCAACGGACAAAATCTTTATCAACATATTTAATCACCAATATTAATAGGTATCACAACAAAATAATTATAAATTATTTAAAATATTATATAAAATACTACTAGTCTAAAGTTAGGGCCTATAACAAAATATTATTTTACTTTTCAGTTCCAGTGAGTGGTCATACACAGGAGTGATACCTACGCGTCAACGGCAGTCAACTGCAGCCGTCAACGCGTGTGGGCTGACGTCGACAGCATGTCGCTTGTGTATTTGAGCACCGTACTCAAATATACAAGCGGAACGTTGTCAACGACTTCAGTTACCTCTGCAGTTAACGCGTGATGCTCGTGTGTATGCACTATAAAGGTACACAGGCACACGTATTAACTCGGAAAGGGATCGTCACCGTATCAGCTCGAGCCATTCAGTATTCTTTGTATGAAACTCCCCACTGCAACGCAAACTAATCGGAATCATAACGTAATCGCCTCGCCTCGGAACAAGCTCACGAACCGCGGTGCGGTGCGTGGTCAACTTGCAGTTCCCGCGCTTACGGCTCGTCGTCCCCGCGCTTACGTCTCTTCGTCTACCCCTCTCACCCCACCAGCGGCCTGCCTGCAGCACCATCAACCAGCGGTCAGCGAGCCGTAAGCGCGGCGTCGTCGCCTAGCCGTAGCCGAGTCGATGTATCGGAGTTGCTGATCCGCTTTGGTTACGTGCTTACTTTAGGTTGACGCCTGTTTGACCGCGAGGCGAAATGCGATACGGTGACGATCCCTTTCCGAGTTGATATGTTTGCTATGACCTCAAAGGAGAGTATCATTCAGGCTACGCAGGAACCACCGGGGTGTCCCCGGGCAGAGGCGGAGTATTGGGCACGTTCAGTCTTTTCTCTTTATCGTCCTTTTTGTGCTGGTGGTAGAACCAACTGAAAAGAAAGGAACATGTTTGGATTACGCTTGAAGTAAGAATATTATGTTAGTGTGTGCCGGTGGAGGAAGAAAATATTTGATCCCCTTGGGTGGGGACGGGGGTGAAAGCGGCGGCGGCGGGGTTGCCTATTGTTCGCAACGCACGTACTGAGTAATGACAAAGCGCTCCCGCCCCTCCGTCCCACCGCTCACATTCCTAAGGCGCGGCCAACTAGTTCCGCGCGGACTATAGTTACTTTGTAGTACTTATGTATCTACTTGTGTTTTTGAATAAGCCTCCCTTACACTTTAATTCATATCCAAGTTTCACCTATTTTTATTTGATGTTACAACTGAACTTATTTTTAAAGCGAGTCGCGTTTTACTTGGTTAACCAACTGTACAACCACGCTGTGAGTGTGTGCGTGGAGACGAGTAGCGTGTACACGTAACACACACACACACACTTCCGACTTCGCCATTGTCTCCGATGGTACCGAGAGCTGCGCTTATACAGCGTGTTTGTACACTTGTTAACCACAAGTAAAGCGGGCGTCGCTTCATGAGATAAAAGTACTATAACTCAGATTATTTCGTCCAGTATATACCTACTTATTTTAAGTCAAGCCGACCTTCAATATCATAAAAACTTTTTATGTAATTTTCTTTGATAAAATGTAAAAATATACCGCAGATATTAGCTCAATACCTCAGCTCTGAGAGAACAGGTCCCTTCGACAGCTGGCCACGAACAACCCATTATGAGTTGTCGCCGAATAAATAAGTGATTGAGAATTCTAGAGTTTTCTGTCTGCAAATTTGTTTTCTACCATTTTGTAGGCTTATGCCTGACTTCTATTTCGTTCACCGACCCTTAATGGTAGAAAATACTATTTAAAATACTTGTATTCAGCTACATCCGGTTAGACTAGTAGCTGACCTTCAGCTACATCCGGTTAGACTAGAAGCTGACCTCAACTTCATCATCATCACCATCATTCTCCTGCCGTTATCCCAATTTATTTGGGCTCGGCACAAAATGTCTTTTTCTTCCATAAATGATAAATGATTTTATTTTTGTAAGTAGGAAGATTTGCACAAACACTTTTACACGTCAATCATATTTTTTTTAAACTAGATGAGATCGGCGTTTCCTCCCAACTAGCAAAAGATATCGTAAAAATGCCAGCAGCACGTTACTATTTCAGCTATTGGTGGTGAGAAAATGTCGAGTAAATGATCTGTGCACGTTCTCTCAACGCGATTTGGGCGCACTTCTCTCTGCTTTAAGTGATGTAAATATCGTAAGATTATCGTCTGAATAGCCAAATAGTCGAAAGAATATAGAGTAATCGCAACTCGAAAGTTACTAGTATTATATTAATCATCAGTATGCCATTTTTCAACACATTAGCTTTTCCCAAGTCGGTAGAAGCTCTTTCATTCGACAAATTTATTGTAATATAGCAGTGCGGTTGCAATCACTCGACTCTTTGATCGTGTGAATGCAACCAAGCAGCATTCATAGACTATATAGTTTGTGAAAAGAAATAAAATAGTTAAATTTAATATAAGTATTAAATTTTGCCATATTATTTGTGCCATACAATTTTACAATCATATTGACAATTCGTGAACTAAAGTTAGCTCAAAGGTGTTTACTTTCCTATGCGGGGTTAAATTTTTCGTCTATATTCCTTACATTTTAGTTAATATTTTCATGGGCCGTAAGATTTCATAGTAAATAATGAATTACAAATAATATTAATTTAATTGTTTATTTAATTCGCCATTAATAGCAATTCACTTATCATCACAAAGCATTCACTCGGCTTTTAGCTGAGAAATAGAAATAAGGTTTCAACTTTACGACTTCTAGGACCGCCATTGCAGTTAGTTTGGGGTTCCTTAGCGCAAAATGTTGAATCCTTAATATTAGATCAAAATACTGTTATTAATACTCCAGAGGAATTTAAAAGAAAATTAAACACAAACAAAATATTTTAGTGATTTTTATAATATGAGTGACTTTTTCAAATTATTTTAGTGGCAATTTTTGTTTTAATTCTGAGACCATTTTCAAGATCTTTCATTTCCCTCACATAATATTCTAAATATTTATCTAAGTCCGATGGTTTTTCTTGACCTGCATATATTCCGACACCTAGTAGCGACAGTGTCGGAATTTCTAGTATTTTCACTATCCCCGGACTCTGAACTATAATTGTCATTATCACTACTATAAGAATCAGAGTCTTGATCAGCGGAGATATTTTCAAAATTAGAACAATCTTCACTAGCTGACGGTTCACAAATTTCATAATCAGTAGAAGTGTAAATATTTCCTACAGAACCCGCACTTGTATTCTTTGATCGCTCTTCATCTGTGGTTACTGCTAATGTAGATGTTGATTGTTTCAATCGTGTATAAATCTTGTTAACTTTCCGTCGGAACCCTCCGCTTCTTTTAATATTTTCCACCGATTATAATCGATTTTCACAAAATAAAAACAATACAGTTGTTGTTGTAACAAAATGGCGTTTACAGTGCTGTAAAAGATTTTATTCAACTTTCATACCACAATTATGCTGTAAGACGGCTTTCAAATGATGTTTAGAGCACCTTTGGGGCTGTAATAGATAATTTCAAAGGGTTTTCTCAACTTCAAAAATTAAGCGGAATGAAAGCCTTGTAAAAAGCTATTATATGACATTAAGTGCCAGTATAGTAACTGAGATGCTATTTTGTCGAATAAACAGCGTTTACTCTATAATTATGCTGTAATAAATACATGTCGAAAGATAGTGCTATAAAAGCTAGTTTTACGACAAATTAGCAATTCAGTTGCTTTCAAAGAGCTGTCATAGGACTTACGGTTGCATGAAGGTGATCGAGAGATATCTTTATATAATTATCGAGTAAGTGCAATATGAATTCGTCGAGTACACGTTTACTAGACATGTTTATAGAGTCAAAAAGCGCTGAAGGCTAAAATATCTAGACAACTGCTTTTAAACGGCTTTTTGAAATAATAGGATCTTTCATACGAGTGTTTTTCGATTCATAGTCGTGAGAGTAATTGCTTATACGATCTCTTTGCTAGTTGGGCTATCTGACTACTCTGAGAAGAAAGGCCGAAACAAAGTCAGAGGTCACAGTCTCTTTTGAAGTCCAGACATAATCTTGGTCAGGTTATATGAAGACCAAGTAGATTTTTGAGATGGTCTTTTGAGGAAAGAACCACACAGATTAAGAGGACCTGTCCAGTCAGTGCACGCATTTGTCAGAAATCGTGCAGATCAACTCATGACTAAGGTGCAGCGCAGACGGCACACTTTTTGTGCGATCGAGTCTGCGGCGCACAAAAAGTCTGCATGGCGCGCAAAAAGTCCGTCGCGGATTTTTCACAGACTCAACGCACACGACGCACATCTTCGATCATTCTGTCGGTTTCTTTTTAAATGTCTATCATGATATTCTGCCTTAGAAGTGTCATAAATTGCTGGTCTGTTTTGTATTTCTTGAATTAACATCGTTACATCGACCTCTGGCGCCATGATAATAGATCGCGTGCATTACGTCCACCCCTAGTAAATGCAGATTGCCGACTAAAGTGTGCGCAGTCTGCGTTAGCGAGCGTTGAAGCAAACGTTCAATTTTTGTCACACACTTTTTGTGCGGAGCGGCGCGGCCCGGCGCGGTGCGGTCTGCCCGAATTACACGGATTTTTTGTGCGCCGGACTTTTTGCGCGTCGTGTGCGTTACTGCATATACTTGCATAGGTTCTATTTTCACAGACTAAAAAGTGCTTCACGGATAGTCTGTCGTCTGCGCTGCACCTTAAGGAGCTCAACGATTCGACGAACAATACCAAAGAAAGGACATTTGGCCACATAAGTTACTCAAATTGCCATAATTCTATATTAGTCGTCATCTTTATAGTCACCCCCTTTTTAACCAAATAGTCAGAGTCCATTCAACGTTTCTTTGGTCTTCCCCTACTCTTATAGCCATCGACATTCATACTCAAAACTTTCCTCACGACATAGTTCGAAAAAAGCTAAGCAGTATTCGAGTCTACCAGCTAGGCCTTAGAATGTGCCCTAGAAATACCAAAATTTAGAATAAAAACGACATAAATACAATAAACGCAAATTTTAGAAACAATAAAAGTATATGATCGACTACAGTAAACAAAATCAGAAAAATATATGTAATTCTTCAGGATATATGCTAGGGTGTGTTGAAAACATAATACAACTAATTTGATACGATAGAAAAAAATCATGAAGATACCACTAAAAACTTTCTTTTTACAATAAAAACCATACTGATATACATACAATCATCCTGATTTTTTGTCAGGTTATTCTACAAGTAACATACTAAAACACTAGTGTTTTGTGTTTTAATTTTTTAAGTTTAAATAATAGATTTTTTGTAATTAAATAATTGCTTCATATTTTGCAATACATTACCAGCGTTGTGTCATCGCGTTTCTCATGTCATGTAAGCCCCTTAAATATCAGAGGTTAAATCTCGCAATTTTAAGAACCTCAGTCTCATTCTGTCAAAATACCTCTTAATTTTCCCTACATTTTCGACAAGCTTTTGACATTTTGTTTGTCGCCGAGATGAGACTGCAACTAGATTTTAAACGTTTTAAATTACGAGAATGGCCTTCAGATTATTTGGCTTAGAACAGAACAAATGTTAGGGCGGTTTTGAATCTGTCAATCACATTCCAACAGTAGTCACTACGGGGTACCGAAGCAAAATGAAGTAATTAAATTCAGGCGTGAAAGCTACCAATCAATCAATCTAGTTATCCTGTCGGGGTCATCCTGGGGCTACTTATATACTGTTTTGGATAGTGTATTTTGCTATAGTTGAAGCATAACATAACATTACGCCTGTATTCACTGAACGGTTAGGCACCAGTGTACCTATTTAGTATACCCACATTTTAAGTCCCATGTACAGATTTTCTATGTCACGAGGTCCGTTTGGCTATGAATGTTGTCAAGCGTGCACATGCACATTGTGATCAACAGAGACTCAACAATGGGTGAAGTAAAACGGTACACATTTGCGGAAACAGCCTCATGCGACGGCAGCAAGGGGCAGCCGCTGTGGGAGCGCGCTTGTCGGGATACGTCACTACTACAATCAAAGCCGAACGGACTTTGTGAAATAGAATATCTGTAACAGGGGGCGAGCTTACTGTTATCAACCGAGCACAAATCCAGACTCCAAGCTGCTATTGAGAAATTTCAGATGGAGAAATCCTACAACACTTTTGCCCGACCCGGGAATCGACCTAGGACCGCATATTTAGCAGTAGCACTTGCGACTACGGCCCCTAGACTAACGTCCAAGTTGAAATATGTTAATGTTAAGGCAATGCATTTGAAACACTGTTATCACCGTAATCAATAATCATAAAATAGGAAATCTTTATGCATTTCTTTTTTCTTGAATAAAATTAACATTTAATCAGTAAATAGAACGTTCTATTAAAACATTACACATATTAGGACAGCCCGATTCAAACTTTATGACGTCTCGGAATACGAGTTGAGTTTCTGCGCAGTAACAAATTCACATGTCAGTGGGGTTGAGGGGTGAGGTACTGCGCAACGAGTGCTGCACTTCAGAACGGCCATGAATTTTGAATCGGGCTGTAATAATGGCCAGTACATAGTAGGTACCTATTATTATAGTCCACTGACTTTATTGAAAATAAATGAAAATGACGACTAGGTACTACTTACTAAACTAACTACTAATGACGTGACTATTCCCCATCTAGCTGATAGAAAAATCACAAAACAATGGGACATAAATAACAGAATAGTGTATTACTTACAAAGAATGTCTGCGATAAATGTTAGCTCATTACTAGTTTTGAGAATTCACAAACTTCACCTTCGTATGTGCAGACATTCCAGTACAACCCGAATCAAACTTTATGGCGGCTCAGAACATGAGGCGAGTTACTGCGCAGTAACAAATTCACGTTTCAGCGGGGTTGAGGGCTAGGTACTACGCAGCGAGAGGTGCCATAAAGTTTGAATCGAGCTGTAATAATGTCCAGTACAGTAAAAGCTCTTTATTCGCGGGGCATATGTTCCAAAAATATGCCGCGAATACAGAAACCGTGAATACGGAATGGTAATTTATATGAGATTATATTGGATACGTTCCTAGGTGACAAAATAAAAAAAGCAAATGTATAAAAATAGTAGATTTTACAACAAGTGCACAAAACAAACCATTTTTATCCGAGACTTTTAGCAGCCCGAGCCGAAGGCGAGGGCTGATAGTAATGTCGAGGATAAAAATGGTTTTGTGGACGAGTTATAAACTCTGCTTTTCACTTCGATTGCGAGGAAACAAAACAGTAGGATTTTTCTTTTCTCCAATTTACAAAATTATCGTAAACATTGAGATATTTTTCCCGAGACTTTGGCGGTAATATCTGTTGCACAATTCTCTGTGCATTCATTTCCATAAGCGTATTAGGAGAGACTGTTAAATCCTCTTCTTAACTGGACATTTTTAACAATTTTAGCAAATTGAAGAAATTAATAAATGCACGAAAAAAGAACAAGAGCTGTTTCCCGCCGCTTTATTTTTTTTTAAATCCTACGACATTGATATTAGGCTGCAGACCTATACAGCCTACTATTAAATTAATTTTGTAATAATAATTTTCTTAAATCAACTAACCTACCGTACTTGAATTAAAAATTTTAATATCTATTATATCTTAAAAAACACATAAGGCAAATAAATTAAAGTAAATATTATATAATAACAAATTCTATCTATAAACTTCTTATTGCATTTGGCTGTATGGCTCATTTTCTTTGCCTTAATATAAAACATTTATGAGTAGATACGTTAATGCCCTTGTGCACAAAATTCGATTTTGTGCAGCCTATACCCTGCACAAAGAAGCACTTTCAGAGCATGAGAAGTGAAAAATAAATTTAATTGAAGTTTTGGAACATTTTGATTAAATTATCTTAAGGCTTGCAATGGTTTGAAGAATTTCGTAATTTTCTCTTGCTTGGCAGTTTTTAAAAGCTCCTTTTCAATTCAGACTGATACGCAGCAGTCGCATTAACAATTTGCCTCTTAAAAATAAGACTTCGTTCCATAGGCGGATCAATGTTCATAAAGAAATTGCAGAGCTCATTTGCTATTTTACAATAAGATCTATTTTACTGTTTTTATTAGTCCATTTGAAAGAATATTGGGTAGTGTCGGTAGCGGGGTGCGGCATCCTTTGACAAGAGGCGGCAGTGCTAAAGCGGCATGCTAAGGCGGCGCGATCAATTAGATCCGCGAATAAAGAAATTTTTTGCCGCGAATATAGGAATTGGGTCGCATTTTTTTAATCCGCGAATAGTGAAAACGCGAATGAAGGAAGCGCGAATAAGAAGCTTTTACTGTACAGTCTTTATTGATATGAAAATAACAACTACTACTAAACTAACTTCTAATGAATTGCCTATTCTATTTCCCATTTAGCAATAGAAACAACACAAAACAATGGGTGATAAATAACAAAATGGTGTATTACTTTCTCAGTAAGACGCTATTTTGTTGTCGATTTCCCATTGTTTTGTGTCAACTAAATGTCACTGTGAATGTCTGTGATAAATAACTCTCATCTCATTATTAGTTTAGCAATTCATAAACTTTCACCGTTGCACCTAGGCGTGCATAAACTACAGTAGTCGCGTACTAAAAAACTGGTAGAATTAAACACTTCGCTCTTTCTTTTAGTACGACAGTAACTTTAACAGAATTATCAAATTCTCGGCGTGTTTATCTATATCTAAAACTGAAGAGTTTGTTTGAACGCGTTAATCTCTGGAACTAGCAGTTAGATTTGAAAAAATCTTTTTCTTGAAGAAGGCCTAACCTACTTAACTTCACTCTAGGACTTTTAAGAGTTAAGCAAAAATAATAAAACCCAGAAAGAACGTTAAGCGAAACGAAACGATGTAATAGCATGGGCAGGCGATGCGATGCGGCGAGGTCGGTCGTGAGGCAAGAACTTTCAAGGGTGCACCTAGTTGATCCATAAAGTCTTACCCAAATATACAAAGAGCTGGTATAGTAGCAGCGACACTCATGAGGAACACAGCCCCCGGCAGCACAGTGAGCGTGGCTATGTACACTCTGGAGTACAGGGGTGCGAAGATTATCGGCATCATGGTCTCAGCCACACCGAAGAGAGAGTACACTTTACCTGAAAAATTAAAGTAATACAGTTTGAGCGAGTTATTTCGAGGTTCCAGAGATGAGGATGCATCATCGGGAGAATGGGGAGATGTTTATTTATAAAGCTTAATGATAAAAACATGAGGTAGGTACAAATAGGGCTAGCTTTATGTAGGTACCGTCAGCAACAGAAGTCGATTTGCGATTCAGTTTGTTAAGGGCTCTTTCAAACAGGCGCGACACGACACGCGACACAAAGGCACCGCAAGCCGCGCAACGAGCAGTACCTTTGTGTCGCGTGCGATTATATCGCGTGTCGCGCCTGTTTGTAGGAGCCTTTAATCGACTTTTTTGCTGTCTGTCCTACAAAATCTAAGTAATCTGAGCAACAGAAAACGGCGACAGTCTGAGATTTAATTTAAGACGACCAGAACTGGTCTGCGGTAATTATATAATATTTTTGTGATGAGAGGTTTCTTACCTAATTCTTGATACGAGACTAGTTTTGATGCAATCGACCGTAGAGCGATCGCTGAGGTACCGTTTAAGATTTCTAATAGGGGTGCTGAAAAAAAGAAAAAAAACATGTAATCGAAGTGAAAACTTCTTTAGCGGCGTTGTACACTTTTTTTGTAATGGGTAAAAAACGTTAAACTCGCGTCAGGACACGTGACCTGATCGAAAATTCGTAAGACGGATGGCCGTGTGTTCTGTTTATACTTGATTCACAAAATACACACGTAATTGTTCAAGTTTTCACTTCTGTCGGCACTCCCGGAGTGCCACTGTTTTTATTTTTTTATAGACAATATTTACAAGTTATATAATGAGAGCAGGGGTGGCCCATGAGTTACGGCTCCGACTTACTAGTTATAGGTCGTGAGTTTGAACCCAGACAGGTGGTTTACTTTGTATAATTATTTCATCACCACTACTCTCGAAACCGGTAAAGGAAAACATCGTCCTAGAGAAAATAAAAATGAAGACATGTGACATTAACCAACCCGCACTAGACCCGCGTGGTGGATTACGGCCCACTCCCAATCACTAAGAGGTCTATGTCTCAGTAGTGGGAACGTTATAGGCTGATTATGCTATACTAGCTTAGCTTCTGCGCGCGACTTCGTCCGCGTGAAATTTCAACCTCTCCTCCATTCACCCTCTTGGTGGGTGGAATTTCGAAAAACCCTTTCTTAGTGGATACCTACTCTTCACAAAGAACACATCCTCCAAATTTCATGTCTCTAGGACCAGCGGTTTAGGCTGTGCGTTGATATATCAGTCAGTCAGGACTTTGAATTTTATATATTTAGCTAGCGAGATTGTAAAGTAAGTATATTCTTGATTTATTACATCGTTGAGTTATTGTATTTGTTGTTGAGTTATTACATTTGTTACTTGAGTTATTACATCATTTCCACTGCTGGGGCAAGGGGTCCTCTATGGGAGAGGGATACCTACCAAGCGGCCCAGTGCGGGTTTGTGGATATCACATGTCTTCAAATTTTTTGGTTCTAGGAAATGCCGGTATCCTCACGATGTTTTCCTTCACCGTTTTGAGAGCAACGATGATTTATTCGCCAGAAACATTTTTATTTCACTCCCGAATTTCAATCCTGAAATAAATAGAGATACAATGCGTGCCACGTAAGAAGAGACTTGACACACCACGTGGTCTGACATGCGCAGAACACGATTTTAGGTATCTTTAGCGGTATGAGGTCTGAGTGAGGGACGGGACCGGACGTCATAGGGGCGGCGGAAAGAGCGGGGGAGGCGGGGTCAAGTCTCTTACGTGGCACGCACTGTACCTATTATGATAAAAATATACAAGTAAACTCACATAAGTACACTTCGTAGTCGTTCCTAGCGAACGCCAAGACTAGTGCTCCACAGATCTTACTGCTGGTCGATATCAAGCCGAGCACAGCATCATCCGCCTTCAGCTTCCTACTGAACACGCTGATAGAGAATAAGGTACCTGAAAAAAAACATACATCAAGCTTGTGTAGGTACTAAATAAATACATAAAGTCCTCCAGACCGAGTTTCGGCCACGGCGACCAATCGAAGCCACAAACCAAAGCCATCGGCGCGGGAGACATTATAGTGCACAAGCATGCGCGCAGACACAGTGCTCTCTCTCTTTCTTTATTCTCATTGTCCGATGGGACGGCAATACGACCGGAGAGATCAGGCGCAGGGCCAACGGCTTAACGTGCTTTCCGAGGCCATAGGGGGAGGGGGTGCTTCTCTTTTTGTGTTATTTGTTAAATACGATACTTACTTACGTTGTATTAGTGTATTCATTCATTTTAGCCGAAAGACGCTCACTACTGGACATAGATGTTCCCCAAGCACCCTTCGATTCTGTGCTTCCCGCATCAAGGCTTTCACAAGGTCATCGGTCCACCTTGTAGGAGGCCTTCCGACGCTGCGTCTTCCGTATTTTATGTCTATTTTAAAATGTGCGTCTTATTTGAGCAGTTTAAACAGTTTCTTTTCATTTCGTTAGCAAGTTCTAAGTTCGAGATTATGTAATATTTACGAGCCTCTTGCATAAATCCAGATTCGAGACTACTACTGAGAATCACCAAATTAAATAACCAATAATACTTTCATCGACCCAGGGAAAGTACCAGGGATCTAGGGGAAAGAAAGTTGAAAGTCGCACTTGTGACAGTTCTATACCAACGCGGTAGTTATATTAGCGTCAAGAGAGTCGTTTATCCAAACTCGACCTCTCGGGAGCGAGTTGTACATAAATCAGAATTAAATCATATTATATGACAAATACTTACTGCTAGAATATACGAGAATAATACACGAAAGCTAGCAGATGTTGCAAACTACAATATCATAATTCCATTCAAAGATGATGACGTTGAATATTTTCATTATCTCTGAGGTATGTTTTTTGGTTCCATTTTGATTGATAGTAATTACAACACAGACTTATATAAGTCTGTGAATTACACACATCGTTGATTTCACTCCATTAAAATCAAACTCCACAAATCACGACAATACTTAAATGTAGTTTTAACATTTACATCCAGTGCACCATTGGCACTCAATCCCGCTATACAAGGTGGTAGGGACATCAATGTGCAAACTGTAACCATAAATTTAACAATGATCCTAGACCCGGGGTATATCAGTTTCGTCAGTTATATAAAAAAAAACAGCTGTTTCATAGAGAAGTGAAAATGTATGGAACAGCAAATTTAAAAAAAATAACCTACGAATAATATAATCGCAGGGGGTTTCAGAATCATGCACTGAAACCATGGTAACATGTTGCGCTTCGATGCCACCCTGTATACCACCTTTGTTGACTGGGCAACATTTGTACGTAGCATGTCTCGATCTATATCTTGAAATATCTTGAAACCCGATACGTAAGATGAATATAAAAAATTTGGAAAATCCAAAAGTTAACGACTCATAATGCTCATTTAATCTTATAAAAAAACCATAGATATAGATATTATATTAGTTAGTTTTTTATTAATTATAATTAAACTACTCTGAATAAAAAAGCCATTTTCAATAGGGATCCCCCTATGGGTAAAACGAGATTTAAAAAAATGTTTGAGTCAATTAATTGATTTTTTCGCAAGCTACAATGTTTTCACGCTTCACACTTGATTGACGGGATTTTTTTAGAAATATTTTGATGTTTTGTTCGTTTCTACCGCATTAAATAAATTGTGGAAAAAAGCCGCTATGTGTTATTTAGTTATTTTCGGTTCTTTATGCAGTTTTAATCGTTATTTCAATACACACATACTGTATAAACAGCTATGTGATAAGTGCAAAGAGTTAAGGAATGTAGCTATGTGATATTCATACATCGAAAGTTCCGGATAAACACGATAAATGTTATAATTCATATAACTCAAATAAGTTCACTAAAAACACATAGCGACTTTTACATGCGCAACGACGATAAATTAAGTAGATTCTGTGTACTAACAGCAGTATAACAATAGAAGCAGTTGTCGAAAGGAGGAAAAAAAAAATTCTTTACGATCGATTTTTTTTTCTCTCTCTAATACTTCAAAAACTGTAGATACTATTAGTACTTACCGATGGAGTGCGTAACCAGGCTGTACGTTGAGTAGATACTATACTTCACTTCATCCCAGTTAAACTGGTATCGAGTAAATATGTACATCACACTCAGCTCACCTGCAGAAAAAATAGTTATAAGTATTGTATAATCACACTAATATTATAAAGGCGAAAGTTTGTGACTGTGTGAGTGTGTGTGTATTTGTGTGTGTGTGTGTGCTGTGTGAAACTTATGCGGGTGAAATCGCGGGTGCAGCTAATAATAAATAAATCTTGATAAACTATAAGTAGGTAATCACATACCCATAGCAATTTACCTTCTGCCGAGCGATTCTATGAGTTATTAGAAATTATTATTTTGTTTATATTTTATAAAATTTCAGTTTCCAATCAAGCAGTATTTTGGCATTTGTATCTGTGGAAAAGATCTATTCTGAGTTCGTAACTTTAATGACTTATACCCTGTGAAACTAATTTAGAACTGACGCAACAATCTTTCACTCCACATCCACAAAGAACAAGAAGTTATGAAATGTAAATAACGACTTGTAGGGTACGATGTGAAGGTGAACTTCAGTAAAGCAATCACTGCCTAGGACGGCTAGCTAGTAATTTCCCACGAGGACTAGGAACTACCTTCTGTATGTATGACGACTTACTACTTCCAAGATTTGATACTTTTTTCCCCCAGTTTTATTTGAGTTTTTCCGCGGATTTTGGAAACCCGACCAAACTTTTTTCTGGTAGGCGTTCTGCTGTCAAATCTCATATTACCTGTCAGTTTTACAGGTTCTGTAAAAATCACACCGTGAAAACTTAGGTTAAATAAGTTTGAAGCGAGTTGACAGCCAATATTTGTTTTTAAAAACATTTAAAATTCATTTTATCACAGTCCGTCGCGTCGCTTCAAGAAAATGCGTTCCTGACACCTGTCAGTGCGACAATATTAAAAATTTGTCAAAAACTTAGGTAACATAGGCCGACTGTTTAACTGAGACGTTGCCTGAGGTAGTAGCGCGGGGCGGTAGGGGGTGATGCGTGAGCTCAGCGATTCGTCAACTTGTGACAATTATCACCCCTCCCGCACCACGCAGCTAGATAGATAGATGTATTTTTTGACAGATGGAGACCGAGATTTAAAAAAAAACGGGATTTGCCACTCTGTCATTTCAACTGATGCTAGGGATTGACAGTCCACTACACTTAAGTTTTCACTGTGAAATTTTGACAGAATAGATTAGCTGTTTTTGACTCGTTGACTAGAATAGCAATAATCTATCTTAATAAGTACGCTACCTACATGCCATTTGGTATACCTACAAAAACAACAGCAAAAACACACTTTACGCGATGATTAGCGATCTTGAGGTGACTGCGTTATATTTGCGAGTACATGATTGCGATCTTGAGGTGACTGCGTTGTATTTGAGAGTACATAATTGCGATCTTGAGGTGACTGTGTTATATTTACATGATTATTTTCATGTAGACAATATGAAGACAACAATATGATTAATGAAATCACTGGCAGTATTAATGCATGAGTATTTTGGAACTATCAAATAAATCCTAGCATCGAAATTAAAAAGTGTTTATTTAAAAAAATAAATAAATAGTATGTAGTGATGGGTCGACTAGGGGCTGTTCATTTATCACGTAAGACAATTTTGACCACTTTCTGACCCCCCTTCCCTTTACGTAAGAAAAAATAAGACTTGGATTAACGGAGGAGTTAATCCAAGTCTTATTTTTTCTTCCTTTCAATCTTACGTAAGATCAGTATCTACCAAAATTGCAAGGAAAATGTAGCGAAAAAATAAAAGCTAATAATTTTTGCTAACTTTTGTGATCTTATGTAAGAATAATCTAGGCCTCCTCCCACCCCCACGTAAGAAAAAATAAGACTTGTTTGGACCCCCTCTCCCGTTTCTTTGAGGATGGGAAATCATCAAATGACCCCGCCAGCTCTGGGTGGAGCGAAATGGAGTGTCAGACTCTTACCGACTAAAACCCACCCGTGTTCCTTCCTTAGCCCTTTAGGTACCGGGCCAGCGGTAACCCTTTCGGACAATCCCGCCGACCTGCTAAAATAAAACTTGTTTGGAGCCCCTCTCTCCTCAAATCATCCCAAAAGTCTGACAACCAGTCTTACCAAGGGAAATCGTGGTACCCAGTGACTGGGTTGTGAAGGTCAGATAGGCAGTAACTCCATGTAAAATACTAGTATTCAGCTGCATCCGGTTAGACTGGAAGCAAACCCCAACATTGTTAGGAAAAGGCTAGGTAAACAGGTAAACTGATATATGCTACGCTAATTAGAAATGGCGTATTTGATATTTTCCTCGTTATGTGTTTTTGACACATTGTCTGCGAGACAAAGAGTGAGCATTTCTTATCTCTTTTAATAATAATATAATATGTTTATTTACTGCCAAGGTGCAACAATGTAACATCACTAATGTAACCTGCTAATATAATAATGCCATTTTAATCAGTACTAGTTATAATGTTTATTACTACACGTTACGAGTATTTAAACAGTACAAATACTGCATTCTATTTACTCATTTCTATTGTTTATAAAATAAAATATAAATACATGTATATACATCATAAATAAATAAATGTAAAGACATCATACATCAACACGTCATCATCATCATCTGCCCAGCGTTTACCCAACTATGTTGGGGTCGGCTTCCAGTCTAACCGGATGCAGCTGAATACCAGTATTTTACATGAAGCGACTGCCTATCTGATCTTGACAACCCAGTTACTTGGTAATACGATATTCCTTGGTAGGACTCTCATCGACATCTATTACTTGAATAGTTCTATGAAAATTTAAGGATTTAACAAGAAGTGTTGCCATTATCACAGGAAATCAGTCATTGTCAACGAAAATGATGTCATAAGGGAATTCGTCATCATAATATTATTATGATTTAACAAAGCGCTTTAAAGATAATTTTGAAAAACACTTGTTAAATAAAATGTAAATTTAATCGCATGCAAAGTTAGGAAAACATTATAACATTTATAAATAACATCGAGATATAAGTACTTATATCTCGATGATAAATAATGAGGATTATCTCATAAAATGCACATGACACATTGAGTTGAGGTCAGTGTTCATTAGGAAGATACAATGATTGAATCTTCCCAGCCCAACGAATGAATAAACTATCAAAAGATAATTTTGTAGCACAAGTACGCTCAGTAGATGATTTAATTTTGATGATTCAGGTAGAAAGAAGTCCATAAAAACAAAACAAATATACGAGCATTTCATTGACAATTAACCTTTGAATAAGGCATGTAAGTAATAAATACCTAGAGATTGATAAGGCTTCATTTATAACCCGTGCGACTGAGTTTGAAATTGTCAGTTCAATAAACAAATAAAATACAGTGTAAACTCTTTATAACGAAACTCAAGGGACTGTGCATTTTTTGTCGTTATAGAGAGTTATCGTTATATGGAGTGAACAAAAAAACAACCAAATTAACAAGTACGGTATCACACAAACTTTTTCGTCAACACTAATCGCTTTCCGTTTACTGGCCATGTTAACAGTTTCAAAGTAGGTTTACGACTGATAATACGATAGGTACCCAGTATGCTTGGTCAAAGACCATCACTTCCGAGAAAACAATGCGTCATACTGCACGTGTTCAAGGCAATTAAGGATAACAAAAGCTAGACCGACCTCGGATGTTTTGGAGCTTCAAAGTCTTTTGTTACCTGATAACATAATTAAACAATAATACCGATAATAAATATTTACTGTCTAAAAATATGAACACATTTCTTCGTAATAGAGAATGGCGTATCGCTATAAAGAGTGTTTCAATATGTGGGTTTTAACGCAAACCAACCAAGTTGTACTCACTTCAACGTTACAGGGAGTTTATTGTTATAAAGGATGACGTTATAAAGAGTTTACACTGTATCTATATTTTATATAATAAAGAGGTATTTGCGAGTTTGTATGTAGGCGGTAATCTTCGGAACTACTGATCCGTTTCCGAAGATTCTTTCACTAATGGTAAACTGCAGTATTGCCAAGTGTCACATTATTTTAAGTTGAAACAAGAAAACAAGTCGCGGGCAGAAGCTAGTGTTTTAATAAAAATATTCACCCGTCCTAGTTCATAACAGGCCAGACATCCAATTGCAACATTAAGTGTCAGTATTCATTCATCAAAATTCAAATGGCTTCTAGTCAATTATTTAATTCAAACATATGAATGGTCGACATTTGTATATCTGTACATACAACAATGTGTATCTATGATTTATTCGTTCGCTCGTGTGTCAACAGCCCATGCACCACTGCGCTTGTGAACGACGATCATTTTTGTAAAACTACTGTTTATGTTACGTGTTTCTATAATTTTCGGTGTGTTAAAATACAGTACCCGGCGATAAATATTGCACATCGACCTATTCGATCCTATCGATTTTATACAAAGAATATAAATAATTATCAAAAGAAGCAAATCATAATTGTTTTAACAGCTCCTAATAGATACCGGTCTGTTTGTATTTCGTGCGACAGAGATAACGCTCTACGAAGCCGAAATTAGCCGATTGTCTCTTTCCAAAGGTCGATGTGCAATATTTATCGCCGGGTACTGTGCAATCTTTGGTAGATAAATTGGCGGCAAAATAAATCATTTTATTCGATTTTCGATTCAAACCAAAAAGGTCGTACAAACTTATGCTGCTTGCCAGTAGAAACAAATGAATGGAGATTTTAATTCAATTATCCCTTTGTTCCATATTGCTACACAACCATTGAGACAGGTATTTCAAAGGTCGCTTTTGAAACATTACACTATTTGCGCTGTAGCATGGTGCGGGTGACAGTTGCCCGTATGACGTTGACATTTGTCAGTACCACGTAGGGATGTGAGGTTATGCAATTCATTTTTATCGCTAACGATACTCGCAGCGTGAATCTAGTTCTCTTTAATATTGTTATGAAAATTAGTGTATTATTCAGTTGTGCAGTGTAACTACGTGTGTGCTACGTGTATAAACTTGTCAATATAAATGTTTTATGGCTACATAATTATCTTTGTACTTATATAAAATAATCAAAATCGGGTTTATGTTTTTTTTTTCGTGACAACATTTTTGCTCTATGGTGCATCGGCGCGGCGGCCATGTTGTTTACCCGTGCGATGCGATGCTGTGAGTGCGAGTACGAGTGCAAGCGCGTTATATTGTGACTTAATGTGACACGTATTACGATTTCATTGTTTGTTTTCATTTTTGTTAAATTGTTATTTGTTATAAGTTTGTTGAGTTTGTTGTTATTACCATGCCTAAGCATACAAAAAAAACTGTTTTGGGTAGTCAGGCCAGGGAGCTTGTTGTTCGCCTCCGAGACTACTTTGAAAGAGAACAACAAAATAATGGACCGTTGTTACCATTGAATCATATTGTAGAACGAGTAGCCGAAGCTCTTGATATTGGCCGCAATACTGTTTCGCGTATAACACGTGAGAAAATTGGCCAAGATGGGATGTTTGAAAATAAATTATCGACACCCAACAAAAAGCGGACCAAGGTGAAGCCAATCACAGATTTGGATGATTTTGCTAAGGTTGCTATTAGAAATCATATTTATGATTATTATAGAAGAATGGAGCTACCCACATTGCTCAAGCTTCTAAAATCATTAAAAGAAGCTGACTTGTTCAAAGGAGGTATTACTTCGCTACGGCAAGTTATAAAAGATATTGGCTTTGTTTACAAAAAAGTTAACAAAAGAAAGATTATTATGGATAGGACTGACATTGCCCTAGCAAGATGTAGATTTTTAAGGAAGGCCAAAAACATAAGTGATTGGAGCAAAGTTGTCTTTTTGGATGAAACGTGGCTAAACGCCAACCACACAGTGGGTAAAAGTTGGACCGACGATACGGCACAATCGTGTACCAAAGTGCCGGAAGGCAAAGGCGAACGCCTTATTATTTGTCACGCAGGTACAGCAAGTGGATTCGTCCCTGATTGTTTGCTGGCTTTTAAGTCAAAAAAAACTACGGAGTATCATGAGGAGATGAATTACGAAAAATTTAAAGATTGGTTCATAGGTCTATTAAACAATTTAAAAGAGCCTATGACCATAATAATGGACAACGCACCCTACCATTCGGTGCAAGTTAATAAACCCCCAAACCAATCCAACCGCAAAAGCGAGTTGGTGAAGTGGCTGAGTGAAAACGGAGTTACAGCAGATATAAAAATGTTAAAGACGGAGCTTATTGCCTTAGTCCGACGCCATAAGCCACCAACTCCTACCTATGCTCTGGACGAGATGGCAAAAGAAAAAGGCCACCAGGTCCTTCGACTACCACCCTACCATTGCCAGTATAACGCTATTGAGCTGATTTGGGCCCAAATAAAAGGTATGCTTTTAATTTCAATTCCCATTTTGAAGCTTTATAAAAAAATCAGCTTTCCGATCGTAGCATGTACCTAGTTTAAAAACATTACCAGATACTAGATTAGGCTGATTGATGATTATTTGAATACTTTTTTTTATAAGTTCGTTTATTTTTAGGTTACGCCGCAAGAAATAATACTTCGCCGCCATTTACGGCAAATAAGATGTTGGCCCTATTACAAGAGGCCATCAACAATGTTCAACCTGAAGACTGGTCGAAGGTCGTGAATAAAACAAAAAGGGACATTATGTCTGATTGGGATCGTGACATACATATTGACAACATAATTGAGTCATCGTTAATAATATCCGTCACAGATTCAGATGATGAATTGAGTGACAATTCAGATGTTCCTGACTCTGATATGAGTTTAGACGAATAACATGTATTTTTTTTTAGCAACCTTTTAAGCAACCTTACCCTATAAATGTTCTGTTGTATAATTAGACCTTTTAAAAATAAAAATTGACCTACGCACAATATACGTTTTTTATTATAAAAAATATCGACTATCCATCGTAGCAGTACATCCCATCACTAAATACGTCTATGGCGTTACGTTATACGCATAACACTTTGCTTAATTTTTCATTCAATTTGATTTTATTTCTTGATTAGAACATTCTGGTTGGGTTTAATTTAATTTACTACAGTTATTAATTATTTAATATATTACGAATGTGGTACAACTGAAATATTAAGTCATAAATTGTAAATCGCGGCAACTTTCAAGAGTGAAACGAAATGTTACTGAAACTGTCACCCGCACCATGCTACAGCGCAAATAGTGTAGAATTCTTTACGTAGATAGGTAGCAGATTTTCGGAAGTCTAAAAAAAACATTTCGTAAGCATAAATCAAACTTTAGATGAATTAATAATACTTTAAAAATAAATTACTAGCGCAACCACAATGTCTACCCATGTCACCACAACCGAATGAAATTATTCCACATGTTTTACCGCATATTACCTCAATAGTTATTTCAGTTATTCAAAAAGAAACACCAAATATAGGTACCTACAAACATAATATACCTATATACATAACTAGTTCATAATTTAATGAACGATATGCTTCATGTTTCGAAAAAGAAGAAAATCAACAAATGACACTGAAATAGTACCCAACTATTAAGGGACTTACATGACCTAAAGCGCGGTCACTGTAAGACTGCATAGAAAAGAAAGAAAAGCTTGATGACACAACGCTGGTAATTTATTGCAAAATATGAAGCAATTATTTAATTACAAAAATACTATTGTTTGGACGAAAAAATTAATACACTAGTATTTTAACATGTTCCTTGTAGAATAATCTGACAAAAAATGAGAATGATTGTATGTACATTAGTACGGTTCTTTTTGTAAAAAGAAAGTTTTTAGAGGTATCTTCATGATTTTTTCTATCGTATTAAATTAGTTGTATTAAGTTTTCAACATACTATCTACCTAGCATATATCCTGAAGAGTATCATATATTTTTCTGATTTTGTTTACTGTAGTCGATCATATACTTTATTGTTTCTAAAACTTGCGTTTTTTGTGTTTAGGTCCTGTAAGTAAGCCCCTTAATAAGAAAAACTTGTATACTATGTCGAATATAATTTTATGAAATATTATTGAAATATACCTACTTATCTATTATTTGACTGTATTGAGTTCTCCAACAAGTAGGCACAGGTAAATTTCATAAAAGGTATATCTGATATGTGCCAGGTTTTTTTGTAAATAATGAAGATGGATGTTCACTTAAAATTGCCTTTCAATGTTTGATGATGGTATTATTTCATGTTTGCAGGTAATTTTACGCCTAACTTCTTTGAAAGGGTAAGCAGAGATATATATTACATTCACACTTTGCCAATGTGTGGGTGTAATATAGGTATATCTTTGCCTATGTTTAATTCAAATTCAAACTTTTTATTTCAGACCAGTGCATCCATTCTTATAGTGTTAGTATGAAGTGAACCTTTGTTAGTAAATAACAAATAACAAGACATTCACTGGCAGATAGCTGAGTATATAAGGAGTAACTAAGGCACTTTTATTTTAGGAATATCAAAAGGCAATGTTACGTGAACGAAGTCGCGCGCAGCAGCTAGCTCATAATAAACGTAATTACCAAGTTAATATTATTATTAACAATATGCAATTGACACAGTATTATTTGCTTGGTCAACACAGAGCGCAGTAAATAATTGTGCCACACGAGAAACATATCAGAACCTATTAGGTTATTCTTGATAAAATGTTTTTATTTATTCTGACTACAGACAAGTTTAAACTTTTATCTCAAGCAAGATCAGTAATGGAGCAGTGATGGAAAAGTGATGGAGCAGTGATGGAGCAGTGATGGAGCAGTGATGGAGCAGTGATGGAGCAGTGATGGAGCAGTGATGGAGCAGTGATGGAGCAGTGATGGAGCAGTGATGGAGCAGTGATGGAGCAGTGATGGAGCAGTGATGGAGCAGTGATGGAGAACTGATGGAGCAGTGATGGAGCAGTGATGGAGTAGTGATGGATCAGTGATGGAGAAGTGATAGAGCAGTGATGAAGCAGTGATAGAGCAGTGATGGAGCAGTGATGGAGCAGTGATGGAGCAGTGATGGAGCAGTGATGGAGCAGTGATGGAGAAGTGGTGGTAACGGCTGTGACTTACGAGTTGTAGGTGATAGGTTCGAAGCTAGACAGGCGTTTTACTTTGTGTAATTTATTTCATCACCGCTGCTCACAAAACAGTGAAGAAAATCATCGTGAAGAACCGGCATGTCCTAGAACCTAAAGTTCGAAGACGTGTGACATCTATCAACTTGCACTGGGCCCGCGTGGTGGATAAAGGCCCACTCCTTCTCATAGAGAGGAGGCCTGTATCCCAGCGGTGGGAACGCTATGGGCTGATTATGCCAGCAAGATCCCATACTTGGGAATAGTAAGCGCGGCTGCTGTCCACGGGGTTCTAGGTTTGATCGCCAGGTCAGGTAAAGTGTTATTGGATATTCTATTAGAAAATTTTCGGAAGCAGGGTTTGTTCTTGGTTGAGGGCCATAGTCTCGGCCCCTATAACATGACACATAAACATAGTTGATGAAATGTGGTCTTAAGACTCCCGCAGACAGGCGCGATGGGACTCTAGTAGTAGAACAACTTCTACACTTCTACGAAGACGTACAATGCGTGCCACGAAAGATAAGACTTGACCCCGCCTCCCCCGCCCTTTCCGCCGCCCCTATGACGTCCGGTCCCGTCCCGCACTCAGACCTCATACCGCTAAAGATACCTAAAATCGTGTACTGCGCATGTCAAACCACGGGGTGTGTCAAGTCTCATCTTTCGTGGCACGCATTGTAATTGTTCGAGCAGAATCGCGACGCACCGTCAAGTTGCGCGTGTCTACGGGAGTCTTTATTGTTACTGTTCATCTTTGCCAAACCCTTGATGGGTTGCAGCAATTGTTATGTTATGTTAATAGTACCTATGTGTATCATCATCTGCTTACCCTTTATGCCCGACTATGTTGGGGTCAGATGCAGTTGAATACCAGTATTTTACATAGAGCGACTGTCTATCTGACCTCCACAACTTAGTTGTCTAGTTTTTTTTTTTGTCCTCAACAGCACCTATCTACTTCAGAAAAACCGGCAATTTCTGTGTTCTTTGGGGCAAACCCATGCGATAAAGTGTTAATTTTATTATAAAGTTTACCCACACATATAAAGTATTTAAAACCTCTATTGCCAATGTCATTAACATGTATTGAGAACTACGGAAATATTTATGAATATTAAAATCAATAAACGTTTGAGTGATGTTGACAAATATAGCCGCAGGGAATACCATGTTACCGTGTTTCAGGCCAACGTCACGTTCATAAACATCCTGAATTATAACAAACATTAATATCATTCCTTATACAAAAGGTGTATTAAGGTGCATCCACACCGCAGTTACTTTTTGTGGAGCAATGTTTCCAAGTGTTAGTGGGCAACATCCGACAGCAAAAAGTTATTTGTAAAGTTGAAGATTGTTACCTAATGCTATCGTGTTGCTCCACAAAAAGTAACTGCGGTGTGGATGCACCTTTAAGTAAGAAGCGTAGCAGGTGCCGTTCAGTACTTTCTGCCGAGCTGTTTCTATTTATACAAATAAATTAAATTAAAGTGTCTGTTTGTAATGTCAAAAAAACAGCTTTTTACTAAATGCGTAAAGTATATACTATATACGGTGCACAAAACAAAAAAACATTTTTTTTTAATTTTTGTCTGTCTGTCTGTCCCGGCTAATCTCTGAAACGGCTGAGCCGATTTTAACGGGACTTTCACTGACAGACAGCTGATATGGTAAGTAGTAACATAGGCTACTTTTATTTTATAAAAAATTATTAGGGTTTCGCGAAAAAAAAAAAACTAATAAAACAAAAAAGATTCTTACTTTTCAATGGATGAGTGGTTCCTATACTTTCTCTAAGCGACATATCATTGATATCCGACATCCACGCGAACGAATTCGCGGACACAGCTAGTTCCTGATATAAGAAACAAGTTCAGACGCAACCTATGAATTAAACAGGTGTTTTGTATTAAATCATCGCTTCGTAGCGATGATATAATAGAAGAAAAACATTGGTTTTTGTAATCCGGTTTTAAATATTATATGATCTATGCTAATTTACGCCTGGTAAACGCAGGAAGTTCTATTACTGCTGTTTAATAACTCAACTCACTCGACCATAAACTATAATCACCATTAACTTAAAACATAGAGAAACCTTGTGAATTGTGCCAAAATACTTACTTGCAAATATTAGTAAAAATGTGATATGTCAGTGTTCCTTTTTTGTATTTGTGTATACGCTCTGATGCAGGCAGCAAAATAATAAATTATATAATTTAGTTAAGAGCGTTTACGCCGTACGGCATTTCATACAAACTTTCAAGGCCTTATTTTTCGAAATGAATGAATCGATTTTAATGAAACTTCATACGCATAAGCAGGATACAAAGTTGTAAAAAGTTAGTTGAGAACATTTTCGAAAAATAGTGTTACAGTTACAGCCAAATTAGACCGATTTTAAATTTTCCATAGAAACAGATTTCCAGTTATCTTTTTTAAATAAGACATTTCGAAAATGTTCTCAACTAGCTTTTTAGACCTTTGTATCCTGCTTATGCGTATAAAGTTTCATTAAAATCGGTTCATACATTTCGAAAAATAAGGCCTTGAAAGTTTGTATGAAATGCCGTACGGCGTAAACGCTCTTAAGGATTATCAAATTTTTATTTGAATACCTAAGTAGGTAGTTTGTTAGTAAGTTTAGTGTAAGAAGTTTATTCAGTGTACATGAGTGCGTCGCAGCCAACTGGTTAAATTAGCCGTTTAGTTAACCGCCTGGCCTTTGTAGTGCTCGCTTCGCTTCGCTCTCTCAGCTCGCACGCGGTTGACCACAGTTCTAACCCAACCTAACCCATTTGGTCGGAGTGCCCAGGGCTTAGTTACTGCGACCAATTGGTTACAGTTTCAACCTAAACTATAATTGTATACCTATCATTCAGGCCGCTAGTTGACCGGCCGTTGTTTAGCCAAAAGGCTAGGCGGTTAACTAAACGGCTAATTAAACCAGTTGGCTGCGACATTATATACAGGCTCAAATTAAATTAGCTAACAAAACTCTGTAGACGTGATCAGTATTGATATCTAAACACTATAAAATAAACATAAAAAGATTTGAAGATTTTTTGGAGGGATCAAATGACTGCTTGTAGACTTGTTACTAGAAGCATGAGTTGAGAAAATCTGTTTTATTTTGTTTTAACGTGTTGAGATGTCGATACTAGATACTTACTATAACAAAAAATTATAATTCAAGTGACTACACCAAATGCGGTCGATGAACCCACAAAAAACATCATCTAATGAACTAATTTTTTGTCGATGCGGACTACTTTTTTGATGCCCAATGAGCTCTTGCTTTTTTTTCCTTTCTTTTGTTATATACTTGTATATAATATATAATTTTGTGTTATATTGTAAAACATGTTAGGCGTGTTAGAAATAAATAAATACCTACCCACATTTATTTTTTTGTTTTACCATGTTTAGATACCTATCACGTCTGCAGAGTTCCTCTACATAATTTTATTTGACCCTGTATCCTTAAGGCTCCTACAAACAGTCGCGACATGCGATATAATCGCACGCGACACAAAGGCACCGCTCGTTGCGCGACTTGCGGCGCCTTTGTGTCGCGCGCGATTTTATCGCGTGACGCGCCTGATTGAAGGAGCCATTATACATACATAGTACAAAACAAAGTCGCCGAAATGTCTGTACGAGCATAACTTCCGAATGACTGCACCAAATTGGATAATTCTTTTTTTTTTTGCTGTGTTCGCCGTTCGGTATTGCCAGGACAAGGTTTGTATGAAAGAAAATTTCGAAAATTCGAAAAAAGAACTGCACCCGTGCGAAGCTGGGGCGGGCCGCTAGTTATCTAATTTTAAATAATTCTTTTTTGGCTACTAACAATGATCGTCTAGATTTTTTCATGCAGTATGCTCAATGGAAACTTCCCAACTTTTTGTAATTTCGCATCTTTGCTTGTTTAAGTAAACAGCACTATCCTCATATGTACCTACATTTGTTTATATTTACTATTGTATATTTATATAAAACATCGTATATGTACATACCCCACATCGGTCCGAACGTCAAACAGACCACACTCAATATTAGACATATTCGTAGTCGCCTGTTATTCGGTCCTTTCTTGAAAGCTATTTCTACAGTCTGTTTGAGACTCTGGAAGTCGAAAAACTCTAACAGGAAACCCGTACAGCCGGTTCTTTTGACCTAAAAATGTTATGTTTATTTACAAATTGCATAATTTTTAATAATTTTAAAACCAGATTCGAGATAAAAAGAGAAAAGAAAGTATTGACAAGAATAAATTAGCGTGGAATTAGAAGGCGAGAATTAAGGCTCGTATACACGGGCGCGACGCGACACGCGACACAAAGGCACCGCAAGTCGCGCAACGAGCGGTGCCTTTGTGTCGCACGCGATTCGCGTCGCGCGTCGCGCCGGTTTGCATGAGCCTTTAAGCGATCTATAGGGTCAAAATTAATCCGCTAGCAAAACTCCGCATACGTGATCGGTATCTATATCTAAATAATTATGATAAAAAAGAACAGAAATTAATTTGATGTTTTTTTTTGTGCGGTCATCGACCGCTTCTAGTGTATTTCCTTGAAAAATCTGTTTTTTTTTTGTGTAAACTTCACAGACGTAATTGGTACTTATCGATATTTAAAAGCGATAAACACATTTGAAAAAAAAAAAAATTAAAATGAAAAAGTGTTTATTCACAGAATTATTTTTTACAAAATATATTTACCTCCGCCAAACTGCAAAGCAGTTTGTTGGCAGACGTAGCTCCTTTTTTTTTTTCTAAATATTAACATATTTTATTTTTATAATGACACTTTTTCACATACAGGTTAATAAAAAATATTCCTTCATTTCTTAAATTAAAAAAAAAAACAGACATTTTTTATTTTTTTTAAATTTTTTTCCCAACTCATACTACAAGTAACAACACTCATAGCGGTCGTTGATCCCCCAAAAATAAAAACATCAAATATTTTATATTGTTTACATATACCGATACCCGTCACGTTTGCGGAGTTTTGCTAGATAATTTAATATGACCTTGTGTAAATAAAATAAAACAATAACTAATCTGATTGGTGAACATTACATAAGCTCGTAGATAGAGTAAGTAAATAAATGCATAATACAAACCTTGTCTTTATTCGCGAGCCAAGTGTGGTCATCAATACGGAACAATACGTAACAGAAATTGATAAACTGCAACGCAGCAGATATTGAAAACACCCCGTAGTATCCGATGACCCGCAGCAGGATACCGCTCAAACCCATTCCTATGGGAAATCCTATTGTCATGCACAAGTTCAGTATACCCATTCGGAACGTTCTTGTGTCCTTAGAAGTTATATCTCCTAAATAACTAAAAGTGCCGAGGAACATCGTGTACCAGCCTCCTGTCAGTGACGGGAATATGACCTCCATGAACACCGTCCATTCTACCGGGACCTCATAGAAAAAGTACGTGTTTATCATGTTTAATAAGCACGTCATGAATTCCCCGAAGATTGGCATTAGCATGCATATCTTGCGCTTTCCCGTTTTGTCGCTCCATGCTCCTATAAAGAGCATCAGCAACGTTGGCACTGCTGTGTGTACGACACTCTTCCATGCTTGCACTGACGCGATCAGTTTCTGTACTTCATCTTCTTCAAATGTGTAGTTCGCACGTTTTCTGAGCCTCAGAGCGGTACACGCTTCATCACCGAACCCAAGGTTGACCCTGCATGCTTTCTCTAAATTCAAATTCTGTGTCGCCAACATCGCTAGTACGCTCGGCATCACAAATAGAGCCAAAACCGGTTCTACCGTAATATTTGATTTGAGGAATTTTATTTTCTCAATAAAGGTCATGCTCTTTAAGTCATTTTTTGCTTCAGTTTTTAGCGGCAGTTCCTCTGTCGTCTCTTCACGAGACGTTTTCCCATCGGATTTATCAGTTTTATCCATTTTAGAAATATTTTTTTCCAAGTTTCTATAAAATTTCAAATATAGAATCAATACTCACTGGAGATTGAAATATGGAACAGAAGACATGTACTTCGCCTGAGATCCGAGTAAATCTTCAAAGTTGGGTCACATTGTTGTTATATTGGAGAGCAGATCCTCACAGCACCAAGATAAATACAGTATAATATTGAATTACTGGTAAGCCGGCGTCGGAGGAACGTCGCTATCGCCCTATTGTACTGGTGTATGTTAGCAAACACTCTTATGTTGCCATATCAGTCTTTAATGCGTCCACAAACACACTCGGTGAAATCGAAAATAAACTTAACACGTCGTTAAACTCAAACAAGTCTGCTATCCATGCGCAGTATCACTCTGATATTATATTAAACATCCGATTGTTTTCGCGTAAAATTGAATAAAAAGAACGTGAAAACTCGACAGGATTTTATTAAACATTCACACTTTATTCAAAACACTCTACTACAATGTCCAATAACACTTTCACTTATAATAAATGCTTTGAGTTCAATAGTCACTGCTGCTACACGTCTTTACTCACGTTCTCCATCTCCTCGACTTGCTTGGTGTCCTCTCTCTGTTCGAAATACATCCATCTGAAACGAATGAATGTGATTATTATCGTTTGAAGAGGAAAATGTGAATAGTATACTCGAGTCGAGTGGAAGGATCGATTGTAAAATGATGTAATGGACAGTTTTCAAACGCGTAATATAGTCGTGTCACTATCGTGTACATTCGTGGTCAGAAGGTTTTGTTCTGAGACCAGTTTGCGTCTGCTTGATGTTTTTTTACTGCTTTGCGTTTTTAGCGAAGCGACAAAAAAGACTAGGCTTCGATGATCATAAAAAGTTGTTTTTTTTTGGTACAGCGGATTAATTGTGATGCATAATTTCTGACCGCTTAAGAACATAAATTAAACTATTTTTTGTGTTGTGATGAATTGATATTTTTCAACTGTAACTTTTTTTTATTTATGTCTCAATTATACTTGTCTAGAAAGAAGAGATTTGGTCAAGCGAAGGTCACTAACCCAAACATTTTATTTTTGCCTCATATTTTGTAGTTGGCTTTCATTATCATGCGTTTAATTATCGCGACTTTTTTAAATCGAGACACAATTGAAATCTATACCTACCTACTAATATTATAAAGAGGTATAGTTTATGAGTTTGTATGTAGGTATAAAATGTCCAACACTTTTGATGTCCTTTCACGCGGACCAAAGACGGGCTGAAGCTAGTTAGACAATAAAGCAATTAATATCACACTGTTGCTGTCGTTTAAGTATATAAATATTAAAGTAAAGAATATTCTGCACATTTTAAAATAAGTTTAGGGCCCAGACGTGCCCTCTAAGTTCCAGTTTTATTATTTAAATCGATATTGACAAATACAAGGTTAGGCTCTCAACTATACATAGCAATTTCGTAAAACTTTCGCACTAACTTTGGCATTATTAGCCCTGCATTGGCCGCAGATGCCTATTAATAATGTAAGGGTATATAGTTTATAGCCGACACCCCCTCTTATAGACCCAAATTTATGGAGGTATTGGTATCTAGAATGTATTTTCTCATAAAACAGGTACCTATAGTCTGTTCGAAAAGTAACAGATCAAAGTGTAAACAGACCCTATTCAGGATAAATTCTTACGCAATCACTCACTAAAAGTAATCATTTAGACATTCATCTGTATTTAGAAGATTTAAACTTTATATCTCATCTCACTAGGTACCTACCTAATAACCTCTAACAATATTTAATAATATTTGTTGGAAAAAGTACCTACTTTTTCCAACAAATATTGTTAGATTAACATTATTACCTAAATAAGTAATTAAAAAATCATCTACGCAAATTTCTGATTTATTTGTTGTGTGTTTAACACACTACGCACAGTTTCATCAGACACTTTTGGAACAAACCACACTAACCATATCAATAAAATTACGCTGTACCCGCTTTATCTACCTGATATTGTCAAGGATAATGATTAAATGCAATTTTCTAACGGTAAAATTACTCAAAACCATAAAGAATAGCGCTTTAAAAGAATAAGATGTCAACTACGTGCTAAATAATATTAATTTAAACATAAAACAAACAACAATAATCTAGAATACTTGTAACACTATTTTACTAATTAAAATTTTTCTCAAAAACTTTATTTTTTATTGGTAAACAGCAGTGAGATTCTGTAACCATCTCACCGTGAAAATTTAGGTGAAGTGAGCGTGGAGTGAGCTGTCAATAGTGTCAATTCCTAGCAAAAACAAACTCACTTCACCTAAGTTTTCTCGGTGAGATTTTTACAGAATCGACCGGCAGGCCTGCTTTTGACCTCGATCTCGCCTGATTGAAAGCGATGGATGAGTTCTACGATGGAACGAGCGTACCTAAATGCCTGCTCACTGTTAATTCATTAAAGGCCCCGTTCTCACTATGTCGTGACGACAGATTATCGTGTCGTTTAAAGCGTCTTAGCTTGTGTATTTAAATGGACGTGTTCACATAAAGGACTACATGATTAACTGTCGTCCAAGACTTTTTTGCAGTGACGACGGATTGTCAAGTCAATGGGAAGGGCTAGCACGACAGTCGTAAAACGATAAAAAATGTCACGACTTATGGTGACGACAAATCATGTGTCGTTATTGCAAGTATCTATCGTAGCCACGTATCACACACACACGTATCACATATACGTACACACGTTCATACCACTACTGATCTTCAAAAGAACGTAGGGGCGACTAATGTGCAGACGACAAGGTGACTGTCGTGAACAGTAAAATATCGTCACGATCCAATGGGTACAGCTAGATACGACAGTCGTTCAACGATAAAATATTTCGACGACACAATGACGAGAAACAGTCGATATAATGGGAACAGCTAGAGACACCAGTCGTCCAACGATAAATTTATCGTCACGACATAGTGGGAACGCGCCCTAACATTAGCAGATTTGCCATTACGAGTAGATCATGATTAGGTAAGTACTTTGTAGTGATTGTTGAACCAGCTTAGTTTTGCTTGACTGACTGAGCCAGCCTCCGAATAGTCATTGTTTCCTATAAATTTATCGGAAAAAAGTGTGACAGTTACTGAACATCAATGATCCATGCATATCAGCGGGGTAATTTCGTTGTTACGAAATTACCCTCAACCCTCAATCAAATGACCCCTCCCACTCTGGGTCAAGCGGAAGGGAGTGTCAGACTTTTACTGACTAAAACCCACCCGTGTTCCTTCCTTAGCCCTTCATGTTCCGGGCCAGCGGTAACCCTTTCGGACAATCCCGCTGACCCGGCAGGCTTCGGCCCTGACGGGCCCCTTCACTTGATGCTGACATCTCTTTGAGGCGCGCGTGGAACACGTACGCGCCGTCCTGTGCGGGCCTGGTCCTGATCGGACGGTGAGCTACCCATTACTCTCCGCCCGCAGGCCCGCGCCTACGGTGGCCGGGAGTCGTCGCGCGGCTCCCGACGCCCGGAGCGTCTCCCGCGGCGGCTGGGACGGGAGGCTCTCGCCCTCAGCCGTCCCGCCGCCTCCTTCGCTTCGCTTCGCTTGTATACCTTGACGTGTAGCCGTGCGTACCTACCTATTTAGATAGAGTCTTGGACAAATACACATGCTTGGCTAGATAACCCTCAAAATCTTTTAAAAACCAACCATTATAAAAACATTTTCACAAAACTTTCTTCACAACTGTACCCGTACTTACAGTACTCCATCAACCAACACGTGCTCCTCATTCACCACTTTAAGAATAATCTCCTAAGGGAAATGACGAATCAACAGACAATTGTCCATTCATGTCCCACAAGAATCATAGATAAGTTCTAAACTAATAAGTTTAGAACTTGTCTATGATAAAATAATAACTAATAAAATAAGTCATTATTGTTTATCTATTATTGTTCTACGTATAGATTATCAAAGTAGGTACAGTCAGAGACAAAACTGAATTACCACTTCAGTTGTTTTTACCCGACTGCGCCAGAAGGTGGGTTATGTTTTTTTTTCATCTTTATTATTGAGATTTTTTTCCTTTATTTTAATGTAAAAAAATGTATTTACATTTAAGTAAATTGAATTTTTAAATACCAGAATATAAAAAAAATAAAAATACACCCGGTATCGGGAACAGGGTCCAAGCTAAGCTAAGCTAGGGCTCCCGAGAGAACCTCCTGACAATGCGAGATAATTTGTTAAAATCTAAACAGAAGTAAAATTAAAATAATATTAAGAGCCCAACTGTCACTAATCACTCCAATCAGACTCAATTATTTTTTAAATAAGCTTGCCTAACAGACGAAGGGACAAGTCTGGAAAATCGTATGAAATGCTGAAATCTAAATTACGACAAAATGATGGTATATAATAATATACCATCATTTTGTGGTAATTTAGAATTGAGATGATTTGTAAAAGTACCACTGCTAAAGCTACGGTTTCCTAGAAGAACGGTGGACGCCATATAGCGGCCGAAGTGACAGCTGTCATGAAAAATAATGATGCCGGGGTTTGACTTTACGGTGTCAAAAACACTCACTAGGAAACACCACACCAACTTACTTTCATAAATAACGATTCAGTGACGTTTTTCGCCGGTATTTTTTTTCTAAATGCCTACTTATGTAGATTAAGCAGAAATATTAATAATGAAATAATACGACGTAACAGGTCCATCGCCAATGCAGACATGCGCAAGAGTTGCTATTGAGAAAATGATTTACCTACTTAATTTTTTGGGATTGCCCATATAACTTAGATTAAATAAAAAAACTTGTGGGCACTATGCGGCGGTCACCGCTTTTTCAGGAAACCGTAGGTAGACGATAACGGGACGGTACACCTTTGTCGTTAACCGTACCTAATACTTAAGTGAGTACAGACGCTAGCACATCAAGCTACTACAATCTGTCAAATTTCTTTAATAGATTTTTAACTTTATCACTAAAGCATAAGGTTCAAAGTTGATTGGGAAAAATTGACAGTTTCGGGTAGCTTGATGTGCTGACGTCTGTTCAACAGGCACCTACTCGTAACTGATATCTTGAGAGGTAACGCTAGGGTTGCCAACCTCAAATTTAAAAAACCAGGATTTGAAGTTGGAAAAACCAGGACAATTCAGTTTAAAAACAGGACGCATTAATAGAGTGCAATAGTTAAATAAATATCTAGTGAAAACAGGTGAAATGAAATTCAAGTAATTAAAATAATCACATTTTTTAATAAAAATATTTGAATAAAATTATAAAAGTTGAAAACTAAATAATAATCTGACTGGATAGCTAGCTCTGTATGTCTAATGCAAGAAAGGGACGGAATAGTAAGCACTGCGCGACCATAGTAGAGCGAAAGAGATATCATCAATGGCATCTGTGGCACGTTGCGCCTTTGTTTTGAAACAGCACGGCAGCGCGGCAACGCAATTACTTGCGACCGTGAGGCCGCTCGTAACGTAAAAATTTGAGAAGAGGCGCGCGAATTTTAAAATTTAAAAACCCAGGACGCTGCTTAAAAACTATTCAGGACGTCCCAGGACACTACAAAAACTAGGACATGTCCTGGGAAAACAGGACGGTTGGCAACCCTAGGTAACGCGAACTGATCATGAGGACGTACATAATTAAATGATTAATTGTGTGTATTGTTAATGGTTTGTAAGTACACGCTATTTGTAGATATTGTTTACAAACATTAATATACTAATTTTAATAAACTAGCTTCTGTACTTGACTTCCTTCGCGTCACATTTCTTGTTCCCCGGACCCACCCCGTCGCGTCGCATCGCATCGCCGTTCTTTCTGACTTTTTTCTCTTTTCTCAGTTCCTAAGGGTTCTAGAGTGATGTTTAATAGCCTTTCTCAAGAAATTGGCTATCAATTGCTAATTTTTATTTAAAATTCCGACTGGTAGTTCCAGAGATAAGCGCTTTCAAACAAACAAACACTTCAGCTTTATCACTAGTATAGGCTCGTAAGTTAACAAAGCATAATCTGTCTATAATGTTCCCACTGCTGGGACACAGGCTTCCTCTTTGTGAGAGGGAGTGGACAACTAGTTCCGCGCGGACTATAAATGCATAATTATGTAATATACGGTACTTATAACAAAAAAAAAAAACAAAGTAAGTACCTACTTACAACAAAATAAAAACAATTTAAAAAATTTCTGTCTTGTTCCGGCTAATCTCCGAAACGGCTGGACCGGTTTTGGGTTTTTCATGGACAGATAGATGATGTTACAAAGAGTAACACAGACTATTTTTTGTCCCGGTAGATTTAAGTCATGCGACAGTAAATCCTAAGATTTGGTTACAAATTGGATCGAGCTATGTTTACCTACTAGTTATAAGCGTGACTAATATTTGTTCCTCCATATCAAAAGTTAAACAAAAATGTACGAATCCAACAAGGGGATTATCGTACTTTTACAATTCTTCGTATAGGTAGGTATTTATTAATTGGATTATCAACGATGGTTTTATTGTGTGAAGAGGATTTGTTATCTAAATTTACTTTTGGAACTAATTAATGTTAGATACGATAGGTAGGTACAATTTTTTTTTTCAAAAAACCTTAAATAACTGTGGAATAAGAAAACCTAAAAATTAAAATCTAGAGTAAATTAGCAAGAACTCTTTCAGAATACACAAATATATCAGACACCAGAAAAAATGTTTTAGGCACTTCTTTCCTAATAATTTATTACTAGTCCCACGACCCATCGCGTCGCATCGCATCGCTCGCCCGTGCTACTACAGTACCCGGCGATAAATATTGCACATCGACCTTTGGAAAGAGACATTCGGCTAATTTCGGCTTCGTCGAGCGTTATCTCTGTCGCACGAAATACAAACAGTCCGGTATCTATTAGGAGCTGTTAAAACGATTATGATTTGCTTCTTTTGATAATTATTTTTATTCTTTGTATGAAATCGATAGGATCGAATAGGTCGATGTGCAATATTTATCGCCGGGTACTGTACCTACTTACTTCGTTTTCGCCTAGCGATCTTTCTAACATATTTCCTTTTGCTCGGCTCCTAGTGTACTCGGTAGAGTAGTGTGATGTTAAATAGCCTATAATATTAACGTATTTTATGCACATAAACCGCATTGATATCCATTGCGCAGTTTCGGCGGTGGAGTTTCTTGCCCATTTTTCTCCATACGAAAACTACCTTTTGGAATGGGCGACTAGAATCAATTCTATTTGTTGTAATATCTGACTTTCAAAAGTGCCTTTTATGTGCCTGTTTGAAATAAATGCTTTGACTTTGAAGAACGACGCGGTCACACAGAAAGACACGAAAAGCGACTTTTAGTTATAATATGGATGTATATAATTATTGGTTGGTATTTAAAGTTGTGTTATAACATTAAAAATTTGTTGACGTCACTAAAAGTTGGAATTTCAATATCTATGTAACCAGAAGATTACCTGTGGGACAATTCTCTTCTCCCTGGCGGGTCAGCGGGATTGTCCGACAGGGTTACCGCTGGCCCGGAACATAAAGGGCTAAGTGAGGAACACGGGTGGGTTTTAGTCAGTAAGAGTCCGACACTCCCTTCCGCTCCACCCAGAGCGGGAGGGGTCATTTGATAATTTCCCATATTTAAAAAAAAGTAATTTTAATAACGTTCACTGTCTGTTTTCAGTCTCAATCTGTCAAAAATACCTCTAATTTCCCTACTTTTTGACAAGTTTTTGACATTTGTTTGTCGCCGAGATAAGACTGCTGCGACTAAATTTTGAACGTCGAATGTATGGACCAGCCGGTCGATTCTGTAAAAGTCTCACCGTGAAGACTTAAGTGAAGTGAATTTGTTTTTGCTAGGAATTGACACTATTGACAGCTCACTCCACGCTCACTTCACCTAAGTTTTCACGGTGAGATTTTTACAGAATAGCACCGCTGTACAAAAAAAATATTACAATTACGGGGGAAAACAAATGACTCTCGACTTCGTTTTAATTGTCTTTATACACCCGTTAGGTAAACACATATAGTTCATTATAAAGTTCACATTAGAATTAAAAAATGCCATTGTATTGTATAGTTTGCCTGCATTCAAAACTATTATGCTGAAGGTCATTCCAGACGATTATAATCACATCATGGCAAGGTTATTTGCTGAAATACCAACAGTTATATCTATTATTACGCAACATAACGACTTTTTTCCCCGAAAGGTTGGGCAGAGCTGTACCTATTGCATGACCAATATAATAAGAGGCGACTTCTTTTTTTCTCTTCAATATCTTGATTTGCATAAATACTTAGGTTTACCTACTCTTAAAACAATTTATTCAATTGTTTCTAATTGTAATAACTAGCTATGGCTAAGTAATAACATCCGCACGGGTCGATCGATCAGGTTAAGCAACCGGTTGGTCCGTGGATGGGTGACCATCTTTACATACCAAATCCCTCCGTAGATCGGAAAGCACGTTAAGCCGTTGGTCCCGGCTGTCATTCGTGAATCTTTGACAGTCATTACGGGTCGTCAGAAGCCAGAAAGTCTGACAACCAGTCTTACCAAGGGGTATCGTGTTACCCAGTAACTGGGTTGTGGAGGTCAGATAGGCAGTTGCTCCATGTAAAATACTGGTATTCAGCTGCATTAGCTAGACTGGAAGCTGACCCCTACACAGTTGGGAAAAAGTTAGGCTGACGATGACATAGGAAAACTAGTCTAAACTCTTATAATTCATTGATTTAAGGATATAAATAAAAAAATAGACATTCAGTTAGAACGAGTTGTAACACGAAATAACATTGAACTAAAAAGGTTTTTTTTTATTTTTCAGTGCAACATAATTATTTGTACAGACGCCACCACATCAAGCTACCCGAAACTGTAAAATTTTCCCAATCAATTTTGAACCTTATGCGATAAAGTTGAAAATCTATTAAAGAAATTTGACAGATTGTAGTAGCTTGATGCTGGCGTCTGTACATGACATAAGTTGCTTCGGTTATAGAAATGGAGAAATGGTTATTACCCATTCAACTTAACTAGCTATTATGTTTATTATTGAATTTATGGACGACTTCAACCGTAAATTAAATAAATGAATGAACTAACTCAACTGATCATGTGTGATAACCTACATCATCGGAGCTTAGTAAGTAATTGCATTATACCGTTATTTATTGTGAAATGTGATTTTCATTAAAACCTGTAACAGTGTGACTGGTTGGGAAATTACTAATAAGAAGTTCCCGTCGAGTAACAGTGTGACTGGCAGTGTGACTGGTTGGGAACTTTTTCTTAAAAATTTCCCATCAAGTAACAGTGTGACAGTTGAGGGTGTTACTCGTTGGTTAACAAATCCAATAAAAACGTGTAGGTACCGATTGCTCGGTTCCTAAAACAAAAACGAATCGTTTTGCTTACCAATGGCTCAGACCAAACAAAAACCCAATACAGAGAACTGTCAACAGTAAAGTGAAACCGGTTTCGTAAACATGTGTGCACATAGTACCTAAGGTGTAGTTTTATTGTAAATGTGTACGTGTGAGCGTGTATGCACAGAGCAGAGGTGTAGTTTTTCCATGCTTCACTGTATTGTTCGCAGCGCTATAGTTGATTTTTGAAGTGAAAACTTCTTTAGTGGCGTTGTACACTTTTTTTGTAATGGGTAAAAAATGTTAAACTCGCGTCAGGACACGTGACCTGATCGAAAATTCGTAAGACGGATGGCCGTAGCCGGTACCGCGCGTGTTTTGTTTACAAGACGATTCACAAAATACACACGTAATTGTTCAAGTTTTCACTTCTGCCGGCACTCCCGGAGTGCCACTGTTTTTATTTGGTCGGCGACCAAAGGTAGCATTTTTTATTACTAAACTGGGCATATAAATAGATTCGTAAGCTACTTTTACCTGTGACAGCTTATGGGAGGGTCCATTATGCAAAGCTATGAGGTCTTTGCTTTATCTATACTAATATTATAAAGAGGCAAAGTTTGTAAGTTTGTATGTAGGGGGTAGTCTCTGGAACTACCAGACGGATTTGAAAAAATCTTTTTGTATTTGATAGCCTAATTTTTGAGGAAGGCTATAGGCTATTTAACATCACGCTATGACCCTCATAGGCCAAGCATAATGAAAAAAAGGCAGAAAAAACGCTAAGCAAAAACGAATTAGCACGGGCAGGCGATGAGATGAGGGGGAACAAGAAATATCACGCGGACGAAGTCGCGGGCAGGAGCTAGTTATTGGTAAAGATACAATAGTCTTAATTTTATCCAATAACGGTTCGTAAATTATAATTAACTAGCGGCCCGCCCCAGCTTCGCCGGGTGCAATTTTTTTTTCGAATTTCCCTAATTTTCTTTCATATAAACCTTGTCCTGGCAATACCGAACACAACAAAAAGGAATTATCCAATTTGGTGCAGTCATTCGGAAGATGCGCGTATAGACACTTCGGCGACTTTGTTTTATACTATGTAAGGATGGTCGTAAGTAATGGGGAAGTCCTTAAAACCTAGCAACGATACACAAACAGGTTTTCAATGATTTCTTCAAACTCGCACCTTGCATCACTGTTTTTTCTTAAAAGCATACGTACAGTCAACAAAAAAGGTAAGCAATCAGGCAGCCAACTAAAACTCGACTTTTATAAAGTGGACAGTTAAGCTTAAAAACTTAATAGGTATATAACCTATTATGTAATATAAATCATAGCTAAGCTTATGACATATTTTCAATATTATCTTTGAGTAGACCGCATACGCAGTTATAATATATACACCTATCACATTTTAAAATAAATTTTCCTACATAGTAAAAATATTTCTTTGCTGATAACGGATTTATTTGCTGTCTGTACATGGTATAATGTTTGCGACCAAAGTGTTAATGGTAATCCACGAGTCGGCACTCTTCGGAGTTTTTCCTAACACACAAAACTGACCAAATATTGATTTTGCCTATTGGCTATTTCTGACTATAGAATGATAATGGTTTTCTTATCTTAAATGTCATCGCAATTAATGGTCAATGAAACCATAATAATAAAGCTATACATACATTTTACATCGCACAACTATAGTTAAAGGCATATATTTCATCGAACCTCCAATATTTCCCATTTGCGCTGTTAAAAATAATTATTGTTAATATTTTGGGGCCCCAAAATACTAAATAGCCAAGTGCCTTTCTATTTTCTATTACCTAACTACCAACTTGAATGTAGCGCCCGCTCGTCTACCGCACGGTGTCACAGTTCACAAATTTGGTCGGGGTGTCCGGAAGTTAAAAAACCCCTTAATCCATACTAATATTGTAAATTCGAAAGTAACTCTAAACTCTGTCTGTATGTTACCTTTTTACGGTTAAACCACTAAAGGATTTCCATAAAATTTGGCAGGGAGATAGATTGCATCCTGGGGAAGGACATAGGATAGTTTTTATCGACATACCTTGCGGGCGAAGCTGCGGGCGGAAGTTATTTATTTATTAAAATGTGCTAATGATGCACACTTTTATAAATAACTAACTTTCGAATAGAAAAAAGTTTATAGACGTTATTTAATTTTAAAAAAGTGCCCATTGTTAGAATGTCAATCTTCTTTCTTCTTTCGTCAATCGTCTTTTTAGACGTTCAGTTAATATAATATATTATTATATTCCCATAGAAAAATCACAACCGAGCTAAAGGGATACTCGTTTCGTGCTTCGTTTAGCATGCAACAGCCATTGTACAGTTGTACTCTCCCATAAATCTCGAATAAATGATCATAGGACGCACACAAAGAGTCTGATTGTTGTTATGTTTATTAGCATAAACCTTCACTGCTGGACTTAGGCTTCTAAATCTCTTTTCAAATCGATTTGACTTACCAGAAATGCTAAATAAAGAGGAATAAAAAAACGTTACCCAAATATAGCCACAGCAGGTACAGTCATAGCCGCACCAAGCAAAAAAACAGCTCCGGGCAGTACAGTCAGCGTTGCCATGTACACTCTGGAGTATAGTGGACCGTAGACCAGGGGCATCATCGCCTCAGCCAGACCGAAGAGGGAGTTCACTTTACCTAGAAAGAAAATGACGTGTTAGTAGATTAGTACAAATAAATACTCTGGGCAGTGACTGAGAATTCCTTATAGAAAGCCCCAATAACACTGCCTTATCCTGGAATAGAACCATGAACTCTACGCTCAATGGTCGTCCTTGCGACTAAGGTAACGAGTCTCTTACAACCAATAAAGCCAAATTAAAATATTTTATTACACATAAGCCTACATGGGCACTTATGAAACGTCAGAGGCCAATTGATCGCTTCCTATGGAGAAGAGCCGGCAAGAAACTCTACGGTTACTCTTTCAAAAAAATTGCCTTTTACAATGTTTTCAAATTACAGTAGGTATGGGAGGACAGCGTAGGCCTGTCAAAAAGTACTAGGTACTTATTAAATTAAATAATGGTCCACAGATCTAAAGTCTACAAGGCCCACAAAGTCACATTTACAAAATATAAAAGAATCTATCAAAAGGATAAAACCTGGCCAAGTGCGAGTCGACCTCGCTCACGAAGGTTTCCGTAACACAAGGCAAACACGCCTAAAAACACGTTTGTTGTATGGGAGCCTAAATCCTTAAGCATTTATTTTATTCCGTTTTTATGTATTTGTTGTTATAGCGGCAACAAAAAAAAAAAGAAATCTGTGAAAATTTCAACTATCTAGGTATCACGGTTCATGAGGTACAGCCTGGTGACAGACAGACGGACAGTGGAGTCTTAGTAATAGGGTCCCGTTTTTACCCTTTGGGTACGGAACCCTAAAAATAAAATTTAAAAACCTATTAAAACCAAGTGATATGATTGCCTTTACAACCATTACTAACGAGTTGAAATTAAAATTGTCTTTATATAATGTCAAATAATAAAAAGATTATGTCAAAGAAGTATGTAAAATACAAATAAAAAATAAACATCGTAATTTGGGAGCAGTTAATAGACATTTATGTAGTTATGCCGTTAATGAGGTGCCAGAGAAGCCACGTGTGTAAAAGAAATTCTTGCCAAACTGCGTTGTCTCAATGCTTTCATTGTTTCAATTCAGAACTATTCAGTCGTTCCTATAAAAATCTCACCATGAAAACTTATTCGTAGGTGAAGTGGGTTGTTATTCCACGTGATGCTAGGAATTGACACCCAATGACATCCGGTCTATTCTGTTAAAATCTCACCGTGAGATTTAAGGTGAAGTGAGCTGCCAATCTATCCGATACTAGGGATTGCCACTAATGACAGCTCACTTTAAGCTCACTTCACCCAAGTTATCACGATGATATTTTTACAGAATAGCATTACTGCCTGTCTATTTTGTTAAAATCTCACCGTGAGAACTTAGGTGAAGTGAGCTCATTCCGTGAGAAATCATTCCATCTGATGCTAGGGATTGACACTATTGACAGCTCAGTTTAAGCTCACTTCACCCAAGTTAGCACGGTAAGATTTTTAAAGAATACCACTACTGATATTTAGGATTAACACTATTGACAGCTCAGTTTAAGCTCACTTCACCCAAGTTAGCACGGTGAGATTTTTTAAGAATGCTGATGTTTAGGATTTACAATATTGACAGCTCAGTTTAAGCTCACTTCACCCAAGTTAGCACGGTGAGATTTTAAAAGAATACCATTACTGATATTTAGGATTAACACTATTGACAGCTCAGTTTAAGCTCACTTCACCCAAGTTAGCAAGGTGAGATTTTTAAAGAATACCACTACTGATGTTTAGGATTGACAATATTGACCAATGATTGATGATTGATTGATTTTTGATTGATTGATTTGTTTTTTTTTTTTTTTTTTTTTACTTTAACCTCAATTCTCCTAAGTTATCACGGTGATATTTTTACAGAATAGCATGACTGCTCATTTCATACCTATATCACCTAAGTTTTCACGCTGAGATTTTTACAGAAGAGACCGTAATATGTTCTATGAGAGTTTTGAAACCGATATACCGATATAACCGATAACCGACTGTGGCTCACCCCGCAAACTCCAAATTGACCTATGCATGCACGTTTAGTTTCGAACACCAATTACATGTCATTTGATAATGGTTACTATTATAACTTCCTAATTACTTGAACTTTTAAGTTCCGTATATCTTTTCCCAAATCTGTCGTGAAATGTTCCGTTTTAAGTTGAAGTTAAGTTAAGGTCAAGAGGGACCGTGTTTAATGACGCGCTTTGGGCTTCTCCCAAGGCTCCTATATCCAATGTTTAAGTTCCATCGCGTTAAGTTTAATTGGGTAAAGTTTCCTTTTTTTTGGGATGCCAAAGAGCGAATAACGAAATGAGAAATGGCTAGTGCCTAGATGACGTTATACAACTGGGCCTAGTAAGATCTAGCCAGTGTTTAAGTAACTGCAGTAAACAAAACTGAGGGGGACTGGGGGGAGGTGATTTATTTTAATTTTTATTTGTAATGTGCGTTTTTGTTTGTGCAGAACAAACTAATTTTCTTTCTTTCTTTATTTTTCTTTTAGGGGCAATTCTCAAAATGAAATACTTGTTCTGACAGGTCGGCAACAAAATAAACAACTAACATTGCGTCGTCCGCATCCTTCCTTATAAACCAAAATGGGCATGAAAACAAATATCAAACGCATCATTGGGCCCAAATACGGACATAAGTTACACACTCATCAAATTGCTGATGTTTTATTTACGTGGGTACGTTTCATTAAAAGGTGCTGTGGTTTTCAGTAACCCATTTTAGACGGGATCTCCTGTTACTCAATAAAATTATAAAAATAACCACTGTAATCCCAGTACCTATTTATGAACTTTTCCTCAAACTTTTGTTAACTGTTTCCTAACTGAGCACGTTCGTTCATGTCAATTTGCACGTAGTAAAAATTTTTTTATCAATGTTGGTAATAGTGGTATTGGTTAGTCTGACAAATCTTAATATATATAAATTACGTGTCATGATGTTTGTCCGCGATGGACTCCTAAACTACTTAACCGATTTTAATAAAATTTGTACACCGTGTGCAGTTTGATCCAACTTGAAAGATAGGATAGCTCACATCTCCATTTATAATCGCAATATTATTTTATTGCACAAAAACGTTAGCCACAGCAACGCGTGGTCGGGTCAGCTAGTAAACTATAAATATTGATTACGATGACAAGGAAAATTGTACAGAAGAGAATTGTCACATGTTTTGTAATACTATTAGGATAACTATCACTTTCTAATTGTCGAATATAGGATAACCGCTACCTGAGGCTGTTACGAACTATCCAAAAACACATATTTGTGTTGTTTCGGTAAAATCGCATGAATAGCATACTATACATGTATACGACTCACGCATTTTTCCCATGTAGAAAGTACAGAATGCTACCTTTACGATCCTTACATCCTCCTTTTAGTGGTATTGGTAATTTAATACACTCATATTATAAAGGTGAAAGTTTGTGACTGTGTGTGTGTGTTTATATGTTTGTTACTTCTTCACGCTCAAACGGTTGGACCGATTTTGATAAAATTTGCTACGGAGGTAGCTGACACCCTGGATTAACATTTAGGCTACTTTTTATCCCGATATTCCCACGGGATCGAAACTTATGCGGGTGAAACCGCGGGGCGCAATTAGTCTTCTATATATATATAAAATTCAAAGTCCTGACTGACTGATATTTGTCAACGTACAGCCCAAACCGCTGCTCCTAGAGACATGAAATTTGGAGGGTGTGTTCTTTGTGAAGACTAGGTATCCACTAAGAAAGGGTTTTTCGAAATCCCACCCCTGAGAGGGTGAAAGGGCGAGGGTGAAATTTCACACGGACGAACTTGCAGGCAGAAACTAATACGGATATATCTGGTCATTCACGCACGCCTGTTGCGAGAAAATAAAGTATTTAAAAAATCACTACATAAGCATAGCATAATCAGTCTGTAATGTTCCTACAGCTAGGAAACCTCCGCTCTGTGAGAGGGAATGGGCCGTAATCGGTGGATTACGGCCCATTCCATTTTACGCGTGGTGACGCGGGCCCAGTGCGGGTTGGAAGATGTCACTTGTTTTCGAATTTTAGGTTCTATGACATGCAGGTTTCCTTCGATGTTTTCCTTAACCGTTTTGAGAACAGTGGTAATTAAATAATTTACACAAAGAAAAGCGCCTAACAAGGTTCGAACCCACGATCTACAACTCGTAAGTCGGAGCCGTTACGCCTGGGCGACTACTACACGCTGGCACGGTAATAATATCATACAGTATGTCGACTTCATACAATTTCAAGGTTACGGCCGAGATACAATACTGTATGTCTTTATACTGTGACGCTGGCCACCACTGCACAAGTAAAAAATGCTCAAGATGTTATTTCCCAGAAGCAAACAGTACCTACTTCTTTTTCTCGCCGGCACTATATTAATATTTAGGTGTAAAATATTCGACACTTAACTTATACTAGTAACTGTCAAATTAGTCTTGTAATCAAAAATATAGGTACTTTGTTATGACGTGTAAACAAGTGACATTCAACCTTAGGGGTTACCTTAGCAATTAAGAGGTCGTTATATGCAGCAGGAGAAACATGTAGAAGAAAAAAAATTAGTTTAGACAAGTGGAACTTACCCAATTCCTCACTGTTCACTAATTTGGAGGCAATAGAACGCATCGCGATGAATGATGTCCCGTTGAATATTTCTACTAAAGGCGCTGTAACAAATAAATTAGTTTATGGATAACTTTGTGAAGGTAATGTTAAGTAGGTACTAGTTTGACGAAAATACGATTCCATAATTCAAAAAATACTTCAAATTAGATCATGAAACTTTGCATAATAACTGAACTAACTATAAAGCTTATTTTCAAAGGGAATTGTTATTTCATTGTGTAGTGATCTTCATGATGCGACAAAACCACGGGGAACACCTTTCAAATGTCTACATAATGAGAAGTCTTATATTGTGATATGTCACCATGCTTTTTCACGGCAATTTTAAATTTCTGCGCCCTTATTACAGAACAGGAGCCATTTTTGAATTTCGAACTTCATTTTAAATTCAAAACTGACAAATCAATACCGGATTAAGTTGCCGGTTTTGAATTTTTAATCACAGTTACGTTCTTATTTCAAAAACTGACTCGATGTTTTAAAGCATAGCATGATCAGCTTACAATTTTCCCACTGCTGGGACACAGACGTCCTCCCTTCGACAGGGTGTGGGCTGTAATATACCACGCGGGCCCGGTGCGGGTTAGTTGATGTTACATCATCATGTCTTAGATTTATTTTTGGTTCTATGGCATGTGACTTACATTTTAAAGCATCTTAAAAGAATAACCCTGTTTTGTAATAAGAACGATGTTGTTTAAGCTTTAGAGAAAGGCACAGATATAGATACACCTAGATAACGTAAGAGCAACTACTTCGCGTGCCAAAAATCGTACCAGCCGGTCAATTCTGTAAAAATCTCACCGTGAAAACTTAGGTGATACGAGTTTGTTTTTGCTAGGAACTGACACTATTGACAGCTCACTTCACCTCAGTTTTCACGGTGAGATGGTTACAGAATCGCACTGCAGCTTACGTGCAAAAATCGTAAGCCGCCACTTTCGCGCTTAGTCCTGTGTACTACTGGCTGGGTGAGCGTGAGCGCTAGCGCTAGGCTCCGGGGGTGGGGTGAGACGGGTGCCGCACGCGGCGGCGTCTTTGAATCGATTTGATTTTCCCATGACTAAATAGTGCTTGTGACGTCACAGTAGGTAGTCAAATAATGGCACGCTTGGTTTTTATACAAATCGTGATACTTGCGTTATCTAGGTCTCTCTATATCTGTGGAGAAAGGTCTCTTTAACTCCTTACCGATATAGATCTCAGTGGTGGTAGTAGCGAAGGCGAAGATGAAGGAAGCAAGAATCTTGCTGGTGCAGGAGATGATGCCCACCACGGTGTCGTCCAGCTTCATGAAGTCGCTGAATATGCTGATGGAGAACAGCGTTCCTGAGGGGAAAAGGTTAAGCCTATATTAGACGCTTCATTTGAGTGAAGGTTCATTTTTGTTTGATTCCACGTCCACACGACACCGAAAAAAATATAATTATGAGAAATAGCGACCCGCCTCTGCTCTGCAAGATTTTCACGACTAAAGCCACCGGCACATTACTGTGTCGTGTTGTGTCGTGACTCGGGATACACCAATCATACTAATCTGTTCAGGACTACGTCAAATCACAACGAGTTTTGATTGGCTAGCACTGTGTCAGAAGGCGTCACGACACGACACAACAGTAATGTGAATCCGGCTTTATTACTATTCATTTATTTACTATTAATTGATCTGCCTAGCCTTTATCCAACTATTTTGGGGTGGCTTCCAATATAACCAGATACGGCTGGACACTAGTATTTTACATGCAGCAATTGCCTATCTGACCTCCTCCGTCTGAAATAAATGCTTTTGTTTGTACGGACGCCAGCACATCAACCTACCTGAAACTGTCAGATTTCCCCAATCAACTTTGAACCTTATACTTTAGTGATAAAGTTGTAAATCTATTAAAGAAATTTGACAGATTGTAGTAACTTGATGTGCTGGCGTCTGTACTTAACAAACAAAAGCATTTATTTGCTGCTTTCATACCAATGGTTTTCGTAATGGACTTTTGCGTTAAAACCACCGATCGCGGAAAAATGGTACATAGATATGACAAGTGTTTATCATCATCATCATTTCAGCCGAAAGACACCACCCCCACCGCCACGTCAGGAGATTCTGTGCTATTCTCATCCAGCGGATTCTCTCAGGTTAGGGGCCTAAAAAGCCACTTTGGCAGAATCATAAAAGGATAACATTATGAATCATAATGGACAGTTAACTGTTAAGTTAATCGTATCAAATCCCATTGGTGAAGGTTTTTTCAGTTAATTTGTTTTGTCTGTGCTAAAATACCAATCAATCCAATCCAATCCCAATCTCTTTGATTATACCTACGTAGTGCAGTGAAAAAAAGTAAAACACGGACTATCTTCGCCATATTATGATTCATAATGTTATCCTTTTATGATTCTGCCAAAATGGTCTTTTTAGGCCTAGTGGGAGGCCTTCCAACGCTACGTCGTCCGGTACTTGGTCGCCACTCCAGAACCTTCCGGCTCCAAGTGTTTATAATAGGCCTATAATACTTTTTACTGGTCTATAATAAATAAAATGCAGCCTTCTGCATTTCCACTGATTTAATATGTGTTAGCCAAAATCATTAACATGCAGCTGGTTAAGTCAGTGTATTCAAAATGTGAAAGCTTCATGTTATTTTGAAGTAGGTATCTACCTAATTTTATTTTTTTGCCACATTTGATCATAATAATCTGCCTAGCTTTTTCTAACTATCAACTATGTTGGGGTCGGCTTCCAGTCTAATGGGATGTAGCTGAATACCAGAATTTTACATGAAGTGACTGCCTATCTGACCTCCATAACCCAGTAACTGGGTAAAACGATACCCCTTCGTAAGTCTGGTTGTCAAACTTTTGGGTGTCTAAGTACCCATAACTACTGTCAAAATCAATGATTTACGATTTTCTGTCCGATTTATTATTATTTATTTATAGAATTGTTACGTAATAATATTCCATTCAACGACATTTCCACGGTATATTACTATAAAGGAAAGGAAAATTATAAAGGGTTGCCAGAGTCATTGAGTTGATTTCACCGGAAAATTCAATTCAATCTCGAAGTGATTATTCTTTTGTTGTAATATAAATTCGCATTGAAACGATCGTAAACAATATTTTACTTCATTCTCACATCTATCAATAGATCGTTGATTTCTACAAGTACAAGTAGGCTCGAAATGGTTACCTGTTGAAGATTTCTGAGAAATTAATAAACTTGTAGATATTACTCCCGATCAGTAGGTAGTTAAGGAAGGAGGGAAGTCTCGCGAAACATGGAAGAGCAGGCTAGGAACGTAGGTAATGGGAAAATATAGAAAGAAAATTGTCATGTATCGAAACCGATCTTTTTTCTTTTTGTGACTCCAAATAGTAAGAATTTACTCAAATAGGAAAAGATTTTCTTTTTGGAATTACTCTAAAATAATGTTTGTTTGTTGTTTAAGAAAAATTTAACGATTTTCCGAGTTTCTTTCAAATAGAGTCAAGTCTTTTATTAGGTCCTTACCTGTGAAATTGCCGATTTTTGATACTGGCTATTATGAAGATCGATATCTTTCATTCTACTTAGAATTCCAAATTCAAATCTACCTTATACAGGGTTATTGGTAAAACATTAACAACCTCTTAAGAGGTCATTGTACTCATCATTACATTTTGACCTGATTTTTTTTCGCGATTTCTGGTTAGGTCTGGTTAGGTGGAAACATTGAAATTGCGCACTATTTTCGAGTACAAGTTCCGTCGTGGCACTAAAGGCTCCTTCAAACAGGCGCGACACGACACGCGACACAAAGGCACCGCAAGTCGCGCAACAAGCGGTGCCTTTGTGTCGCGCGCGATTATATCGCGTGTCGCGCCTGTTTGTAGGAGCCTTAACGCAGTACAGACAGCACGCAATATTAATGACGTGTATGGGCATGGTACCGCATGTGAGCGAACGGTCCGTTTTTGGTTTCATCGCTTTTGTTATGAAAATTTTGATCTCTACAAATGAGCCCCGTACCCGACCGGGACGAAAGTCGGTAACGATGAATTGAAAGCCATAGTGGAAGCAGATTCATCTCAAACCACATTGTAACTTGTAGCAGCTTTCAACGTAAGTGATAAATCGATACTGATTAATTTACATCAAACTGGAAAGATAAAAAAGCTCGGAAAATGGTCACCGTATGAACTCACTGAACAACAACAACAAAATCGCGTCGAAGTACCACACAATGGACTTTCTCAAAACTATAGCTGTTACGACTGGAAACTCTCCGTCACCCACCATAGTCATCAGACCTTGCTTCAAATAATTTTCCATTTTTATTCGGAATTTCAATAACTTTTTACAGGGTAACATTTCAAATCCAACGAGGCGGTGAAAAACGCCTCTAAAGAATTCATCGATTACCGTCTCCAAGATTTTTATAGCAGAGCCATCAACGAACTTCCACTAAAATGGCAAAAGTGCATCGTCACTAATGGCCAATAAAGGTACTTCGATTGATGAAATATATAATTTTCTTTTTAAAAATATATTTGATTTTTTATACGTAAAACAGGAATTCATAGATAAAGACAAGTCTAGAGTTAAGAGCAAACCCATTTCAAAAAAAAAAAGGACCTAATATTATATTTGGTTAAGTAAAAATAATAGGTAGCTAATTCGATTTTCTCATAATCTCGTCAGCATCTATCAGCCTAGTCTTTTCCCTACTTTGTTGGTCGGCTTCCAGTAGAATCAGATGCAGTAAAATCATAATCATCTCATGTTGAATCGAATTAATAAATAATTCCCTGTTTTTTTAATCAAAGTCAAAGTCAAAGCATTTATTTCAAATAGGCACATAAAAGGCACTTTTGAACGTCAGAAATTACAAAAAATAGAATTGATTCTAGTCGCCCATTCCAAAAGGTAGTTTTCGTATGGAGAAGAACGGGCAAGAAACTCCACCGTTACTCTTTTAAAATATTTTACAAAAATTAATAATTTAATTTATTGTAATGTAGGTATACGGAAGATAGTCTAAAGAACTCGATACTGCGTTCTAAAGTAGTAAGTAGGTCACATGGCTGCCAAGCTAACATGGAACTGCCGGCCGATTCTGTAAAAATCTCACCGTAAAAACTTTGGTGAAGCGAGTTTGTTTTTGCTAGGAATTGACACTATTGACAGTTCACTCCACGCTCACTTTACCTAAGTTTTCACGGTGAGATGGTTTCAGAATCGCACTGCTGTATTGTCTTTTATTATTGTGGTCGTCCAAATCAAAAGGGACCTTATGGCGGAAATGAGTTATCTACAGAGCTGAAAACTACATAAATGTACCGAACTATAGACCCAAGAACCAACCTTCTAACCACTACCGTTATTTTTTTACGAATTTTTGAAGTTCACTGATCGAAATTATAAGTTTCGAGAAAATCGCAATTTAAGTATGCCGTACACTAAAGTTATGTTTTAGTGTGAAGTTATGTAACTGATGGTATACTTTGATTGACTATGATTATTACTAATGGAAATTCTTACAATCCTTGCATAAACTTGTTTGTTGTGGGAACATATTAAAATGTCGATATAATATATGGTTTGAATTAAAAGAAAAACGATTTGTTAGGTCTTGCCGCGATAAGGTTCCTTTTTTACTAAACTTTAGATGAATACAAAACTTTTTTAAATTGACTTTTCGAAAAGTTGAACACATCTACATGTAGTAAATACAATCATCTTTTTAAAAATACAGTTAATAAAAAAACGATTTTTTTGAGGTATTTTACAATTTTATTAATATCTCGGAAACTAGTTACCGCCATAAGGTCCCTTTTGATTTGGACGACCATTATATTAACGTTTTATCTATCTATCTATCTATCTATTTGATATACAAGGTTAATATGAGCGAGAGGCATTAAATCAAACCACATATACTTTGTATCGTTTTCAGCCTCTACATTAAAAATCAGATAAACAGAAGCAATAGTTTAGCCACAGGATTATATTTTAGTTTTTTCTTTGTTGAAACACGATGTATCTGCCCTAACAGCTGACTAAGTACCTACCTACGCATAGTTATCTGGGGTCATACACCTTAACGCCTCGTACACACAGGCGCGACGCGACACGCGACACAAAGGCACCGCAAGTCGCGCGACGAGCGGTGCCTTTGTGTCGCGCGCGATTCGCGTCGCGCGTCGCGCCTGTTTGCAGGAGCCGTAAAACGACAGAATTTTATTTTATTGTGCTCGTATCTTCAAACGTTACCTACACTACACCACATGTTTCCTACCTACCAACTTAAAACCCAGCCGCCGCGCTTTGTCTGATTCTTAGGCGCCGCACGCGCTTGGCGACGACGCGACGTTGCCGTTTTGTTACGCAGGTCAGTGGAAATCTCTACAAACGATGTTTACATTTTAATTCGATTACTAAGCTATTTCATTTGTTCGAAAAAGTTTTTTCTCATTTTTCTCCTAAACTTTTTTAATAGTTCCGAGCCTTAGAGTATATGTGGTTCAATTTAATGGCTTTGGGTTGTTGCAACGTTGTATATTACGTGTACTCACCCACTAAGTTAGTGATGATACTGTAAGTACAGAACATACTAAACTGCACCTCGTCCCAGTTGAACCTGTACCTCATAAATAGGTACAGCACGTTCATTTCACCTGCAAGGAACACACAAGTTTGTCAATGAATACATCGTTTACAGTACTTACACATCGAGCTATAAAAACCGACTATTACCACAGAATATAAACAAGTAGGTACAAGGACACGACGTTATATAAAGATGAACTTATCTAAGCTAAAATAGCAACACAGCTATTAACTACTTTAAATATATCAAGAAGATGCAAAACACTGCTGAAAATTTTATCGTAGCAGAATGTACAAAAATATTTTGATGTATGTTCTAAAGGAACACAAATATGATATAGTAAGTAACATTAATTGTTTTATGGAATCTATAACATAAGGTTGGTGTGTAAACGATTTATTTTTTTAACGAAAAATATTTGTTGGAATATTAAATTTAAGAATGTATGTTGGAATTATGTTTCACAATCAAGAAAGTATGTTGGAATTATGTTTTACATTCAAGAATGTAATAATTCCAACAAGTATTTTTTAACATAGTTTCTCCTTCAAAGTAAATATTTAATGTCGATATTTTTTCATGATGATTTGTCCCTTTGCAGAATAAGTACAAGTCGACACTGCGCATGGAGCAAATAGTTTTCTCACATTTCTGCATGACGTCATCCACGTTTAGACTCTACGCTCATATTAATTAGAACATTAATACTAAATAACATTAGTAGAAAGTTTGTCTGTTGTAAATGGGTATAAGTGGAAGGAGGTAAGGGGGCTTTGCCCTACTGTGTCACTGCTAATCCATACTTAAAGAAACTCTGTGTGTCTATCTGTTACGTTTCATGCCTTTACAGCTGAACGGATTTCTATGAAATTTGGACATAGTTAGACCATGGGTAAACCCTACTGGGTTAGGACAAGGTATAGTTTTTAATCCCTGTAGTACGTTTCCGTGGGGTAATTTTTCGATCTTTACGCCGGCAAAGCTGCAGGTAAAAGCTAGTAACAAATATTTAGTGTAAAACTTACCATGTAAGGGTCCAAAAATCACGCACACAACGACGATTAGCAAGGAGACCCTGAGTCTCCGCCGCCTCGGACCTGTTCTGAAGGCGACCGTCAACGTCTCACGGACATGACGCGCGTCGAAGAACGAACACACCCACCCGCAGCATCCCACGGGCTGTTCCTGTAAATAGAAGTCAATTTATAGTATGCAGTTGTGGCCCACGCTTAATTTCGTTTGTATACAATGTATTGTGTAGGCGGTAGTGGCGTTGTGGAGGTAGCGATCTAGATTTAGATCGAGTGGATATTTGTTGCACAGATTTCTGTATGTTACAAAACTATGCAAATAACCTATCTGACTTGATTGACTTGTATTCAAACATTTTAGATCAAAAGCTTAAGGCTACGCCGATCGCCTAGTGGCACCTTCATCGCTTGTTCGGTTATTCCTTTTATTTTAGAATGAAAATGCAGAAAATAAGCACGTTATAGTGGCCCCACTATTATTCGCTTTAGTGATTATAATAAAACGAAACAATGTAAAACTACCGTTTATAATAATATTAACGTATAATCTTGTGGAGCACAACTTAACGTGCTTATTTTCTGCATATTCATTATAAAATAAAAGAAATAACTAAACAAACGATGAGGGCGCCACTGCGAGGTCGGCGTTTGGTCGACGCCCTCTTAATAAAATAAGGGAAAACAAAAAAATTATACCTACCTATTATTTCTTAGCGTTTAAAAGTTGTGCAGGTGAAGCGTAAGATGTTGGAGAACATCATTTTGTCGAATTACAATACCAAAGTATTGTAAAGAATTAGGAGCATGTTTTAAAAGAGTAACGGTGGAGTTTCTTGCCCATTCTTTTCCATACGAAAACTACCTTTTGGAATGGGCGACTAATTCTACGACGACCAATTCGACGATCAATTCTATTTTTTTGTAATTTTTGTCGTTCAAAAGAGCCTTTTATGTGCCTATTTGAAATAAATGCTTTGACTTTGACTTTACAAGATTCCACAGCATACATTAGAAGAGACGAATAATATTTAAAAAAAAAGTGTTATATTGAGCGTCTTAAATATGTCATAGCTGAGGTGGACGTGAAAAAGTAAAGGGGTGAATGAAAGAAGCACTTCGATCTTATAATTACAATGAATGAATGGGTAACATGTTACAGATGCTAATCTATACTTAATATTATAAATCTGAAGAGTTTGTTTGTTTGTTTGTTTGGTTGAACGCGCTAATCTCTGGAACTACCAGTCGGATTTGAAAAATTCTTTTCGCATTTGATAGCCCAATTCTTGAGGAAGGCTATAGGCTATTTAACATCACGCTATGACCTTTAAGAGCCGAGCAAAAAGAAAAAAAGTCAGAAAGAACGCTAAGCAAAAACGAAGTAATAGCGCGGGCAGGCGATGCGATGCGACGGGGTGGGTCTGAGTAACAAGAAATTTCACGCGGATGAAGTCGCGAGCTGAAGCTAGTATTATCTAAAAATAAAAGAAACATGAAAAATCTATCAAACAACTATTATGTGAGTAAAATTAAAAGAGTAAAAAATAAAATTATTATGGGAGTGAAAAACATAATGGGAGTATAATTACTACCTATTAGTATATATTTTTTTTATAAGTACTAAGTATATTTTAATTTTATTCTTACTAATATTATAAATTCAAAAGTAACTCTTGTCTGTCTGTCTGTATGTTACCTGTTCACGCCTAAACCACTGAACGGATTTCGATTAATTTTAGACTGGAATAAAATATATTATGAAAGTAAGGAGTTATGGCCTTCCATAACTCCTTACTTTCATAATAATATATTTTATTCCAGTCTTAATAAAAGTTATTGTATATTTCATGAACTATTTGACAACATACATAGGTCTCAATAGTGAGGGGACTGAGAATGCGCATTGTCCTTTCATCCAAATTCGTGCATTAGTTTTTGCGTAAAAGAGTAACAAACATCCATCCATCCGCACAAACTTTTGTGTTTATAATAGTAAGGATTAATTATTATCGAATTGTCTAGCTTTAACGCCCTATCACGCTTTAGACATACCTCTTACTAATAAACGTTGTATAGCGTCTGTATAGTTACACAATGCTTTGTCTTCTTCTTTCAAAAGTCAAATTACTGACGACTGAAAGAGAGAAATCGGCGTGTAACTATTTATCTGATATGTGTATAATACGTTTATTAGTAAGGGGGTAAGTCTTTACATACTAGGAAAATTGCGCATCACATTGACACCCTTTTGTTTTTGACTTTTGGGAAAGTAACACAAGAAAGTTTTACTGGCCTTAAGACTGTTAAAATTACGTTAATTTTACTTATAAATTTTACCAATAAAAAACCGCCTAAGTGCGGGTTGGACTTACACACAAAGGATTCCGTGCCACAAGGCAAAAAACGATGAAAACAACAGATTTATTGTATGGAGACCCCCTTTTAATTTTATTATTTGTTGTTAAAGCGGTAATAGAAATTATACATTCAGTGAATATTTCAACTGTCTACCTATTACGGTTCATGAGATACAGCTCGCTGACAGTCAGACGGACGGACAGCGGAGGCTTAGTAATAGGGTCCCAATGGCACCCTTTGGGTACGGAACCATAAAAAGCCCACGTTAAGATTCCTTTTGTGGTAGTCATTCATGTTCTCAGACCAACCCGCACTAGGCCTGCGTAGTGGAATACGGCCCACTCCCTCTCACCGAGAGGTTAGTGTCCCAGCATTGGGTACATTATAGGCTGGTTATGTTATATATAATTAGCAGGTTGTATAGCCATGTCTTCTGCTAAACATTTATCTCTTACTCTCTGCTCTCGTCTCTCTTTTTTAACTGTTAATTTAAGTACACTACATTCACGACAACACCGGATACAATAAAATATATCAACTTAAGGGCCTTACAGGTCCTAAACACAAAAACGCAAGTTTTAGAAACAATAAAAGTATCGACTACAGAAAACAAAATTAGAAAAATATATTATATTCTTCAGGATATATCCTAGGTAGATAGTGTGTTGAAAACATAATACAACTTGATACGATAGAAAAAAATCATGAAGATACCTCTAAAATTTTCTTTTTACAATAAATACACATACAATCATTCTGATTTTTCTAAAAGCAACATACCAAAATACTAGTTTTATTTTTTTAGTCCAAAGAATAGATTTTTTATAATTAAATAATTATTGTTACATTTTTGGCAATAAATTACCAGCGTTGTGTCATCGCGCTTCTCTTTGTTTTCTATGCAGTCCGACAGTGACCGCGCTTTAGGTCATGTAAGCCCCTTAACAGAGAGTGCACCTACGCATAGCTGTTATATAACTGCTATGAATATCACAAAGTGACTGCAGCTAGCAGTCACAGTAGCAAATTGTGTGTAGGAAGATAATCAGTTGGCGACAAGTTTATTTCTTCCTTGAATAGAAATCGGGGCTAAATCACTATAAACTAAGACAAATGTTGACGTTCAACAAGAGACAAGATCTTCAGACAAATGCTCCTCATTCCACCAAGATCAAATAACTTATTTAATAACTCGTTATAAACAAAAATATGAACATTTAATTGGTTTTAGTTAAGCTCAACTAAACAAAGGGACTCACGGCGCAGTCAGTCCTGGACGTTCATAGTACAAAGATAAAATTTAATTTGACATAAACTCATTATAAAGCGATGTGAATTTAATTTACCCCTGGCCGGGACGAACGAGTGAATAAGTGCAATTTCGGGTTTCAAACAAAATCCCGCAATAATCCCCACTTTGTTTTCGTGTTCCCTTTAGCATACGAAATGCATACAGATTGTATTAACCATGCTTTTTATGAGCGACTGCCAAGGGATACAATCAAAACTTTGCCGGATAAAAGAATAAAAATATAGGTATATTTGGCAAAGCCTATCAAATTTTTATCTAAGCACAACAAAAAACGAAAAATATGTTTTTCATAAAGTTCCATCTCACACAACTGCTATCATCCATCACTGTGGAAAAAACTATTAAAAATGTGTTGGAAAATGTAACAATGTATCACATGGGCGCTTTACTAGTGACAATGTCAAAGAATCGGAGGGATATAAATCCAAGTCGACACCTCTGCGAGCCTCGCGTAAAATCGCTGATTGCGTTACGATCCCCCCTTGGTTCGAATTTGCGTAGTGCGCGCGCAGCAATTTATCACTTAGACATAGGACTAACCGGGCTGTCGAGCTACTCGGCCAATGATGTATGAGTATGACCTCAACGCGCCTTATCGAGACACATACCGATACTACATTTAGCCCTAGACTTTGGTAATTTTTTTAAGGCATATAGTATTTATGCATACTTACTCTTTACTTTCATCACACAAATACTATTTATCATCCTTTTTATTGGTTTATATATTTACATTATTATACTTTTACTCAATTTTCACGTTGTGACACGTCATATTGTCAAACTGACAGTTAGTTTTTAAATGTCTTTCTAGTTTTGTCTATGGTAATTATATACTCTTTGGTCTAAATAACTTAAATTATTTTTATCAATATGTTTAGCTATTAAAAAAAAAAAAAATATAAAATAAATTAATTATAAAGATTATTACGATTGTTTAGTCTAATAACTTAATTTTAAATTATATTTATATAATTCTTTACGCACTCGTGGATATGACTTGGCCTACACCTGGACTACACTTGTCAGATGAGATGGTGGCCTCAAAGAAGAAAACTAACATTTGAAAATGGAATATTACTTGGAAAACGAGCTCATGAACGGTCTGCTTACCCTCTATTTAAATAGGAGCAAGTAGATTTGTTACAGGCGCTACCTCGAAAATAAATCATAGCGACTGATCTACTAAACGAGCGAAAGTGATGCAATTACCTTTGAAACGAAAAAGAAGAGAAATGCCTATAATGTGTGCGCGCTTGGAATAAAACGACGTATGTGCCAAAACGAATTTACTCCTTTTTTAACAAAATAAATAAATTAAATTTGAAACTACTTTGAGTAAACTTTGATAAGATAATTCTCTATGTTTTAAAGTAAATTCCATTGAATAACTCTTAAGCGTTACGCCGTAATGTCGAAAAAACTAAAAATATAGATACGACTTTGCAATTTTTTGTATCGAGAAAAAAAATATGGAATTGTGTATTCCCTTTACATGATACTAGACCAAAGAGTGCAAAAATATATACCAAAATGTTAAATCCCTATTCCACATACTTAACAAGTTACACGAAATAGAAAAACCACATTTTTTCTATATATCACCTTAAAGTACAAATGCAGAAAAAACCTCCATAAATATTCCCACCTAAATGGACTAAGATAGATGCAGTAGAAATTCAGATCATGGAATACTCACTCTTTGTCTATCCAAAGATATGATTGGATCCTTCAATCGTATGTATCCATATATCAAACTCGTCAGATACAGACAATTCGATATTAGAAATATGCCGTAGTAACCGATCTGTTTTAGTAGAATACCACTGAGGGCCATGCCTATAGGTATTCCGAGTGACATACATAAATTGGCAACTCCTACTCTGAATGTTCTCATTTCTTTTGTCGTTACATCACCAATGTAGCTGAATACACCGACGCACACTGTTATCCATCCTCCGGTCAGTGACGGGAACAGATCAGAGAGGGCCATTATCTCCACAGGTAACTCGTTGAAGAAATATGTGTTTAACATGCAACTCGTGCAGCACAACACTTCCCCTACTATAGGCAACAGTATGCACGCCTTCCTCTTCCCAGTTTTATCGCTCCACGAACCGACAAACAAAACTAAAATACACGGAAACGCAGTTTGGGCGACATTTTTCCATGCCTGAACTGACGCGGTCAACTTCTGAACTTCTGATTCCTGCACAGTATAGTTCTCCGTTTGCCGCCTATTTAACGCGGAACACACTTCGTCATCGTACCCTAAATTAACTCTACACGCTTTTTCCAAATACAGATTTTGCACTGCAAGTCCTGAGAATACATTGGACATTATGTAACAAGCTATGATAGGTTCTACGGTTATGTTCGACCGGATTTGCCTGAACTTCTCCCTAACCCCCGTTCTCTTGGGTTTGGGTTCATCCTTTGCCGGTGTCTCTACTGCAGTCACCGGCTTCTCAGCCGCTGCGCTTATCCCATTCATGATGTACAATTTGTTACTTCACTTTAAAATTCAATCAATCATCGTTACTGCTATGCTTTGACTGGGATATCGAGGTTGCCACGAGGTATGTATGTTATTAGCGCATACGAATAGCACTGCGTTCATTGTTTACATATTACACATCACTACATAAGAATCACTCGGTATTCACTGGTTCTGGTCCGTCCAGAGCAATCCACTAACGGTGCGATAGTGTCGGGCCGCCGAGCAGACTGAAGGATCCTCTTGTCTTAAGAGTTGATTGGACGGATACGCTTTCGAGTGGTGTCATTAGAGGCAATTGGCCGGGCATAGTGTCGGCTCACGGCGGGAGAGTGGCCCGTAGCCCGCAGGACTGCCTGGATCGTCGTCACAGCCTTGCAATAAGTAGGCGTTTATCCCATTGGAGCGATGTCTGTCATTATTTGAAACAGTGGGTACGCGCGCGGCCCTATTAGTGCACGGTCAAGGTACGCTCGATGCGAGGGCGACGATTTCATTTCGTTTTCATTCGACCTGCCGAATCTAAAATCGAAAATTAAATTGAGAACGTGTAGTATAATCGTTTTAACGTCATCAATTTAGGAATACTCAGCCATTGATAAAATAAATTCATCGAAACATTTTGTTTACACTCGTTTCGGTCACGTTTCAATCGTTCCTTTTTTATAGATACTCCTAAAATAAACCCTCACCCCCTCACCGCTCTTTATTTACCAACACAAAAATGTGTCTCTGGCAAAAAATGGCGCTCAAAGATAATTCTTATAGTCGAGCGTCGAACCGAAGCTACTTTAGTTACAAATATCTTCCAGTAGGATGGCAGTGCGTAATAAAGGGGCAGTGAGGAAACATTAGTCAATATGAATGGTTTCCTCTCGGCCCTTGCCAAAACTATTGGCTAACTACTTTTGCTTCGTCGGCTAGTAAGCTCAAATTAAAAAGGAATATGCTAGTAGGTCGAATTTAAGTGCTCTGTTTATTTGAGGTTTTAAAAATGAATTTCTGGCTCTGTGGAAGTGGAAGTGTGCTTTGTATAAACGGAGCTTCTGTAGGGCTATTCTGTAAAAATCTCACCGTGATAATTTGGGCGAAGTGCGCTTAAAGTCATTAGTGGTCCAGCCATCCTGACGGGCAATATGTACATGAGACCTTGTGCTCTGTTTAATGCCTATTTGCTACTATTTACTACATATAATGAAATGTTTATTACCTTTGCTTTAAGATATATATCAAAGAAATAAAGTAGTCAGTCATTCTGACGCAAGGTTGGCTGACCACTTCCAAGTTCTCATAGTTTTAGCTACCGTTGTATTAATCGCGTTGTTGTATGTAAATATTTATTACCTGTTTGGTATCTTAACATATTATTTTTTACACAACTTTAACCGGTAAAGCTGCGCGCGTGACCTATGGGTCACGAATCAATATAAAATCAATTGTCTCATTAGCGGAGCATAAGCGGTTAAGAAGCTCCTATAAAAAGTTATTAATAGAAGCCATTAAAACGCCTGTACATTAATTATTTACGTCGTTTCTTCTCAGAATAATGGCTAACAATGTTTTTGCAGGCGCTAAGTGGCTTATAAATAACTTGTTCCTGGATCATTTCGACCTTTGAGATAACACTTTTTGGATCTTCTAACGATACTGCTGTCTATCTCGTTTCATCGTGAAAACACATTTTTTATTTACCGCTTCGTCGACTAAGGGCTGATTTTTCCAACGCCAGATAACTTTATCGGAGGAATAATTATGAATTTTTGACAGTTCTTCCATAAACAAATTGTCATACGTCAGTTTTATTCCACGAATAAAATTTATCATCATCATCATTATCATCATCAGCCTATAATGTTCCCACTGCTGGGACACAGGCCTCCTCTCAGTGAGAGGGAGTGGGTCGTAATCCACCACGCGGGCCCAGTGCGGGTTGGTAGATGTCACATGTCTTCGAATTTTTGGTTCTAGGACATGCCGGTTTCCTCACGATGTTTTCCTTCACCGTTTTGTGAGCAGTGGTGATGAAATAATTTACACAAAGTAAAGCGCCTGTCTGGGTTCGAACCTACGACCTACAACTCGTAAGTCGCGGCCGTTACCACTGGGCCACCACTGCTCTAAAAAAAATTTATCAGTCGGTTGAAAAATCAGCCCTAAGTCTTATTATTATTAACGACAAGTAGTTAAGTAGTTAACTTTATATACAACCTCATTGTATAATTTAAGAATGCCCATTTTCTACTTTTCATCCGCCGCCGTAAAGTGTTCGCTTTACAATAAATTCAGTTACCAAAACAAAAACTCGATGCCGGTTTAAATTAAAACAAAGCTAACAACTGGTTACGTATTCATTTGCTACTTTCTACTTAAAAATTATCCTTCTCTGTAGCTGCCAACCTACTATTTTTGCTACCGACTTTATTTTTTAATCCCAGATTCAGATTAACGGCTCCTGCAAACAGGCGCGACGCGCGACGCGAATCGCGCGCGACACAAAGGCACCGCTCGTCGCGCGACTTGCGGTGCCTTTGTGTCGCGTGTCGCGTCGCGCCTGTGTGTACGAGCCTTGATTTTGTCGCCGCGTTAAATACATCTTTATATACACCGTGTTCCGGACGATAACATAAACTTCGATCAGAAGTTCAGACCATGGAAATAAGCATTTTTCATCATGGAGCATTTTTAATTCATTAATGTATAATGAATTCGTATTTTTTTGTTTGTTAATTTTCATACAAGCTAAATATCTTGACGTAAAACACCCGATATGCATGCCTCTTTATCCGAATTGGCAACGATATATTTTCATTCATAAGATTTGGCGGGCTGAAACTTGTCAAAAATAAGTTAAGACCCTTTCTTACTGCATAGTTCAATTAAATTTCACTGAATGAAATTACAAATATCTTTGTAACGAAGCCTTTTTAAGTACTACTTCCTTTGTTATATTTAATTTATAAAGCTATAGAAGCGTTTGACAAAGTTTATGCATAACGTGAAGAACACGGTGTATATGTTGCAGTCAAAACTCTTAACCAGTCAAAAGTACTATTGACTAGCAAAATCAGTCAAAAGTACTTTTGACCGTATGCTTTAGTCAATAATACTTTTGACTAAAATAACAGTTAAAAGTATTTTTGCCCAATGGAGCTGGTTAAAAGTACTTTTGACTAAGTGATTCCGTCAAAAGTGGTTTTGACTGGTTGTATCAGTCAAAACTCTTAAAAATTATTTAGCATATTTATTTCTTTGAAATAATGTCATTTGACCGAATTTTCAAATGCACTAATTTGCCTGTTTAATATGATATGAGGTACCTAAAGGTGTTTGTATTCTCATTCACTCGCTCTTGCATCCAATGTCGACGGAGCCCCGCTTCGCGGGGCTCCTATTTCTGTGAAAAGGGTTTAAAGTAACCTAACAAAACCGAACCTCGGGGTGGGAACATTACATCAAATGAACATTATACCTTTGATCAACAGCGCAAATGTTGTTATCGCAAATAAATATTCGATGAAATGAAAATTATGTTAATCGATATTATACAAATTGATTATTTTCCTAAAGTTTGTTCGAATTATTAGTAACATTACATCAAAAGTTGTTATACCAAACAAGGGTGAACCTCTTTTTTTATTCACATCTAACGAGTATAGTGCTTTTGACTGATGCTTTATTGCAGTTAAAACTACTTTTGACGAAGAGCGTCAGTCAAAAGTACTTTTAACCGCAAATTTGCAGTCAAAAGTACTAATAACCAATAATTTTCAGTCAAAACCACTTTTGACCAACCTATTCAGTCAAAAGTACTTTTGACTGATTTTGCTAGTCAATAGTACTTTTGACTGGTTAAGAGTTTTGACTGCAACATATATAAAATTCAAAGTCCTGACTGACTGATATATCAACGCACAGCTTAAAACGCTAGTCCTAGAGACATGAAATTTGGAGGGTGTATTCTTTGTGAAGAGATAGGTGTCTTAGGGGATAGACAGGATTTTTCGAAATTCCACCCTTAAGAGGGTGAATGTGGGGAGGGTGAAATATCACGCGGACGAAGTCGCGGGCAGAGGCTAGTGCCGAATAAAATTAGCGTAGGTACAATAAAAGAAGCATACAATAAAATTAAAGCAACAAATTACTTGCATCGTTGACGTAGCAACTTTTTCTGTGGTTTACACTTATGGTATGCCACGGGCAATTGAATTGTACCATGTTAATCAGTTTTAATTGATTAATTGACCTACCTTACATTATTATTAAGCAACGATTGAGTTCTTGTCAACTCGCTTACCAACAAAGCAAATCTGTTTTACAGTTCCCATTATTTCAAACATAGGTAAAACCGGGATAGATGCCGCAGTGGGATAGATGCCTCATTCTTAAAAAATCTAACTTCCCAAACTCGCAACTAAGAATTAATAGTACAAGTAGGAGCCGCAATCACCCTGCACCTCAATTGTCCCCGGACTGTCGTATGGTGAGGATGCGTTTCGCTCGTATATCTAATCATCTCCGCGGCGAACTTCACAAACACGTCAAAGATTTAAAAGTTAGTATTTGCTGTTGTATAACTTTATAAGTAGTTATAAATTTCATTAAATTTTTTATTCCATCAATGTACTGGTTCATTAAGTGTTCATCTGGGTGTTAATAGTAGCTCTTTTGTTTTTAATTTATTTAAAAAATATTTGGGCATCTATCCCTATCGTAAAGGATAGTTGCCCTGATTTTTCGAGGTATAGGTGCCCCAAGGGGCACCTATCCGATTGGATTCAGTGTGTCAAAACTGGCTACATGAAACCTGTACACTTTTCAGAAATTATTGCTCAAGATGTGGAAAACTGAACGCATTGTCCGGATCAACCTCATTTGAGTAGTATTAAGAGATCTCTATATTATGTTGTTTTAATTTTTTTTTAAAGTTCGATTATGCATGTTAACACTTAATAATTATATTTTATAATAACAATTAAGAATTAATAATTTTGTTGAACAAAGACTTTTAAAATTTTATTATGTTTTTTGTGTCATATTACAATTACCTTATAACGATAACAAATAAAAGATTTAAAAAAATAAAAAACGTTTTTCATAATACGACCAATGTCTTTTGGAGACGATTGCTGTTTCAAGAGTAGAACGACCTCATATTTGGTGGGATTTTTCGTTTACACATTATAAAAGGCATCTATCCTGCACTGCAGGCATCTATCCTTCTTAGTATTTTCATGGTGGGGCAACTATCCATACAGGTAGGCAACTATCCTCAAAAAAAGGGTTCCACAAAAAGCTAAATTCTGCAAAATTTGTAATTGATAGGTAAATAAAAAATAACTGTGATTCAACATAAATGATTAAGCTAACTACATTCATAGAAATTATTCATATAAAATTAATATTTTTTAAATAAGGAGGCTATTTCAAAAAGTGGTGCATCTATCCCGGTTTTACCCTACACATGAGCAACACATCGCCTCATAAAAAGAAGGATCCCATCAAAGCCCCATACATCAGGCACATCAGATAAAAATAATTTATCATACTGATTTATAACGCCATTAAACTCGTGTTTAAATCATAGGCGACCACCTTTTGTTTTTATTTAAATGTAATAATTTTATTTTATTGTCTAAATGTCACGCGTACATTTGAAATCGTTTATGGTATAATTCTGGTTTTTTAATTTTATTATGAAGGGTGTTGAAATGTATTACTTTGTTTTCATTGGATAAATGAATGACGAAATTTCTATTTCCCTTTGTTTTAAAATTCGATGACTTTTTAGCCAGATTATGTAGGTATTATCATTTTCTATGTTAATGTTGCGTTTGTCCACTACAGTCCATACGTACAAACCTCTCTACCATTTGGAAGTGACCTAAAAAAGAGGAGGTTTTTAATCACTATGTCAAAATATCTTAATACACAGAGAGAGCCTTAGATTCTCTGTAAGTAATCAAGACATTAATCGTAAAGTAAGTCTTGTGGTAATTAATGGGGGAGGCCTTTGTCCAGAGGTGGCCATGTGGCGGCTGAATGAAGGTAAGGTCTCAAATTAATCTGGGTTAGGAAGACCTGTCTTCGGTAAACAGTATCGTTTTCTTTTTACATCTATCCAGGACGTGATACTGTGACCCATTTGCAACAATGAAGCACAGAAAATTCATGGAATTCAACAAGAGAAAACAAATTTTCATGAATTTTCCAAAATTTCCCAGAATTCGTCTCTATAATTATATCACTTTTCTCTAAACTCTTAATTTGAATGCCCTTCATTGCTGTTCCATTAGTTACCTAATACTTTAACAAATCTTTCGATGTAACAACATTTTCTAAAATATCACAGTTAAAAGTTAAAGGAAGAAGTTTATTAAGTAATTCCAAAAATCATCTACGTACACGAACTTTGACACTAGTTTTCTTGAATGTTAAGCTAAAACGAAGTAATAGCGCGGGCGAACGATGCAATGCGACGCGATGGATCGGGAGAACAAGAAATTTCACGTGGTCGAAGTCGCGGGAAAAAGCTATCAAGCTAGTAATATATAAATTGAACAAAATGTAATGTCCAGTACCATTTGTCGTTACACTGCAACTTTTGATAGTACCAAGATTCCTTTCAGCAAAAGAGGAAACGCTAAGTAAACTCTGGAACTAAGTATTAAAGTGACCTGAATGACATAATGGTTAGTCCCTTGGTCGTAGCCAGCAAACATCATAATGGGTAAGTAGCCCCAGTTTAGCATTTAGGACTACTTGAAGAAAACAGCTTAGTTCATTTAATTTAAAGTGTTTGTTTCCTCCGCGAACGTGACAATATACAAGTACCATATTGTTGCTGAAAATTTTATGATTTCCGTGATCATGCGAAATGAACTAACGAAAAAAAGGAGGAGGTTCTCAAGTCGACGCCGATATTGTTTTTATGTTTCAAAATCAATATCAAAAGTCATTTATTCAAACTAGGGTGAGAATCAGTACTTTTCGAACGTCAAAATCACAAAAGACAGTTCCCCAAATCGCCCGCCCTTCACCACTTCCTAGTGCTTTCGCTAGGGAGAAGAAGTGGCGTAACAAACTCCCCACCAGTACAGCTGTTTGTTCAGTTAGAAAATACTTGATTGTATACAATACTAGGTATGTAATACTAGGTTTCAGATCGCTGTACAGCCTATACGGGTTATGTGGGTTGGTCCCACACTGGGCACGCATGGTGCATTACGACCACTCCCTCATGTTTATTTCTGTAAGTAGATCTTTTAAGACACGTTAGTTTTTTGTTAACTTCACTTTTCCTAGCTGACTGGTTCCCGAGAAGAAATACCGAAAGAACTCAGACGTCATGGTCCCTTTTTAAAAGTCCAAAAGACATATGTGTTACGTTACGTTTTAATTAGCGGTTCAGAAGATTATTGATAAGCGATATTAGAGACAAAGTTGTGCAGTTCATGTAATATGATTGTCAAAACAGGAACACAGTAATACGCCTTGTCCACAGAAATAAGCATGGCGGAACGAACCAACGAGACTTTTTCATAAAAGGTAAAATATTTGTACCTTTGCCTGCAGAAAGTGAGCTGTTCGACAAAAATCAAACTCAGCAAGACATGAAAATGCCATGTGCAACTGGGTTTGTCTTAGACCCTTCCTTCAGTAGGTAGTAATATTTTTTTCATTTCTAGAACCTAAAGAAATCGGAAACTGAATTATTGGAAAGATAAAAAGTTGTAACTCTAAGCGGATATACTGTTCCGCAAATCTAATTCTAATTTCATAAGGATTCGCTAAAACCGTAATTTCCTCTAACCGTAACGTACATAACAGTGTACAAACGCGAACCGAAAGTAATCCACAGTGGCTCGTAAAAATTTAACACAACAACACCCTTGCGTGTAATTATACGGGAGTGATAACATTCTACGGATTTGTGCACGTGTCAACGTGGGCCGGGATTTGGTAACTGTTGTAAATAAAGAAACATTTCATTAAGAACATGTTACTGGGACTAAATGGATAACCCATTTATTCATGTTTCTTACAAAAGTAGGAAACTTACAAGTCGTCCACTATTGCACGGCGTGAAATGCGAGGGTGCTAAACGCCGTGCCATTAATAGACACACGTTTCGTATACTATTTTATAGCTCGTGTGACCAAAACGTGTATAAATGGACTACTTAAGTCACCGAAAAGCGTGACTTGAGTGCGGGTTTAGGTCACACAGTGCTATAAAAACATATAAAATGAGAATTGCAACATAAATAAATAATGTTGCAATTCTCCTTTTCTATTGCTTTATAGCACTGTGTGAGATTTTCTTCGTCTTTGACCAGTGTGTTGCCATTGATGACCTATAGCACTGAGACGTGGTCGCGTACAATGGGTCTCGTTAGAAGGTTGAATGCCACCCAGAGGGCAATGGGGTTATGCTTAGAGTTTCCCTACGTGATCGAATAAGAAATAAAGAGATCCGTAGGAAAACCAAGGAACATAGCCCGAAGAATTCCCAAAGCTAAGTGTCAGTGGGCAGGGCACATTGCTCGCAGAACAGATGGCCGATGCGGCCGAAAGGTTCTGGAGTGGCGACCGCGTACCGGAAGACGTAGCATTGGAAGGTCTCCCACACAGTGGATGACCTGGTGAAGGCCGCAGGAATCCGCTAGATGCGTGAAGCACAGAACCGGTCGAAGTGGCAGTGCTTGGGGAGGCCTATATACAGCAGTGTACGTCTTTCGTCTGAAATGAAGATGGTGGCGATATAGCTTTTGAGGAGCAAATCTTAATTCGTGGAACGAAACACCAGCGGTCGTTATTAATTCAGTTACTTACTAATTCATTACAAACAAATATTCTGCTGCGTTTACGCCGTACGGCATTTCATACAAACTTTCAAGCCCTTGTTTTTCGAAATGAATGAACCGATTTTAATGAAACTTCATACACATAAGCAGAATACAAAGGTTTAAAAAGTTAGTAAAGAACATTTTCGAAATGTCTTATTTAAAAAAAGATAACTGGAAAAATCTGTTTCTATGGAAAATTTAAAATCGGTCTAATTTAGCTGTAACACTATTTTTAGATAAAAGTTGTCTAATTTATATCTGAAGAAAAAATATGACAGTTCGACATAATTTCTATACAAAAACTGTCAAACTGCAATATTTATTCCTCAGATTAAAATTATCTGACTGTTGAAAAATCAGGCCTGAGTTAATTAAATCTTGATAACTGTTGTTTCTTTTGCAAATTTTTCTATCCCTCGGTAATTTTAAACTTTTGTATATTATTATTTACTTACATTTCAGACAACACGATCCATTTTGTTAGTAAAAAAAAGCTTAAAACTATATTAGTTCACACATAAACGCATACAATTTTTGAAGAACGGACAGTCATACCTGTTCCTGTATAGCCTTTTATTTTTAATCTTCCACGCACGTGCACCCTACAGAACAGTCTCTCCAGACACCTAATTCATTAAATTAATGTTTAACAAAATCTATTTAGGCGTGCCCTGGCCGTAGACAAGAATCACGTAGAAACGTTTAAACGCAAGCAATTTTATTGAGACCGGTTCGTTACTGAGCAACTTTTGTAAGACTCTCCCTACCTCCGCAAATTGCCCCGACGTGAGCTCACTGACTTATTAACCTAGGATGTATCGGCTATTAGTCAGCAGAATCGGCTTTTAGGATATATTTGGGACTGTTGTATTGATGTGTTGACACGAGATTGCTTTTTGCGTTTCGGAAAAAAGATCACATTATACCGATAAGGAATTATTAAAAAAAAATTATATTCTGTCGCAACTGGATATCTTCATGAAGGTGAAATATAAAGAATTTGTAAAAGAGTGCATTACGATAGTGCGATCACAACAATGTGCGAATACCTATCGCCGGTGTGACAAAATTGTAGCACGCGAACGAAGAAAACTCCAGTTCTTAATTTATCTGGTAGGACGATGTAGCCTATACGGAATCAAAAAAAAAGCTTCGGGGATGAATTTGATTTGCTTAAAGCAAATCAAATTCATCCCCGAAGCTTTTTTTTTTCAGTATGGGAAATCATTAAATGTTCCGCTCTGGGTGGAGCGGAAGGGAGTGTCAGACTTACTGACTAAAACCAACCCGTGTTCCTTCCCCAGCCCTTTATGTTCCGGGCCAGCGGTAACCCTTTCGGACAATCCCGCTGACCATCCCCTAAGCTTGAGATGGAAATCAAGTCTTAATTCAATTAAACACAACCACCATTACAATGTTTTTTCTGTAAAATCAAAACGCTCCATACGTCTTCTAAGCCAAACAAGCAAACCATACCCCCATACAGTAGAACCATACTGCACGGTGAACACATATCAGGATTACAAAGGATTTTCCCTCAAATGAATCGTTTACCTGTTCCGACCTACCTATGTACGCACGGTAATCCTCGATGGATGCTCCAGGCGATTTGGAACTTGGAAGATGGGAGGACCGCTATTGCGTAACTTACTCGCAACCACAATCCGAAAGGGATTGTGATTTTGACATAATCCATGGACACTCTTTTAAATCAAGATATTACAAATCATGGGTACATTATAATTGTTGCTTCTATATGTGAGAACAATGTAAAAAAAAAACACAAATGAAGACACATTTCAAAATATAAGATTAAAAATAATGTCACCTTACCACCATTGTATCACCCTTTGTAAAATTTCTACATTTATATCTGTAATTTTTATGGTGTACGTAAAAAAGAGTATTCCATATATATCTATCTACGATGTAGTACATGCTGTGCTTTTCTTAAAGTAATGGGACACTCAGACTTAATCTTGCAGTGTACAAATTGTTAAAGAAGGGGATTGTGAGTGTGTGTGTGTTTATATGTTTGTTACTTCTTCACGCTTAAACGGCTGGACCAATTTCGATAAAATTGGAGGCAGCTGACATCCTCGACATATAGGCTCCTTTTTATCCCGATATTCCCACGGGATCGACATTTACGCAGTTGAAACCGTGGGATGCAGCTAGTGAATACATAAATAAATAATAAACGCTAAGAAAAACATTCAATTGAGCGAAATTGTAGTCAGAGAGAGTTACTACATTTTACACAAGATCGTTCCTATAACAAAACATACAAGCCAACATAATACCATAGGGATCTACACTTAATCGCTATATCAAGGACTTAAGCACCCAATCAAGGGAATTGGGCCGAAGGACGATATGATTATCGACGTTCCCTTCGAACCCAGCCTCTTACTTATTCAGCTTTACAAAATATGGGTAAGTATTGGAATTTTTAACCGAATTAAGAAGTCCGCGGTCTATTTTCATCAATCTTAAGAATGTTTACTCCGTACGGCATTTCATACAAACTTTCAAGCCCTTGTTTTTCAAAACGGATAAATCGATTTTAATGAAACTTCATACGCATAACCAGGACACAAAGGTCTAAAAAGTTACTTAAGAACATTTTAATTTTCTTGCAAAATAAATACCAATTCATACCCTCATTATCATATAACATACAGAACAGAAGCCTAATAAACCTCGAAGTAAAATAAAATACAACCAAAATAACAGCCCAAAAATAATCAAAATTAATCGTACAAACTACGCGGACATAAACCGGAAACAATTAGCGACATGGAGACGATATATTATACGGTGCCGTAACCGGCCCGTTCGCACGAATAATGCTCTTATGTCCATCACGGTCAACTCGTAAAGTATGTTTATGGACGCGCAAATTGAAGGGGCTTCCTCGTTCCTTTCTAGTGACCCTAGCTTGGGTTGCCAGTGGAAGAAGGAGCTGTATAGGTTATGGTCTGCGTTTGTTGGTGTTGTAAAATTATCCCTAATTAATTCAGAAGCACCGGGATTTATCCATTTGTGCATGAGACATTCATCAACTAGTAACAGCTTTAAGCTCCTCAAATTCTGAGTAGAGCTACACGATTACTGATAAATGCTTGCAATGACTAGACTGGTCCACTCAAATCGGTGTGGTACTTTTCTTTAAAAGACTATTTCAGATATGATATCTGAAATATCTATTTCCATTGATATGAAAGACCATATAGTTTGGACTCTAAAAGAGACTGTGACTGTTTGTTGCGGCTTTTCTTAACAGAGTAGTCAGATAGGAAACGCCGACCTCACCAGCTAATTAAATTTTTGATATTTGATGTGTAAAAGTGATTCCAATAGGTATCCTATTTACAGAATAAAATGATTTCGTTTCATTTCACTTTATTGAAGTTACAGCAGAAGAACAGAGTGAATGTAATATTTAAAAGAGAACCTAAGTTAGTCTAGACACCTGTGTCTAACCTGTCAATCTTATCGATAATCCTGATGATCGATAGGTTTTGGGTTTTCGTGTACTTATCCCCAAGCGGCAGTAATTATTTAAACTATTTGGAAGAAATATGAAGAGAAGCTCGACTCGAAAAGTTAAAAACAAATGTGCTTTTTGAAAACAGCCGGTCGATTCTGTAAAAATCTCACCGTGGAAACTTAGGTGATGCGAGTTTGTTTTTACTAGGAATTGACACTATTGACAGCTCACTCCACGCTCACTTCACCTAAGTTCTCACGGTGAGATGGTTACAGAATCGCACTGCAGCTGAGTGAAATACATACAAATCAGGGAGGACTTTATCTGGCAAGAACGGGGTCTGCTGTATTAAATACCAATAACTTAAAAAAACAACAATCGGTCTGCTTTTGACCTGACCACGCCTAATGGTAAGCGATAGATGAGGTCTATGATGGAACGAGCGTGCCCCCCTTTTTTCCAAATGCTCATTTTGGTTTTCCCTAAAATCAGGGAAGCATCACTATTATTGGCAACCCACTCCCTACGTTTACTATTGAACTATGGACGAAGGTTGTAACAATTGCGTGATGATGGCCCATGATGGCCGCAGATTTGTCCGCCGAGGGGAAACTGGCTGCGTATTATATAATTTAGCTACACACTAGGAAATTGAATTCGTTGGTCGAGTACTGAATCCACCGATGCGGGAGCTTGTTGACCTACATCTGATGTACTTTGTGATTTACGTGGCAATTTTTTGGATGATAGTACTTTTATTTGTTTAGTCGAAGAAGATATACCCCCTGTTCCAAAAGTACCTGAAGAATTTGTAAACAAATCCCTAAAGAATTAGTAACACATTTATCTGTATTTAAAAGGTTTGAACATTGTAATTTACACCACTTCTTCCAACAATATGGGTCTTACTACAAAAACTTAAACACTTGTTTAAGGCTGCCTGTCCACCGGAGCCAATAGGAAAATTGGACAGAAGAGGAGCGGAGATTTTGTGCAATCCTATTGGTTAATATTTCTCCGTTTCTCCGCTCCGCTGCCTCGCTCTGCTCAGGTGGACTGGCAGCCTAACGTATGTCTAATGTCAGTGTTACGGCCTTTGTCCATATAATTATGTCGTGTTTAAAAGGTAAACAATTGATAGACAAAAACGATACATAAAAATGTTATTAACTTTTTTAAGTTGTAATAGAAAAATCATCGACGAAAATGAAGAATAAATGAAAAACATCTTTAGGGTGATTTAAAATTAGAATTTCGGGTTTAATTATTCAAACATTCAAATAATTGAGTGTCACTTACAATTTGGTTCTGTGAACAAAATTTAACGTTTTCTGATCTGATGCTTACAGTTTTACTAGATACTTTTGGAACAGAGCATAATATATATGATACCTTTTTCTCGTGCGGATATCTTTTAGACTGAAGGGTTGGACGAATGAACCTGCTTCTCCTACCGCCTATTAATATGTGTTCCTCTTACATGAGCCGGTAATTTACTCGCACAAATGCTTCGTGCCCTATATACACGTGTTAACGGCGTTCATGACTGACTTGATAACTCTGTAATTAGTTTAATTTACACACATTATTAGAAATCCACATTGAAAAGGGTTCTATATCTCTTCATTTACATTATTATGTTTTTTGAATGCACTAAAAGAAAGAAAGAAAGAAAGAAAAATGTTAAGGTGTGCAATGTGCATACAGACCCGCAAACTGTAACCATGAATTCAGCACATGGCTCTAAACACCCCACAGGAGAAATTTTTCGTAGGATATAAAAAAAAAACTACTGTTTCATAGAAAAGTCCAGAGACCAGTCCAGTTGCTGTATTTAGTTTAGTATGTGATCTTCCTGTACGAGTCGCAATAAATACTTTTTCTTTCTTTCTTTCTTTCTAATACGCGGTCAAAATGCATGAAACAGGATTTTTTTTAAACCTACCAGATAATTCAACGCAGGTGTCCAGAAACTGAACAGACTGTATTAACAAGTTACGCGTCGACGTCCAAGCCACCTTGTAACATTTTAAATAAAAGCTTGTAAAAAAGTAGTTGTAATTTTGTATAAGTGCCTACCGCTTTTTGATTTATGTTATCACTCCAGTGTGTAAGGTAAGCTAAATCTTGTAGTTAGTTAATACCTACCAGATTTAGCTATTTAACTGTATTTGTGTAAAAGGGCAAAGATGAGGAAGCATGTAAGTGGTCACATTAACACAGCAAATAAAGTAGCCAGTAAGTGAACTACTTAATAAAAATCCATTTACTAACAGACAACGCACAGCCTAAAGCGCTGGGTTTAGAAGCATAAAATTTTGCACACGTTTTTTATACTAAAGGGATTTTTTAAATTTTTTCCCCTAAGGGCGCATTCCACCAAACTTTTATACCTAGAATAAGTCTTATCCTGAGAATAAATTTTGAATTTTTGACAGTTTTTCCATACTAGAACTGTCAGACGTTAATTTTATTCCACGTATAAAATTTATCTGACTTTGGTAAAATCAGCCCTAAAGTGGCTAAATAGGGATCAAAAGTTAGTATGGAAATGCGTAATTTATTCCGTCATCGGGCATACCGCTTGTCGATAAATAAATATGACTATTGTGATGACGCGACTAATAGATAAGTACAGTACCCGGCGATAAATATTGCACATCGACCTTTGGAAAGAGACAATCGGCTAATTTCGGCTTCGTAGAGCGTTATCTCTGTCGCACGAAATACAAACAGTCCGGTATCTATTAGGAGCTGTTAAAGCAATTATGATTTGCTTCTTTTGATAATTATTTTTATTCTTTGTATAAAATGATATTGTGTAAAAAGGTCGATGTGCAATATTTATCGCCGGGTACTGTAGGAAGAAGAAACCATGCTGCATTATCAGCCTATAACGTTCCCACTGCTGGGAAACAGGCCTTCTCTCTTCGAGAAGGAGTGAGCTGTGGTCTACTACGCGGGCCCAGTGCGGGTTGGAAGATGTCACATGTCTTCAAATTTTTGTTTCTAGGACATGCCGGTTCCGCACAGTTTTCTTTCACAGTTCTGAGAGCAGTGGTGATGAAATTATATGCCGCGCCGACCCCAAATTTTGGATGAGAATAAAACGATAAATAAAAAAATTGTGGCTCATTCTGACCACAAAGCATAACTCTATGACCAATAAACATTAAAGTAAAAAGTCCTGCAAAAGCCACGTACCACCAGAACCCATTTCAATCAGTAATATTTCTAAAGCAAGCTGAAACTAAAAAGTCACGCATCAGCTATTACCGCGGCATTTGCCGGAGTTAGGAAAAGAGAAACTTTGACTTCGAAAGAACTGGGTTTACTTAAGATTATTGCTATATTCAAATATGGTGGCCTTGTTATATAGATAGAGACGATATTGGTCTGTTAGCTTTAAGAAAATTTGTTTTACTTGGATTTAGAGGTAATTTTTCGTAAGTGAAAAAAAAAGCCTTGATTTCGCTCAGACATTTAGACCAAACTGCGTACGTATTTACTCTAAACGTAGCTAATTAATTCACAAATTGTTATGATAATTATATTCATCTTTTTTTAAATCAATTACTAAAGCAAGTTGAAACAAGAAAGTCACGCATTAGCTATATTTAGCTATATTTTCCGGAGTTAGGAAAAGGAAACTTTAACTTCGTAAGAACTGCAAAATTTAGATATGTACGGTGACCTTGTAATATCGGTAGAGGATATATTTGGGGTGTTTAGCTTTGAAAAAATTCGGGTGACTTTTCAGTGGCGAATTAAAGATCTGTCTAGACGAAACTCCTAGGTACATACTACATATTGTACAAATTACCGATAGTAAAAAGTAAAAACAGAATTCAGGCAAAACTCATAAAACAAAATAAGAGACGAAGAAGTTTCAGAAATGGATGCAAAATCCCAATCCTAACTTTAATAATTATAAATGCGAAAGTGAGTTTGTAGCGGTATCTACAACGCCACATGCAAACAACGCGTCATACTGACGTCACGCAATCCTGCATCGCGCAAGCAGAGTTTACCGCACAACTAGCATAGATACAACGGCCCGACATGAATCATCGGGCGGTTGCCCGCCAGACAACACCCGTCTGGTCGGAGGATCCTCCCTTTTCTATAGAGTATGAGTGAACTTTACACTCTGTTCCTCATACCTCTATAAGTTTGTCTATTTGTTACGCTTTCACGCTAATACGGCTGAATGGATTTGTATGAAATTTGGCACACAGATACATTATGACCAGGGAAAGGGCATATGCTACTTTTTATGTTGGATCGCAAACGAAGTCGCAGGCAACATCTAGTATTCTAATAAAGCTGACATTGTTATGAATTATCATAAAGACTGATAATCATAATGAATTATCTTAAAGAACCGTATCCCATTTTCTGCCACTAGATACAAAATACCTAAACTCTTTTGTTGTACAGACGCCAGCACATCAAGTTACCCGAAACTGTAAGATTTTCCCAATCAACCTTGAACCTAATGCTTTGGCAATAAAGTTGAAAATCTATTAAAGAAATTTGACAGATTGTAGTAGCTTGATGTGCTGGCGTCTGTAGGTACCTATCAATTGTGTATTACCTCATGTACCTATACCCACCCGTATCTATTCGAGCAAATAAATGAATTGATTTGAATATTGATAAAACCAATTTAGTTAGATAGTCCCACATTGGGTACCTTAAAAACAAATTATTTCCATATCGTCGCCTTAGAGTGAAAACCTCGGGAATGTAAGTAGCATTTTATGCATTTTGGAGAATCTTATAGTATCGAACAGTTCTGTTCAGTTCAGTTCATATTAATTAATAAGAATACAAAACCTCCTTTTTCGAAGTTAGTAAAAAAAACATAGAAGACGCCATAAAAAAAATTTACAGCACGCAGTTCTTTCTTCCTCCTGAAAAGTTACTTCTTTTACACTTAAGAGGTTTTCACTCTAAGGAGTCGATATACCTACGATACATTTCCAACCCAACTCCACTAATCAATGAGCTAATTTATAGCCGAAAATCTACATCTAACGATCTAAGCCCGTCGGTCCAGACAAGTTTTCAATATCTAAATGGAAGCCGGTCTGCATAAAACACTTACCTAAATGGTTTACAGGTTAGCGGCAAGTTTATTGCGAATACACATCAGACAGACTAGGGTTGGTGGATACAGGTGGGTTGAGATATTCGAGTCTTTGTCATGTTTAGCTTTCGGGATGCTCATAGGTTAAGAACGAAACGCAACTGAAATTAACGGCTGAAAGGTACCTACCAATTAGCTTATCTTTTTGTCTTGCAAGCAAAGATAATTGAGTTAGTCGAGGCCTTTTTTTTTTTTTGAGGATGGGAAATCATCAAATGACTCCTCCCGCTCTGGGTGGAGCGGAAGGGAGTGTCAGACTCTTACTGACTAAAACCCACCCGTGTTCCTTCCTTCGCCCTTTATGTTCCGGGCCAGCGGTAACCCTTTCGGACAATCCCGCTGATCCGGCAGGCTTCGGCCCTTACGGGCCCCTTCGTTTAATGCTGACATCTCTTTGAGGCGCGCGTGGAACACGTACGCGCCGTCCGGCATGGGCCTGGTCCTGATCGGACGGTGAGCTTCGTCGAGGCCTTAGCCCGTAAATGTGAGAAAGTGGACATGCGTTGTTTTGAAGAAAATGCTTTGTTTGGCTGGTGGAAACCGAGGGAGCAAATGCAGTCGGTGAGACCTTTGAAAAAGCCTAAGTAAAAAGTCAAAATTCGAGGTTTGGCTCTCGCCTATTTTCTCCTCAAATATTGGACCTGATTTAAAAGATATTTCATAAACTGAATACGAAGGAGATCTGTGTCCCTATGTTTTTATTTTTCATTAATAGTTATAAAATTTGTACACTAGGCCTCTGTTGACAGCAGATTAAATCGGCATTTTTCAAGGGTTCTAGTGCTTATAAAAATAATGTATTATCAAAAAGGAAAACATAGGGACATACAAGTAATGAATATTATTATTATTCTGTAAAAAATCATTGCTTTATGGTCATTAACCAGAAAGAAATCAGGCGAGAGCGTTTCTATGGAGAAACGACCACCCGCATTTCTTCATAAGGAAGCTTTCAATGGAAGTAACTTGGAGAGCCAACACAATCGAAGAAACCGTATTTAAAATACCTAAAGCAATCACCGCTGAACTTGATTAGAAAAGATTGTTGAAAAGTTAAGTCTTGTTCCACGTGACGTCACGCTTAAAATTGCCGAAGGGTTAGATAGGGGTGTACCCATAGTACACAAAACACGCCAGCCGGTCGATTCTGTAAAAATCTCACCGTGAAAACTTAGGTGAAGTGAGTTAGTTTTTGCTAGGAATTGACACTATTGACAGCTCACTCCACGCTCACTTCGCCTAAGTTTTCACGGTGAGATGGTTACAGAATCGCACTACAGTAATATTTAAGTCCCATGTACCTAATAGGGGGCAAGTCTATTGCCATTAACCGGGTACAAATCTATCCGGCTACAACTGAGAAATTTCTGATGAAAAAACACAATGGCACTTTCCTCGTTCCGCAGTAGCGCTTGCGAACACTACGTAGACTAATGAGGCAGTCAATCAAAATTGATTTTATCAGGACCATCATGCTGTACCATCCCTGAATCAATACCGGCAATGTGCACCGAAACGAAATAAATAAAGCGGATGGACATAGCGGCTAAAGTTGGAAATTTGCAGCGCGGCTCGTATTTACATCATCGGAACATCGCGAATTTGGAGAGAATTGTACCGAACTAAGTATAGTGCAGTACTTTCTGTTCTGTAATTTAATTTTGTTGGATAACTTTAGGTACTTAGATATTTTAGTCTACGAATTTGTTATTTAACACTTCAGCAGAGGTCCAAGCTCGAGGTTTGCCAGCTAGGCATGGAGCGCAGTATCCTGGGGGTTCGAATTTCGAACCGTTTAAGGCATAAAACACTGCGCACCAAAACCAAGATCATGGATGTTATTCAGAAAGAAGTTAAACTTAAGTGGGACTGTGCTTTACATGCTTGGCATAGGGCTTATAGACCGTGTTTCGAACGTCGAGATCCGTAGATGTAGGAAGGTTTACGAAATCGGAAAACGAGTTATGAACTATAGAGGTATGAGGAACAGGGTGTAAAGTTCACTAGAAAAGGGAGGATCCTCCGACCAGACGGGTGTTGTGTCTGGCGGGCAACTGCTCCAACGTTTCATGTCGGGCCGCTGTATATTATGCTAGTTGCGCGGTAAACTCTGCTTGCGAGATGCAGGATTTTGTGTGACGTCAGTATGACGCGTAGTTCGCATGTGGCGTTTGTAGATACCGCTACAGAACTCAAATGGAGTTGGGCAGGCGTCTGGCATGGCGTAGTGATGACAGGTGGAGTAAGGCAGTGACCGAGTGACGTCCAAGGACTGGAAGACGAAATGTCAGTCGTCTGGTAGCGAGATGGGCGGACGACATTGTTACCATCGCGAGTAGAACCTGGATGATGCTGGCACAGGGGCGTGGGGAATGGCACTTGAAAATAAGGCCTATGCAGTGGGTGAAGTCGGGCTGTGGATGATGAGGATGAAACACACGACGCCATCGCGGCAGGCCGGGACCAGCTTGACTCCTACCGAATGGACTGGCAAAAGACAGAATTTTGTGGAAAAGGGAGAGGGACGCCTTTTATTTTTTCAGGTTGGAAAATCGTCATATGACCCCTCCCGCTCTGGGTGGAGCGGAAGGGAGTGTCAGACTCTTACTGACTAAAACTCACCCGTGTTCCTTCCTTAGCCCTTTATGTTCTGGGCCAGCGGTAACCCTTTTGGACAATCCCGCTGACCAGAGAGGGAGGCCTTTGCCATGCAATAGGACAAACCATTTATTTGCTTGAATATCGGTATGTACATGAGGTGATACATATATAATTAAAACAGTTATTAAAACAATATCCTACCACAATAGGTGTGCAAATATCATCATCATCATCTGCCTAGCCTTTTCTCAACTATGTCGGGGTCGGCTTCCAGTCTAACCGGATGCAGCTGAATACCAGTATTTCACATGGAGCGACTGCCTATCTGACCTCCACAACCCAGTTACTGGGTAATACGATACCCCTTGGTAAGACTGACTGGCAGATTTTCGGGCTGCATAGGTGTGCAAATATCTAATAATATAAAATATACACATTTCTTCCCATGGGGTTAGGCCTGGTTAGGCAGAAAACTACAGAACCACTTGCTACGATACTTACACACTATTTTGACCTCGTTTTCCTTCACACATCTGTTAGCACACGCACGGTTGCGAGATCAATACAGGACAGAATAATACAGGCTAGTTAGATTAGACTACATCTCGTAGAAGAATTTGTTGGTGTTTCTACGTCTTTGAATGTCATCGAAATGAACTAAGAGTTACTACTAAGAGCATGGAAAGTATAGTGCCCGTCTGTCTGGTCATGTCACAAAACTGCCCGTATCTAAGTAAGGGGTGCTACACACATGTTTGAGTCGGCATGAGATGACACGGGCTGGGCTGCAAAAATCCAATGCTTACTTTGCCGCCCGGCTGCGCCGAATCGAGGTGCTGTAGCTCGCCAAAGAAGGATGAAGTCAAAGACTGTTTTTCTTTATGAAAAATATCAAAGTGAGTCCGAATACCTCACCACAAAATAAGCGCTCTTTTTAATAGGGTCCAATAAAACTTAAGCACCATACTTGGGTGATGAAAATTTTGCAAAAAAATAAGTGGGTAAACAAGGCCATAATTCTTTTCCTCATTCCTCAGATTTTACGATCGACCCGGGAAGACAGACAAATGAAGCATTTTTATTTTTTTTGCTTTTCGCCCCGAACTAACAAACTGTAGGAACGCGTAATGAAGTGTGGCCGTATTCGCTTTTATTCGTCTCCATTTGTACAGAACAGGTGATAACGAAGTATGAATATGAGGGTTTGAAGTACCTTTTGTTTTGTTGTTTTGTCCAAAGCCCGTTCACACGTACCACAATCACCCCACAGCGACAACAAGACGGGCGCTCATTTATATGAAAATAAATAATTTATTCACACGGACCACATTTGGTCGTCAAAATCAACCGTGTGGGCGATACCGACCACATGCCAGCCACGACGCTGCCACAACGCAACCAACAGCGACACCGCGCAATAGCGGCCGTCCACATCGCAAACATAACGATCTGTCTGTCTGCAATCACTAGCCATTACGTAACTACATCGAACTACTAGCGACAACGCAACCACAACGCAACTGCTAGAAGTGGCAGTGACACTAGTTAAACGTAACAGTTTTTTGCATCATCAATAATCTGCCTAGCCTTTTCCCAACTATGTTGGGGTCGGCTTCCAGTCTAACCGGATGCAGCTGAATACCAGTATTTTACATGGAGCGACTGCCTATCTGACCTCTACAACCCAGCTACTGGGTAACACGATACCCCTTTGTAGGACTGGTTGTCAGACTTTCGGGCGTCTGACTACCCGTTGCGACTGTCATCAGATCCATTAATAACAGCCGGGACCAACGGCTTAACATGCTTTTCGAGGCACGGAGGGGTCTCGGTATGTAAAGATGGTCATACATTCACAGACCAACCGCGGCAAGTGTAGCTTAACCTGATCGATCGACCTGTGCGGCTGTTATTATTTAGCCACGTACCCTTTTTTGCATATTGAATTGAATTGAATTCCATGTTTTGAATATTATAAATGAGGTCAATATATTATAGAAAACATGCAAACTAATTTACCAGCGCGCTACTAATAAATTGATCCTTTGCAATAATTCACGAAAAACAAAACGCTACACCACGATACTAACAAAATAATTACAAAGCCCATAGCTCAAACAGTGCAAACGCCGAGTTAATTTAACCGGAACTTTAAATAGAATATACGTGGAAACTGTAACTCGGTTAGATCGCACAATTTAGTGGGGCCGTGCTAATCTGCAGCATCTTGCGCATAAAGTAGCGATGTGCCGGCGGGACAACAACTGCTATAAACTTCTACATTTACCTTGGATGGGTTGCTTATAATATAGCTTGGTTATGTTCTGAGAGAATGCATACTTTACTAGCTGCTGTAACCATCTCACCGTGAAAACTTAGGCGAAGTGAGCGTGGAGTGAGCTGTCAATAGTGTCAATACCTAGCAAAAACAAACTCACTTCACCTAAGTTTTCACGGTGAGATTTTTACAGAATCGACCGGCTGTATACACATACAGGGTGGATTTTTAAGACGGGGCAGTAAACCTCAACTGTTGTAGTTATAGAAAAACGGCCTTAGGATACTGTCCTAAACTTTTTAAGACATGTTGAAGAATTCAATTCACAGATTTTGAAAAAAAAAAATCTTCTGATACATGCTGTATAATATCAACGCAGAGAAAAACGCTTATGTCTCATTTTTTTTTATATAATATCAATCCTTTACAACACATTCCAGAACAAATCTAAATAAGAACAATAATTTGGTCCGCAAAATAAATAGTAAGTACTCTTCCTTTGTAACACATTCCAGAACAAATAACATAAGAACAATAATTGGTCCGCAAAATAAATAATAAGTTCTCATTTGTGAATGAGAACTTATTATTTATTTCAAAAGATCACATCAAAAACAAAATCCCATACACAAAGTACGAAATCAGCAATCAATTAGGGATGTGCCAACAGGAGCGTCGATCATCCATAACTTGTTGCTGCAGGGACGACCCTAGGGATTTGCCGGGACACCGTAGATGTTGTGGATGTTCTCTAACAACCAACAAGTCTTTGTTCTCGGTTATCTTCACTATAACTTTATTATGTTATTTGATTTTCTCGATGTTGTTTTAGGTGTTAGAAAATTTTATTGTTTAAAGCTTGACTTTATTTATTTGATAAGCTGCGCCCCGCGGCTTCACCCGCGTAAATGTCGATCCTGTGGGAATATCGGGATAAAAAGTAGCCTATAAATTAATCCAGGGTGTCGGCTACCTCTACACAGAATTTTATCAAAATTGGTCCAGCCGTTTGAGCGTGAAGAAGTAACAAACATATAAAAAAGCACACACACACAAACTCACAAACTTTCGCCTTTATCAGGGCGAGCGAAGCGAGCCCTGCTATATCCCACAACCTGAGCATTTTGTGGTACACTTTACGGAAAAACTATTACGCCTATTGATTTGTGCTTTAACATAATAATTTATATTTATATTTATATGTAGATGTGTTATCAGTAAAAAAAATAATAATTTAAATTACGAAAAAAAAAATTAAAAAAAACTGCCTTAAAGATTATTACCACGCAGAAAAACGACGCGAGCCCTCACAAAGCTCTGCTTTTAGCTAGTAATATTAGTGTGATTAGTTGTTTTCGTACATATTATTTGAATTCTAAAGAAATAAAATATCAAAGATATTAAAATATATCTTTACAGATTGCCCTAATGCGATAATATTAGGTCTACATATAAACTTCAATACTTTATAATTACTAAATGTATATTAATTATAAATTAAATTCACATAACATAAACAAACATAACACATAAGTATATCTTAATTTTAAAATAACACCCTAGAGGTCGCCAAAGTAAACTCGTTCAGAAAACAAATCAATTTTATCAGTGACCCTGTTGAGCGTCAACAGCGCGCGCGTCAGCAGATTGGTGATGCAGATTAGTGCACGCGGAAGGCACGTCAAATTGACTATAGTAGGTATGGCAAAATTTTAAATAATGCCCCTTCCATGGAACAAGTAGGTCTTTGTAAGTGAGCTATTGACGAGGCGTATTATGATTCTAAACTGCCGGTTGATTCTGTAAAAATCTCACCGTGAAAACTTAGGTGAAGTGAGTTTGTTTTTGCTAGGAATTGACACTATTGACAGCTCACTCCACGCTCACTTCACCTAAGTTTTCACGGTGAGATTTTTACAGAATAGCACCGCTGCTTCGTCTTTTTATTTAAGAACATGTAGGTATGCAGTGCTGCACACCCCTTTCCTATATTAGTTTACGTAAAGACGCCAACAAGTTTCCTATATTAGTTTACGTAAAGACGCACATCAAGCTACCCGAAACTGTCAAATTTTCTCAATCAACTTTGAACCTTATGCTTTAGCGATAAATTTTAAAAATCTATTAAAGAAATTTGATAGATAGTAGTAGCTTGATGTGCTGGCGTCTGTCTCTAATACTGTTTAGGTATATACCTAAACAGTATTAGGTACAGACGCCAGGCCATATGGCATCAGTATCAGAAAATCAACGAGGACAACATAAGTCTAATTATAAGTCAATGTATCAAGCTAATGGTTGCATATTTTTGATCCCTTAGCAGGTTCGAGGCTAATATTACAGTTCATAGAAAAACTAGACTTAAAATGTCCCATAAAATTGTACTCCTGCACTATTTCAAAGCGAAACAAATGATGAAGATGAAGAATGATGAAGAGGAATGCAAATTGAAGATACCAAAATTCACAAGAAAAACCTCGACTGATAAATATAAATTTTAAAATTCACAAGAAAAACGGACGAAATAAAGTAGTACAAAGGTTTCGGAGAGTTATAAATAAAACTAGTATTTGGGCGTTGCGCGAGCTGCAAGCAGCTCGCGGGGTCGTGTTTTTGAGGAGTATTTCTTACCCTTGTAAAAAGTATTTGGGCGTTGCGCGAGCTGCAAGCAGCTCGCGGGGTCGTGTTTTTGAGGAGTATTTCTTACGATGGGGGGAGGGGTGAAGGGAGGGAGGAGGAAGAGTTTTGAAAAATGATTTTGACCAACTCTGGGCCCCTTGATATGAATCTGAAAAAAAAAATGTTCCAAGTCTCTCAACTTCCGAGATCTACCTAGAGGGGGGGGGGGAAGGGGGGCAAGGGGGGCAACTTTGAAAAATGGATTTTACTTTTCCGAGCCTCCTCTATACGAATCCGTAAAACAACAAAACACGGGACTTTTAGTTTCCGAGATACGATAGGGAGGGGGGAGAGTGGGGTGGAAAAGGGGAGGTTTGGGATTTTTCCCATACTCGTGAGAGTTACTTCTATACGAATCTGTAAAAATATACCCACCTCCCCCTTCACCATCTGGGAGAACAATTATGTCAGTCAGTCAGTGAGTGAGTGGTAATCGAGCTTTATATAATATAAATAATAATATAATATAATAATGTTCCAAGTCTCTTAACTTCCGAAATCTACCTAGAGGGGGGGAGAAGGGGGCAAGGGGGGCAACTTTGAAAAATGGATTTTACCTTTCCGAGCCTCCTCTATACGAATCCGTAAAACAACAAAACACGGGACTCTTAGTGTCCGAGATACGATAGGGATGGGGGAGAGTGGGGTGGAATGGAAAAGGGGAGGTTTGAATTTTGAAAAATGGTTTTTACTTTTCCGAGCCTCCTCTATACGAATCCGTAAAGAAACAAAACCCAGGTTTCTTAATTTCCGAGATACGATGGGGGGAGGGGTGAAGGGGGGGAGAGGGGGGAGTTTTGAAAAATGATTTTGACCAACTCTGGGCCCCTTGATATGAATCTGAAAAAAAAAAATTTCCAAGTCTCTTAACTTCCGAGATCTACCTAGAGGGGGGGAGAAGGGGGGCAAGGGGGCAACTTTGAAAAAAGGATTTTACTTTTCCGAGCCTCCTCTATACGAATCCGTAAAACAACAAAACACAGGACTCTTAGTTTCCGAGATACGATAGGGAGGGGGGTGAAGGGGGGGAGAGGGGGGAGTTTTGAAAAATGATTTTGACCAACTTTGGGCCCCTTGATATGAATCTGAAAAAAAAAATGTTCCAAGTCTCTTAACTTCCGAGATCTACCTAGAGGGGGGGGGGAGAAGGGGGGCAAGGGGGCAACTTTGAAAAATGTATTTTACTTTTCCGAGCCTCCTCTATACGAATCCGTAAAAAAACAAAACCCAAGTTTCTTAATTTCCGAGATACGATAGGGAGGGGGGAGAGTGGGGTGGAAAACGGGAGGTTTGGGATTTTTCCCATACTCGTGAGAGTTACTTGTATACGAATCTGTAAAAATATACCCACCTCCCCCTTCACCATCTGGGAGAACAATTATGTCAGTGAGTGAGTCAGTGAGTGAGTGGTAATCGAGCTTTATATAGTATAATAATAATATAATATAATAATGTTCCAAGTCTCTTAACTTCCGAAATCTACCTAGAGGGGGGGAGAAGGGGGCAAGAGTGGCAACTTTGAAAAATGGATTTTACCTTTCCGAGCCTCCTCTATACGAATCCGTAAAACAACAAAACACGGGACTCTTAGTGTCCGAGATACGATAGGGATGGGGGAGAGTGGGGTGGAATGGAAAAGGGGAGGTTTGAATTTTGAAAAATGGTTTTTACTTTTCCGAGCCTCCTCTATACGAATCCGTAAAGAAACAAAACCCAGGTTTCTTAATTTCCGAGATACGATGGGGGGAGGGGTGAAGGGGGGGAGAGGGGGGAGTTTTGAAAAATGATTTTGACCAACTCTGGGCCCCTTGATATGAATCTGAAAAAAAAACGTTCCAAGTCTCTTAACTTCCGAGATCTATCTAGAGGGGGGGGGAGAAGGGGGGCAAGGGGGCAACTTTGAAAAATGGATTTTACTTTTCCGAGCCTCCTCTATACGAATCCGTAAAACAACAAAACACGGGACTCTTAGTTTCCGAGATACGATAGGGAGGGGGGAGAGTGGGGTGGAAAAGGGGAGGTTTGGGATTTTTCCCATACTCGTGAGAGTTACTTGTATACGAATCTGTAAAAATATACCCACCTCCCCCTTCACCATCTGGGAGAACATTTATGTCAGTCAGTCAGTGGTAATCGAGCTTTATATAGTATAACTAGTATTTGGGCGTTGCGCGAGCTGCAAGCAGCTCGCGGGGTCGTGTTTTTGAGGAGTATTTCTTACCCTTGTAAAAAGTATTTGGGCGTTGCGCGAGCTGCAAGCAGCTCGCGGGGTCGTGTTTTTGAGAAGTATTTCTTACGATGGGGGGAGGGGTGAAGGGGGGGAGAGGGGGGAGTTTTGTAAAATGATTTTGACCAACTCTGGGCCTCTTGATATGAATCTGAAAAAAAAAATGTTCCAAGTCTCTTAACTTCCGAGATCTATCTAGAGGGGGGGGGAGAAGGGGGGCAAGGGGGCAACTTTGAAAAATGGATTTTACTTTGCCGAGCCTCCTCTATACGAATCCGTAAAACAACAAAACACGGGACTCTTAGTTTCCGAGATACGATAGGGAGGGGGGAGAGTGGGGTGGAAAAGGGGAGGTTTGGGATTTTTCCCATACTCGTGAGAGTTACTTCTATACGAATCTGTAAAAATATACCCACCTCCCCCTTCACCATCTGGGAGAACAATTATGTCAGTGAGTGAGTCAGTCAGTCAGTGAGTGGTAATCGAGCTTTATATAGTATAATATAAAGTATTTGGGCGTTGCGCGAGCTGCAAGCAGCTCGCGGGGTCGTGTTTTTGAGGAGTATTTCTTACCCTTGTAAAAAGTATTTGGGCGTTGCGCGAGCTGCAAGCAGCTCGCGGGGTCGTGTTTTTGAGGAGTATTTCTTACGATGGGGGAGGGGTGAAGGGGGGGGAGAGGGGGGAGTTTTGAAAAATGATTTTGACCAACTCTGGGCCCCTTGATATGAATCTGAAAAAAAAAATGTTCCAAATCTCTTAACTTCCGAGATCTACCTAGAGGGGGGGGGGAGAAGGGGGCAAGGGGGCAACTTTGAAAAATGGTTTTTACTTTTCCGAGCCTCCTCTATACGAATCCGTAAAACAACAAAACACGGGACTCTTAGTTTCCGAGTTACGATAGGGAGGGGGGAGAGTGGGGTGGAAAAGGGGAGGTTTGGGATTTTTCCCATACTCGTGAGAGTTACTTCTATACGAATCTGTAAAAATATACCCACCTCCCCCTTCACCATCTGGGAGAACAATTATGTCAATCAGTGAGTCAGTCAGTGGTAATCGAGCTTTATATAGTATAATAATGTACCAAGTCTTAACTTCCGAGATCCGCCTAAAGGGGGGAGAAGGGGGAGAGAATGGGGGGAATTTTGAAAAATGGTTTTTACTTTTCCGAGCCTCCTCTATACGAATCCGTAAAAAAACAAAACCCAGGTTTCTTAACTTCCGAGATCTACCTCTAGAGGGGGGGAGAAGGGGGGCAAGGGGGGCAACTTTGAAAAATGGATTTTACTTTTCCGAGCCTCCTCTATACGAATCCGTAAAAAAACAAAACCCAGGTTTCTTAATTTCCGAGATACGATAGGGGAGGGGTGAAGGGGGGGAGAGGGGGGAGTTTTGAAAAATGATTTTGACCAACTCTGGGCCCCTTGATATGAATCTGAAAAAAAAAATGTTCCAAGTCTCTCAACTTCCGAGATCTACCTAGAGGGGGGGGGAGAAGGGGGGCAAGGGGTCAACTTTGAAAAATGGATTTTACTTTTCCGAGCCTCCTCTATACGAATCCGTAAAACAACAAAACACGGGACTCTTAGTTTCCGAGATACGATAGGGAGGGGGGAGCGTGGGGTGGAAAAGGGGAGGTTTGGGATTTTTCCCATACTCGTGAGAGTTACTTCTATACGAATCTGTAAAAATATACCCACCTCCATCGAGCTTTATATAGTATAATAATGTACCAAGTCTTAACTTCCGAGATCCGCCTAAAGGGGGGAGAAGGGGGAGAGAATGGGGGGAATTTTGAAAAATGGTTTTTACTTTTCCGAGCCTCCTCTATACGAATCCGTAAAAAAACAAAACCCAGGTTTCTTAATTTCCGAGATACGATGAGGGGAGGGGTGAAGGGGGAGAGAGGGGGGAGTTTTGAAAAATGATTTTGACCAACTCTGGGCCCCTTGATATGAATCTGAAAAAAACAATGTTCCAAATCTCTTAACTCCCGAGATCTACCTAGAGGGGGGGGGGAGAAGGGGGGCAAGGGGGCAACTTTGAAAAATGGATTTTACTTTTCCGAGCCTCCTCTATACGAATCCGTAAAAAAACAAAACCCAGGTTTCTTAATTTCCGAGATACGAGGGGGGGAGGGGTGAAGGGGGGAGAGGGGGCAGTTTAACTCTGGGCCCCTTGATATGAATCTGAAAAAAAAAATGTTCCAAGTCTGTTAACTTCCGAGATCTACCTAGAGGGGGGGAGAAGGGGGGCAAGGGGGGCAACTTTGAACAATGGATTTTACTTTTCCGAGCCTCCTCTATACGAATCCGTAAAACAACAAAACACGGGACTCTTAGTTTCGGGGAGAGTGGGGTGGAATGGAAAAGGGGAGGTTTGAATTTTCAAAAATGGTTTTTACTTTTCCGAGCCTCCTCTATACGAATCCGAAAAAAAACAAAACCCAGGTTTCTTAATTTCCGAGATACGATAAGGGGAGGGGTGAAGAGGGGGAGAGGGGGGAGTTTTGAAAAATGATTTTGATCAACTCTGGGCCCCTTGAAATGAATCTGAAAAAAAAAATGTTCCAAGTCTCTTAACTTCCGAGATCTACCTAGTGGGGGGGGGGAGAAGGGGGGCAAGGGGGGCAACTTTGAAAAATGGATTTTACTTTTCCGAGCCTCCTCTATACGAATCCGTAAAAAAACAAAACCCTGGTTTCTTCATTTCCGAGATACGATGGAGGGAGGGGTGAAGGGGGGGAGAGGGGGGGAGTTTTGAAAAATGATTTTGACCAACTCTGGGCCCCTTGATATGAATCTGAAAAAAAAAATGTTCCAAGTCTCTTAACTTCCGAGATCTACCTAGAGGGGGGGGGAGAAGGGGGGCAAGGGGGCAACTTTGAAAAATGGATTTTACTTTTCCGAGCCTCCTCTATACGAATCCGTAAAACAACAAAACACGGGTCTCTTAGTTTCCGAGATACGATAGGGAGGGGGGAGAGTGGGGTGGAAAAGGGGAGGTTTGGGATTTTTCCCATACTCGTGAGAGTTACTTCTATACGAATCTGTAAAAATATACCCACCTCCCCCTTCACCATCTGGGAGAACAATTATGTCAGTGAGTGAGTCAGTCAGTCAGTGAGTGGTAATCGAGCTTTATATAGTATAACTAGTATTTGGGCGTTGCGCGAGCTGCAAGCAGCTCGCGGGGTCGTGTTTTTGAGGAATATTTCTTACCCTTGTAAAAAGTATTTGGGCGTTGCGCGAGCTGCAAGCAGCTCGCGGGGTCGTGTTTTTGAGGAGTATTTCTTACGATGGGGGGAGGGGTGAAGGGGGGGAGAGGGGGGAGTTTTGAAAAATGATCTTGACCAACTCTGGGCCCCTTGATATGAATCTGAAAAAAAAAATGTTCCAAGTCTCTTAACTTCCGAGATCTACCTAGAGGGGGGGAGAAGGGGGGCAAGGGGGCAACTTTGAAAAATGGATTTTACTTTTTCGAGCCTCCTCTATACGAATCCGTAAAAAAACAAAACCCAGGTTTCTTAATTTCCGAGATACGACGGGGGGAGGGGTGAAGGGGGGGAGAGGGGGGAGTTTTGAAAAATGATTTTGACCAACTCTGGGCCCCTTGATATGAATCTGAAAAAAAAAATGTTCCAAGTCTCTCAACTTCCGAGATCTACTTAGAGGGGGGGGGAGAAGGGGGGCAAGGGGGCAACTTTGAAAAATGGATTTTACTTTTCCGAGCCTCCTCTATACGAATCCGTAAAACAACAAAACACGGGACTCTTAGTTTCCGAGATACGATAGGGAGGGGGGAGAGTGGGGTGGATTGGAAAAGGGGAGGTTTGAATTTTGAAAAATGGTTTTTACTTTTCCGAGCCTCCTCTATACGAATCTGTAAAACAACAAAACACGGGACTCTTAGTTTCCGAGATACGATGGGGGGAGGGGGGGAGAGGGGGGAGTTTTGTAAAATGATTTTGACCAACTCTGGGCCTCTTGATATGAATCTGAAAAAAAAAATGTTCCAAGTCTCTTAACTTCCGAGATCTATCTAGAGGGGGGGGGGGGAGAGAAGGGGGGCAAGGGGGCAACTTTGAAAAATGGATTTTACTTTTCCGAGCCTCCTCTATACGAATCCGTAAAACAACAAAACACGGGACTCTTAGTTTCCGAGATACGATGGGGGGAGGGGTGAAGGGGGGGAGAGGGGGGAGTTTTGTAAAATGATTTTGACCAACTCTGGGCCTCTTGATATGAATCTGAAAAAAAAAATGTTCCAAGTCTCTTAACTTCCGAGATCTATCTAGAGGGGGGGGGGGAGAAGGGGGGCAAGGGGGCAACTTTGAAAAATGGATTTTACTTTTCCGAGCCTCCTCTATACGAATCCGTAAAAAAACAAAACCCAAGTTTCTTAATTTCGGAGATAGGATAGGGAGGGGGGGAGAGTGGGGTGGAAAAGGGGAGGTTTGGGATTTTTCCCATACTCGTGAGAGTTACTTCTATACGAATCTGTAAAAATATACCCACCTCCTCCTTCACCATCTGGGAGAACAATTATGTCAGTGAGTGAGTGGTAATCGAGCTTTATATAGTATAATAATATAATAATAATAATTCTTACCCTTATAGAAAGTATTTGGGCGTTGCGCGAGCTGCAAGCAGCTCGCGGGGGTCGTGTTTTTGAGGAGTATTTGTTACCCTTGTAAAAAGTATTTGGGCGTTGCGCGAGCTGCAAGCAGCTCGCGGGGGTCGTGTTTTTGAGGAGTATTTCTTACGATGGGGGGGAGGGGTGAAGGGGGCAGAGGAGGGAGTTTTGAAAAATGATTTTGACCAACTCTGGGCCCCTTGATATGAAACTGAAAAAAAAAATGTTCCAAGTGTCTCAACTTCCGAGATCTACCTAGAGGGGGGGAGAAGGGGGGCAAGGGGGGCAACTTTGAAAAACGGTTTTTACTTCTCCAAGCCTCCTCTATACGAATCCGTAAAAAAACAAAACCCAGATTTCTTAATTTCCGAGATACGATGGGGGGAGGGGCGAAGGGGGGGAGAGGGGGGAGTTTTGAAAAATGATTTTGACCAACTCTGGGCCCCTTGATATGAATCTGAAAAAAAAAAATGTTCCAAGTCTCTTAACTTCCGAGATCTACCTAGAGGGGGGAGAAGGGGGGCAGGGGGCAACTTTGAAAAATGGATTTTACTTTTCCGAGCCTCCTCTATACGAATCCGTAAAAAAACAAAACCCAAGTTTCTTAATTTCGGAGATAGGATAGGGAGGGGGGGAGAGTGGGGTGGAAAAGGGGAGGTTTGGGATTTTTCCCATACTCGTGAGAGTTACTTCTATACGAATCTGTAAAAATATACCCACCTCCCCCTTCACCATCAGGGAGAACAATTATGTCAGTGAGTGAGTGAGGTCAGTGAGTGGTAATCGAGCTTTATATAGTATAACTAGTATTTGGGCGTTGCGCGAGCTGCAAGCAGCTCGCGGGGGTCGTGTTTTTGAGGAATATTTCTTACCCTTGTAAAAAGTATTTGGGCGTTGCGCGAGCTGCAAGCAGCTCGCGGGGTCGTGTTTTTGAGGAGTATTTCTTACGATGGGGGGGAGGGGTGAAGGGGGGGGAGAGGGGGGAGTTTTGAAAAATGATTTTGACCAACTCTGGGCCCCTTGATATGAATCTGAAAAAAAAAATGTTCCAAGTCTCTTAACTTCCGAGATCTACCTAGAGGGGGGGGAGAAGGGGGGCAAGGGGGCAACTTTGAAAAATGGATTTTACTTTTTCGAGCCTCCTCTATACGAATCCGTAAAAAAACAAAACCCAGGTTTCTTAATTTCCGAGATACGACGGGGGGAGGGGTGAAGGGGGGGAGAGGGGGGGAGTTTTGAAAAATGATTTTGACCAACTCTGGGCCCCTTGATATGAATCTGAAAAAAAAAATGTTCCAAGTCTCTCAACTTCCGAGATCTACTTAGAGGGGGGGGGAGAAGGGGGGCAAGGGGGCAACTTTGAAAAATGGATTTTACTTTTCCGAGCCTCCTCTATACGAATCCGTAAACCAACAAAACACGGGACTCTTAGTTTCCGAGATAGGATAGGGAGGGGGGGAGAGTGGGGTGGAAAAGGGGAGGTTTGGGATTTTTCCCATACTCGTGAGAGTTACTTCTATACGAATCTGTAAAAATATACCCACCTCCCCCTTCACCATCTGGGAGAATAATTATGTCAGTGAGTGAGTCAGTCAGTCAGTGGTAATCGAGCTTTATATAGTATAATATAATAATAATGTTCCAAGTCTTAACTTCCGAGATCCGCCTAAAGGGGGGGAGAAGGGGGAGAGAATGGGGGAATTTTGAAAAATGGTTTTTACTTTTCCGAGCCTCCTCTATACGAATCCGTAAAAAAACAAAACGCAGGTTTCTTAATTTCCGAGATACGATGGGGGGAGGGGTGAAGGGGGGGAGAGGAGGGAGTTTTGAAAAATGATTTTGACCAACTCTGGGCCCCCTTGATATGAATCTGAAAAAAAAAAATGTTCCAAGTCTCTTAACTTCCGAGATCTACCTAGAGGGGGGGGGGAGAAGGGGGGCAAGGGGGGCAACTTTGAAAAATGGATTTTACTTTTCCGAGCCTCCTCTATACGAATCCGTAAAACAATAAAACACGGGACTCTTAGTTTCCGAGATACGATAGGGAGGGGGGAGAGTGGGGTGGATTGGAAAAGGGGAGGTTTGAATTTTGAAAAATGGTTTTTACTTTTCCGAGCCTCCTCTATACGAATCCGTAAACAACAAAACACGGGACTCTTAGTTTCCGAGATACGATGGGGGAGGGGGGGAGAGGGGGGAGTTTTGTAAAATGATTTTGACCAACTCTGGGCCTCTTGATATGAATCTGAAAAAAAAAATGTTCCAAGTCTCTTAACTTCCGAGATCTATCTAGAGGGGGGGGGGGAGAAGGGGGGCAAGGGGGCAACTTTGAAAAATGGATTTTACTTTTCCGAGCCTCCTCTATACGAATCCGTAAAACAACAAAACACGGGACTCTTAGTTTCCGAGATACGATGGGGGGAGGGGGTGAAGGGGGGGAGAGGGGGGAGTTTTGTAAAATGATTTTGACCAACTCTGGGCCTCTTGATATGAATCTGAAAAAAAAAATGTTCCAAGTCTCTTAACTTCCGAGATCTATCTAGAGGGGGGGGGGAGAAGGGGGGCAAGGGGGCAACTTTGAAAAATGGATTTTACTTTTCCGAGCCTCCTCTATACGAATCCGTAAAAAAACAAAACCCAAGTTTCTTAATTTCGGAGATAGGATAGGGAGGCGGGAGAGTGGGGTGGAAAAGGGGAGGTTTGGGATTTTTCCCATACTCGTGAGAGTTACTTCTATACGAATCTGTAAAAATATACCCACCTCCCCCTTCACCATCTGGGAGAACAATTATGTCAGTGAGTGAGTGGTAATCGAGCTTTATATAGTATAATAATATAATAATAATAATTCTTACCCTTATAGAAAGTATTTGGGCGTTGCGCGAGCTGCAAGCAGCTCGCGGGGTCGTGTTTTTGAGGAGTATTTGTTACCCTTGTAAAAAGTATTTGGGCGTTGCGCGAGCTGCAAGCAGCTCGCGGGGTCGTGTTTTTGAGGAGTATTTCTTACGATGGGGGGAGGGGTGAAGGGGGCAGAGGAGGGAGTTTTGAAAAATGATTTTGACCAACTCTGGGCCCCTTGATATGAAACTGAAAAAAAAAATGTTCCAAGTGTCTCAACTTCCGAGATCTACCTAGAGGGGGGGAGAAGGGGGGCAAGGGGGGCAACTTTGAAAAACGGTTTTTACTTCTCCAAGCCTCCTCTATACGAATCCGTAAAAAAACAAAACCCAGATTTCTTAATTTCCGAGATACGATGGGGGGAGGGGCGAAGGGGGGGAGAGGGGGGAGTTTTGAAAAATGATTTTGACCAACTCTGGGCCCCTTGATATGAATCTGAAAAAAAAAATGTTCCAAGTCTCTTAACTTCCGAGATCTACCTAGAGGGGGGGGAGAAGGGGGGCAAGGGGGCAACTTTGAAAAATGGATTTTACTTTTCCGAGCCTCCTCTATACGAATCCGTAAAAAAACAAAACCCAAGTTTCTTAATTTCGAAGATAGGATAGGGAGGGGGGAGAGTGGGGTGGAAAAGGGGAGGTTTGGGATTTTTCCCATACTCGTGAGAGTTACTTCTATACGAATCTGTAAAAATATACCCACCTCCCCCTTCACCATCAGGGAGAACAATTATGTCAGTGAGTGAGTGAGTCAGTGAGTGGTAATCGAGCTTTATATAGTATAATAATAAGATAATGTTCCAAGTCTTAACTTCCGAGATCCGCCTAAAGGGGGGAGAAGGGGGAGAGAATGGGGGGAATTTTGAAAAATGGTTTTTACTTTTCCGAGCCTCCTCTATACGAATCCGTAAAAAAACAAAACGCAGGTTTCTTAATTTCCGAGATACGATGGGGGGAGGGGTGAAGGGGGGGAGAGGGGGGAGTTTTGAAAAATGATTTTGACCAACTCTGGGCCCCTTGATATGAATCTGAAAAAAAAAATTATCCAAGTCTCTTAACTTCCGAGATCTACCTAGGAGGGGGGGAGAAGGGGGGCAAGGGGGCAACTTTGAAAAATGGTTTTTACTTGTCCGAGCCTCCTCTATACGAATCCGTAAAAAAACAAAACCCAGGTGTCTTAATTTCCGAGATACGATGGGGGGAGGGGTGAAGGGGGGGGAGAGGGGGGAATTTTGAAAAATGATTTTGACCAACTCTGGGCCCCTTGATATGAATCTGAAAGAAAAAATGTTCCAAGTCTCTTAACTTCCGAGATCTACCTAGATGGGGGGGGAGAAAGGGGGCAAGGGGGCAACTTTGAAAAATGGATTTTACTTTTCCGAGCCTCCTCTATACGAATCCGTAAAACAACAAAACACGGGACTCTTAGTTTCCGAGATACGATAGGGAGGGGGGGAGAGTGGGGTGGAAAAGGGGAGGTTTGGGATTTTTCCCATACTCGTGAGAGTTACTTCTATACGAATCTGTAAAAATATACCCACCTCCCCCTTCACCATCTGGGAGAACAATTATGTCAGTGAGTGAGTCAGTCAGTCAGTGAGTGGTAATCGAGCTTTATATAGTATAATAATAAGATAATGTTCCAAGTCTTAACTTCCGAGATCCGCCTAAAGGGGGGAGAAGGGGGAGAGAATGGGGGGAATTTTGAAAAATGGTTTTTACTTTTCCGAGCCTCCTCTATACGAATCCGTAAAAAAACAAAACGCAGGTTTCTTAATTTCCGAGATACGATGGGGGGAGGGGTGAAGGGGGGGAGAGGGGGGAGTTTTGAAAAATGATTTTGACCAACTCTGGGCCCCTTGATATGAATCTGAAAAAAAAAATTATCCAAGTCTCTTAACTTCCGAGATCTACCTAGGAGGGGGGGAGAAGGGGGGCAAGGGGGCAACTTTGAAAAATGGTTTTTACTTGTCCGAGCCTCCTCTATACGAATCCGTAAAAAAACAAAACCCAGGTGTCTTAATTTCCGAGATACGATGGGGGGAGGGGTGAAGGGGGGGAGAGGGGGGAATTTTGAAAAATGATTTTGACCAACTCTGGGCCCCTTGATATGAATCTGAAAGAAAAAATGTTCCAAGTCTCTTAACTTCCGAGATCTACCTAGATGGGGGGGGAGAAAGGGGGCAAGGGGGCAACTTTGAAAAATGGATTTTACTTTTCCGAGCCTCCTCTATACGAATCCGTAAAACAACAAAACACGGGACTCTTAGTTTCCGAGATACGATAGGGAGGGGGGAGAGTGGGGTGGAAAAGGGGAGGTTTGGGATTTTTCCCATACTCGTGAGAGTTACTTCTATACGAATCTGTAAAAATATACCCACCTCCCCCTTCACCATCTGGGAGAACAATTATGTCAGTGAGTGAGTCAGTCAGTGAGTGAGTGGTAATCGAGCTTTATATAGTATAATAACTAGTATTTGGGCGTTGCGCGAGCTGCAAGCAGCTCGCGGGGTCGTGTTTTTGAGGAGTATTTCTTACCCTTGTAAAAAGTATTTGGGCGTTGCGCGAGCTGCAAGCAGCTCGCGGGGTCGTGTTTTTGAGGAGTATTTCTTACGATGGGGGGAGGGGTGAAGGAGGGGAGAGGGGGGAGTTTTGAAAAATGATTTTGACCAACTCTGGGCTCCTTGATATGAATCTGAAAAAAAAAATGTTCCAAGTCTCTTAACTTCCGAGATCTACCTAGAGGGGGGGAAGAAGGGGGGCAAGGGGGGCAACTTTGAAAAATGGATTTTACTTTTCCGAGCCTCCTCTATACGAATCCGTAAAAAAACAAAACCCAGGTTTCTTAATTTCCGAGATACGATGGGGGGAGGGGTGAAGGGGGGGAGAGGGGGGAGTTTTGAAAAATGATTTTGACCAACTCTGGGCCCCTTGATATGAATCTGAAAAAAAAAATGTTCCAAGTCTCTTAACTTCCGAGATCTACCTAGAGGGGGGGGGGGAGAAGGGGGGCAAGGGGGCAACTTTGAAAAATGTATTTTACTTTTCCGAGCCTCCTCTATACGAATCCGTAAAACAACAAAACACGGGACTCTTAGTTTCCGAGATACGATAGGGAGGGGGGAGAGTGGGGTGGAAAAGGGGAGGTTTGGGATTTTTCCCATACTCGTGAGAGTTACTTCTATACGAATCTGTAAAAATATACCCACCTCCCCCTTCACCATCTGGGAGAACAATTATGTCAGTGAGTGGTAATCGAGCTTTATATAATATAAAGCTTTATATAGTATAATAACTAGTATTTGGGCGTTGCGCGAGCTGCAAGCAGCTCGCGGGTCGTGTTTTTGAGGAGTATTTCTTACCCTTGTAAAAAGTATTTGGGCGTTGCGCGAGCTGCAAGCAGCTCGCGGGGTCGTGTTTTTGAGGAGTATTTCTTACGATGGGGGGAGGGGTGAAGGGGGGGAGAGGGAGGAGTTTTGAAAAATGATTTTGACCATCTCTGGGCCCCTTGATATGAATCTGAAAAAAAAAATGTTCCAAGTCTCTTAACTTCCGAGATCTACCTAGAGGGGGGGGAGAAGGGGGGCAAGGGGGCAACTTTGAAAAATTGTTTTTACTTTTCCGAGCCTCCTCTATACGAATCCGTAAAAAAACAAAACCCAGGTTTCTTAATTTCCGAGATACGATGGGGGGAGGGGTGAAGGGAAGCAGAGGGGGGAGTTTTGAAAAATGATTTTGACCAACTCTGGGCCCCTTGATATGAATCTGAAAAAAAAAATGTTCCAAGTCTCTTAACTTCCGAGATCTACCTAGAGGGGGGGGGAGAAGGGGGCAAGGGGGGCAACTTTGAAAAATGGATTTTACTTTTCCGAGCCTCCTCTATACGAATCCGTAAAACAACAAAACACGGGACTCTTAGTTTCCGAGATACGATAGGGAGGGGGGAGAGTGGGGTGGAAAAGGGGAGGTTTGGGATTTTTCCCATACTCGTGAGAGTTACTTGTATACGAATCTGTAAAAATATACCCACCTCCCCCTTCACCATCTGGGAGAACAATTATGTCAGTGAGTGGTAATCGAGCTTTATATAGTATAACTAGTATTTGGGCGTTGCGCGAGCTGCAAGCAGCTCGCGGGGTCGTGTTTTTGAGGAGTATTTCTTACCCTTGTAAAAAGTATTTGGGCGTTGCGCGAGCTGCAAGCAGCTCGCGGGGTCGTGTTTTTGAGGAGTATTTCTTACGATGGAGGGAGGGGTGAAGGGGGGGAGGGGAGATACGATAGGGATGGGGGAGAGTGGGGTGGAATGGAAAAGGGGAGGTTTGAATTTTGAAAAATGGTTTTTACTTTTCCGAGCCTCCTCTATACGAATCCGTAAAAAAACAAAACCCAGGTTTCTTAATTTCCGAGATACGATGGGGGGAGGGGTGAAGGGGGAGAGAGGAGGGAGTTTTGAAAAATGATTTTGACCAACTCTGGGCCCCTTGATATGAATCTGAAAAAAAAAATGTTCCAAGTCTCTTAACTTCCGAGATCTACCTCTAGAGGGGGGGAGAAGGGGGGCAACTTTGAAAGATGGATTTTACTTTTCCGAGCCTCCTCTATACGAATCCGTAAAACAACAAAACACGGGACTCTTAGTTTCCGAGATACGATGGGGGGAGGGGTGAAGGGGGGGAGAGGGGGGAGTTTTGTAAAATGATTTTGACCAACTCTGGGCCTCTTGATATGAATCTGAAAAAAAAAATGTTCCAAGTCTCTTAACTTCCGAGATCTATCTAGAGGGGGGGGGGGGGAGAAGGGCGGCAAGGGGGCAACTTTGAAAAATGGATTTTACTTTTCCGAGCCTCCTCTATACGAATCCGTAAAACAACAAAACACGGGACTCTTAGTTTCCGAGATACGATAGGGATGGGGGAGAGTGGGGTGGAATGGAAAAGGGGAGGTTTGGATTTTGAAAAATGGTTTTACTTTTCCGAGCCTCCTCTATACGAATCCGTAAAAAAACAAAACGCAGGTTTCTTAATTTCCGAGATACGATGGGGGGAGGGGTGAAGGGGGGGAGAGGGGGGAGTTTTGAAAAATGATTTTGACCAACTTTGGGCCCCTTGATATGAATCTGAAAAAAAAAATGTTCCAAGTCTCTTAACTTCCGAGATCTACCTAGAGGGGGGGGGGAGAAGGGGGGCAAGGGGGCAACTTTGAAAAATGGATTTTACTTTTCCGAGCCTCCTCTATACGAATCCGTAAAAAAACAAAACGCAGGTTTCTTAATTTCCGAGATACGATGGAGGGAGGGGTGAAGGGGGGGAGAGGGGGGAGTTTTGTAAAATGATTTCGACCAACTCTGGGCCTCTTGATATGAATCTGAAAAAAAAAAATGTTCCAAGTCTCTTAACTTCCGAGATCTATCTAGAGGGGGGGGAGAAGGGGGGCAAGGGGGCAACTTTGAAAAATGGATTTTACTTTTCCAAGCCTCCTCTATACGAATCCGTAAAACAACAAAACACGGGACTCTTAGTTTCCGAGATACGATAGGGAGGGGGGAGAGTGGGGTGGATTGGAAAAGGGGAGGTTTGAATTTTGAAAAATGGTTTTTACTTTTCCGAGCCTCCTCTATACGAATCCGTAAAACAACAAAACACGGGACTCTTAGTTTCCGAGATACGATGGGGGGAGGGGTGAAGGGGGGGAGAGGGGGGAGTTTTGTAAACTGATTTTGACCAACTCTGGGCCTCTTGATATGAATCTGAAAAAAAAAATGTTCCAAGTCTCTTAACTTCCGAGATCTATCTAGAGGGGGGGGGGGAGAAGGGCGGCAAGGGGGCAACTTTGAAAAATGGATTTTACTTTTCCGAGCCTTCTCTATACGAATCCGTAAAACAACAAAACACGGGACTCTTAGTTTCCGAGATACGATAGGGATGGGGGAGAGTGGGGTGGAATGGAAAAGGGGAGGTTTGGATTTTGAAAAATGGTTTTACTTTTCCGAGCCTCCTCTATACGAATCCGTAAAAAAACAAAACGCAGGTTTCTTAATTTCCGAGATACGATGGGGGGAGGGGTGAAGGGGGGGAGAGGGGGGAGTTTTGAAAAATGATTTTGACCAACTCTGGGCCCCTTGATATGAATCTGAAAAAAAAAATGTTCCAAGTCTCTTAACTTCCGAGATCTACCTAGAGGGGGGGGGGGAGAAGGGGGGCAAGGGGGCAACTTTGAAAAATGGATTTTACTTTTCCGAGCCTCCTCTATACGAATCCGTAAAAAAACAAAACGCAGGTTTCTTAATTTCCGAGATACGATGGGGGGAGGGGTGAAGGGGGGGAGAGGGGGGAGTTTTGAAAAATGATTTTGACCAACTCTGGGCCCCTTGATATGAATCTGAAAAAAAAAATGTTCACAGTCTCTTAACTTCCGAGATCTACCTAGAGGGGGGGGGAGAAGGGGGGCAAGGGGGCAACTTTGAAAAATGGATTTTACTTTTCCGAGCCTCCTCTATACGAATCCGTAAAAAAACAAAACCCAAGTTTCTTAATTTCGGAGATAGGATAGGGAGGGGGGAGAGTGGGGTGGAAAAGGGGAGGTTTGGGATTTTTCCCATACTCGTGAGAGTTACTTGTATACGAATCTGTAAAAATATACCCACCTCCCCCTTCACCATCTGGGAGAACAATTATGTCAGTGAGTGGTAATCGAGCTTTATATAGTATAATAATAATAATAATGCCATCCTTCGTATCGAACCATCTCAGCCGAACCAAATTTTCCACTTTCAAAGTGTATGCGAGATCTACCTACGAATATATTGGATTAAAAGCGAGCTACCTAAAAAAATAATCCGGCAGGCAACAAAAGCTATCAGAATTCGGGTCGTTGCGATAGAAATCAGTCACTCCCGATTCCCTCCGGGTAACATAACCAGCTTACCCTTAACCCTAGGGGTCCACTCCAGAATTATTAACGAATAATCACTTAGACTAAACACTCTATCTTCAACCTTATTCACGCCAAATAAAGTTCAATTTCGACTTCCGACAGTGATAAGTTTAAGAAGGTTTTTTCAGTAGTGACACACTTAGATACAACGTAATCCAGAGATGTGACGATATTCTGAATCAATCTGTTTGAACTATTTCAACGTTTCAAGTTAATACTTGTAATTCGTAGTTTGTAGTTTCAAAGAGAATGTTCACATTTTCTGATATTATTTTAACAACCTTTTTGCTTTAGCAGTGGTTTTATGGGATTTTCAATTTTCATTTTGGGTGGCTGCATACTTCATCTGTTTGCTTGCAAGGACTATCTTTTTTTGGTATTGTATTTTCATCTAGAGAAGCAACGCGCGCTTTACTTGTGGTGAAAAAAGTGTATGAACACGCTGTAAAGTGTGCGTGAAGACGAATAGCGTCAGAACACGTACACATACTTTCGACATGACTGTGTTTGTACACTTAACCACAAGTAAAGCGCGCGACGCTTGTGACTAATTTATGCACTCGTGTTAATTTAGTGCTCTCGCATGCGCTCGGGCTCCAACATAACTCTCGTGCATTAATAACTTACTTTGCACTCGATGCAATAATCTACTATTATTCCATTATTCCATACAAGTTGCCAGCAATAATCTATCTATTTGATTTGTAGGTATAACAAGTTTACAGCCCCTCGTCTATTAAGCAAAGCGTTTCCGCCATTTAAGTTTTACAACTTGCGTGGGAAAATCATCAGCTGATACTAGGTATGTAGGTACCGAGTACCTTGTTTTTTGTTCTATAGGTATGGGGTCTACCTTCATGGAGACGGGAAGGTGAAAGTGTAGTGTTATTTTTGCGTTAATTTAGTAAATGGGTGAAGGAAATTAATTCAGGAGTTTCCCTATAATATAATTTAATTAGTTACCCAGTGTCTTTTCAAATTTCTGTGTTCTCGTTAATATGGTAAATAAATGAATGAGGAAATTAATTCAGGAGTTTCCCTATAATATAATTTAATTAGTTACCCAGTGTCTTTTCAAATTTTTCTGTTCGCGTTAATATGGTAAATGATTGAAACAGCAAATTAATTCAGGAGCTTCTCTGTTATATTATTAAATCAGTTACCCAGTGTGTTTTGTAATTTTTGGTTTAAAATTTTCATGAATCTATTAAGGATTCAGTTGAAGGCCTTCTTGACTTTGAACTTCTTATAATACACATAATGAAAACAGCTAATGTTCCCATTTCTGGGACACAGGCTGTGGGCCGAAATTCACCACGCGGGCCCAGTGCGGCTTGGATGATAATGATAATTATGATTTAATTTAATAGATAAAAAAGATAAAATAAATATAAATTTGATAATAATAAATGATAATGATAATTAGGATTTAATTTGATTTAGTTTAATAGATTTTCGACTATCTCTAAAGAGATAAAGTCGAAAATCTATTAAGTTTAACAGATTGTAGTAGCTTGATGTGCTGGCGTCTGTACTTTGTATTATTTTGCTAAAATATCTATAGGTCCATTCAAGCAGCAAATATAATTTCAAAAGATTTTAATTTTTCAGTTTTTTTTTTTAATTCTTTTTTTATTTGAAACGGTTTTATCACTTAGTGATAATGTCACCCCCGTAACAGAAAACATGCAACACCTTAAAACTAAACAATGGTTTATGACCTACTTAATACTGTTGTCCCTATTCGTTTTGGTAGATAATGAACAACAGTCGACACAACATCCTAGCCTCCTCCGACAATGGGCATTGTTCATATTTTTTTAAATGTTGCAATTGAAAAACCATTTCGAGGAATAGCGTTACTGATCATTACGGACTAATTAATTATGAAAAATAGTCATATTTTATTGATATTTTTGATAAAATACGATTGACCTTCTTTGCCCTTCAAATTACGTCGGCTTTGGCCGTACAGTTTTGTATCGTTACCTCAGAAAAAAAAAGTAAGATTGTCTACAATCTGTCAAATGTCAAATTATTATAAATATGTCAAAAATATAAAAACATTCTTGTTTATATCTCATTACATTACATAGGTACATTATTTCAACACTCGACAATATTTAATATACTGAAAGAGTTATAGAATACAGTAAGTGCTTTGTTCCAACTTGCAGCAATAATAGTAATAATGTCGCCGCGTGCGTTATTATTCTATTTCTAAGTCGCCTTGTCGATTGTTCTAGTAACGATAGAGAGTAGTATATTCTTTGGAGGACACTTGCACATAAAAAACACCATTTGTAAATAAATACGCTAAGATAGGATTCGATTATTTAAGACGTCTATTCGGCCTATACGGACACTGACAGATGTGACAGTACTCTTTGGATTGTTGACGTTGTGTTGACAGATTAAAATTTTTAATTATGTACTAGTCAGGCAACGGCACTTAATCTTTATGCCACTGATGACGTCACCTACCTTAAAAACTTAAAATAATTAAATATTTTTTTTTAAATATTTATTGAGCCAATCATCAAAATATTCAAATTAGTTTCTCAAAATACTCTAAATTTTCAAAAAATAAAATAAAATCTAATGGTTAGAAATTTTGGACAATCCCCATTGTGACGCTAGGATGCTGTTACACGCACCCACTTCGAATCCCCCACCAAGCGAATATTGTCTATCGTTTTTGTTCCGGTTACATTCTATCAGCACGTGGTAAATATCCTCAATCACCCCACAAACTTCGCAGTTTGGTGAGACACTTTTATCCATTAAATATTTAAACTTATTCAATGGGAATTGGCCTGAACACGTCCTCAACAGAGCTATTACATGTTTCCTATCTATCTCCCTTCCTTCAAGCCATGGGTAACGAAGCGGTTCAGACTGGATGGTTTTATACTAGATTCCCTTTAACTTTGATCGTTCATCAAAATATTCGTGCCATCTTTGTCTGCATAGATCTTTGACATGACCAAGCCAATCTGAGTATAACGGTATGCATGTGTAATTAATACTCTCATACGATGCTTGTTGGGCTGCTAAGTCTTCTCTTCGTTCCAATGTGTGAGGGAATCCATTGAATGGTGACGGTTTTACCTATTCATAGACTGCATCTTACAAATTGAGTCCAAAATAATTATGGCTATCGGGATCCTTCGAAGAGTCGAAGGTACTCGAGCCAAATGCTGGAGGCTGCTTTTTGAATCCGAAAATATGACAAAGTTCTCTTGATCTATATTCAGTAACTGGGCTTCAGAGATCGCTACGAGTTCACAATACATAATAGAAATCTAGGCATTCATTTTGAATTTAGCTTTAGTATTAAGTTGAGGATCAAAAAAGCAGTACCTACATATAATATATAAGTAAAGGGTTAAATAGATAATCGCAATCCCAGACAAAGGTTCTGAAAGTTTGAAACACACCGTTCCAATTTTAGTTACAGGATCAATACCCAAACAACTAAATTTACCCGAAACTTATTACATTCATCCCAGTTTTGTTGAATTTCCATAATCGTCCTCGTTCTCTATAAACCGATAGATAACTCAGAATGCCGCCCTCCGATATGAGTTTCAGTTACATCGAGCCAAAACCAATTGTACTAGATGTTGTCGTTTAACTTTTTCAATTTCACAGCGAAATTGGCCGGTCCACCTCCGACCCTCACTTATTAAAAACGAAACTGCGATAATGAAATGTTTCCACTTGAAATTAAAAACTTTATTGCCCTGTAAATCATCGGGCCGGCTATACGTTGCGTGTGCACGAGGTTTAGCGAGCGACCAAGAGTCCCACGCCCTAAATTATCAACTTCAACACGGAACTTGCGGAAAAGTTGAAAACAAAAGTGATTCAACCTGTTTCGAAAGATGAAAATTCTCAATATTTCTGTATATTTTATTGGGTGGCCGAAAATTGCACGTAGCGTGTTGGGTATAAACAATTTCGTAGCAAAAACGAAGTTTTGAAGTGCGGGTGATAAACAAGGGTACCTTTATCAGGGTCGTAATCGTGCAGTTTTTATTCCCCACAGAACACATCAATTAGTTGCAGATGCCACTAGCTTTAGATTTTAGGAGGTGGCGAGGGTAATCCTCGCAAGTTATGTAGGCGCCGTCCAGGGACCGGCCACGGATGTAGAATAAAACTGGAATCTGAATTTATTTTATCTGTACGGAATATTCCGTGGGGAGATCCGATTCGAAGCGACATTCGTAGGAGATAGACGAGGCACAGCGACTCGGTTGTAAAACTCAGTACTTCACAGGACCCGGCTGAATACGATGAGATAGCATACTGGCGGAATATGCGACTGAAGTTATTAAGTTACAGCGACCTTTGACCCTGCTCGATTGCCGTTCAAAAAATCGTCGATCATATCGTTCGAAAACTGAATGCTGCGCCGAAAACGGGCGAAATATATTGAATGAAGAATAATAAGCCTGATTTCTGTAACCTATAATAAGCTTGATTTGTATAGATTACAATATGTGCCCGCAAAATGAAATACGATGAACACTCTCCCCGATTTTGGGCATTGGTGTATGTATCATACGTTTACGAAGACTTATTAGAAACTCAGATTGGTTTCAACGTCCCGCCAAATCCACACAAGCAAAGTTCTTCAGCCGATCTATTCTGCAAAAACTTGGACGAAGTGAGCTGTCAAGCTTAGCATTAGGTGGAATGACAGCTCACTTCAAGCTCACTTCAGCTAAGTTTTCACGGTCAGATTTTTACAGAATAGGTCGGCTGTTCCCAAATTGAATCAGTAACAAAAGACAATCTGACCAAATTTAATCCATATCTCTATCCAAATGCGTGCACCGACGCACGTAGTCTCTTCTATTAAAACTACGAACCAAAAGTGGCAGGTTAAAGGCGACTTATTAAAACGGTCGCTTTAAAATATGTCACGTTAGGGCGCCAGCGGCGTATAAATAATGTCTGGTGGCCGCCGGCGGGTGAAGTCGAGGTGTTACTGTGGATATACGTACCGTCTTCGTTTACTTAGTGTGGATACGACACACGACTTACTTTGATAGTGCCTAGGCTACGAAATGGTACTGGTGTGAATGGACTGCTTGCGTTTAGCAACAAGCTTTGAAAGCCAAACTAACCAAAAGAATGCTTTCATAAGCCAAGTCAAGCCAAGCTAAGCAAAGTTAAGCTTCGCTTGCTGGTATTCTTAAAAAAACCTAACCTGACAACGTATCCTAACCTGAAATTGTATGGAAGCACTGCAACTGCACTGATTTAAAGTCCAAGACTTGGTCCCTCCATCTTGACGGTATCAACCAGCCTCGTTGATTGGCAGATTTGGGACCATCTTGACGGTAACAGCCTCGTTGATTAATGGCAGATTTTTCTCACTACAGCATGGACTTCCTATGCCATGTCTCATGACGATAGCATGGAACGTGGACGTGGACGTGGCATGGAAAGTCAGAAATCCGAAAGTCCGCCAAATATGACAAAAACAAAATAATATACCCTTTTCAACTCATGCGAGTACCTACAGATGTTAGCACTATAAAAAGTGCTCAGACACAGTGTTTAGATCTCCCAGACTAAATTTAGGTAAGCCAAAATATTGTTTGTGGCGCGTTAATGATAGCAAGAACTTTAATGACTGATTTTCACTCTAATTACTGCAAGAGGCTTTGAGATAAAATAGTATTTCAACACCAAAACATGATATAATGTTGTAGGTTTAATATTCCTCATGATTTGTAACTTGAGGTATAAATCATTAGGAATAGGAAGGAAGGAGGAATGAGGTACAAAGCACGAACGGTGGGTACATTCAGGGAAATTGTTAAGCAAATTAACACCCTCCATCAACTCAGTCTATCGCAGCTCATTGCTGGACATAGTCCTCTCCCAGGCTGCGCCACAAAACCTCCGCCTTCCGCATCTAGTCTGTCCCAGTTACTTTCTTAAGGTCGTAGGTCCAATTGCCAGGATCGCCCAGAGGACACGGTGGAGCATACGGTGGAAGTCTGCCCCGTTTGGGCGGAGCACCGCCGTGTCTCGTAGAGGCGATCGGCAGCGGCGGCGACCTCTCGCGTCCGGGCCTGGTTCAAGCCATGGTCTGGGGCGAGAGGGAGTGGGGGCAGTCGCCTCCTTCTGCGAAGCAGTCATGCTAGCGAAAGAGGCGGCGGGACGGATGAGCGAAAAAGCCTCCCATCCCAGCCGCCGCGGGAGACGCTCCGGGCGTCGGGAGCCGCGCGACGACTCCCGGCCACCGTAGGCGCGGGCTTGCGGGCGGGGAGTAATGGGTAGCTCACCGTCCGATCAGGACCAGGCCCGTGCCGGACGGCACGTACGTTTTCCACGCGCGCCTCAAAGAGATGTCAGCATCAAATGAAGGGGCCCGTCAGGGCCGAAGCCTGCCGGGTCAGCGGGATTGTCCGAAAGAGTTACCGCTGGCTTGGATCATAAAACGGCTAAAAAAAAGGTCGTAGGTCCATCAAGCTTGGGAGCGTCCCACGCTACGCTTGCCGATACGCAGTCTCCACTCCAGGACTCGACTGCTCCACCGGCCATCGGTCCTTCGAAGAACATGGCCAGCCATGACTCTGCAAGCTGGTAATAATAACTCAGTTTTTTTTAATTGACACCCCACGTCAGTAATTCAGTCATTTATTTATTTTAAGTTTTATTATAAAGCCATTAAACGAAGAGAAGAAGAAAAGTTTTATTATTAAAACTTTATGCACAAGTAAAAAAATACTGTACAAATGCGGGCTTAATGCCTGAGCCATTTCATACAAGTGTCAAAAACAGTTATGAGTTTAATATTTATGTACATAGGTACGAACAATTAAAGTTGGTAGACAATTTGTTTAGCAATTAATTTTCCTGACTTTACGTAATATTAAGTTTTTATGGAACATGACTAGGCTTACCTGGGTTTATCATCAAGAGTACGGGCAGCAGCATCGTTCCCTCTGTTAACTATAATAACCATCATCATCATTTCAGCCGAAAGACGTCCACTGCTGGACAGAGGCATTTCGACCGGTTCTGTACTTCCCGCATCCAGCGGATTCCTGGGGCCATCGGTCCACCTTGTGGGAAGTCTTCCAACGTAACGTCTTCTGGTACGCGGTCACCACTCCAGAACCTTTCGGCTCCAACGGCCGTCTGTTCTGTTATTATTTAAGTGGCAGTGGGCTAGCCCACTTATGTTTCGGTTACTTTGGTTCTCCTGCGGCTCTAAACTTATTTTCTTTCTTTCTCTCTTAATTTCTGATTCCATTTTATAACTGTGTAGGCTGTTTCATAGAAACGTGCCATATCTACGTGGTCAAAATGTACCAAACAACATTTTTTTTTAAAATAACCTGCGGTAACTTTCAACGCTCTGGGTCTAGAATCATGTCCTGAATTCATGGTAACGGTTTGCGCGTCGTTTTCCTTGGCATATCGAATTATATCAGACATAAATACGAATCCTTGCAACTAATCAGAGTTCAGAACCATATAATTACCGTTCAAGCCGACTTGGCCGCCATTATGGATCCTGTTTACGGCTAAGGGCGTGGAAAATTGACTCACATGCTCGGTCGGCGAGGTATCGTTTTAGGCCTCATTAACGCAGACTTAGTTACCTCAGTTGTATTTTATTGTAGGTAATATGGTGTGGTGTTTCTGCGTAAATCCAGGATTTATATAGGCAAAAAAACCACCGAACCGCCTGGGTTTTAGTTTTTAAACTTATAAAATAAATGATTGTTAAAGAGCTTTGTTCTCATGGCTTTCATACTTGTTAAGGAAATTCACAATACGTTAATTTGTCGTGTTAACTCCTCTTAAGTCGGGTGGTCGTTTCTCCATAGAAACGCTCTCGCCTGTTTTCTTTCTGGTTACTGACCATAAATCAATGATATTTACAGAATAATAAATATTAACTACTTGTATGTCCCTATGTTTTCCTTTTTGATGATAAATTATTTTTATAAGCACCACAACCCTCAAAAAATACCAATTTAAACCGCTGTCAATAGAGGCCTAGTGTACAAATTTGACAACTATTTATGAAAATTATTTTATTTATTTTTGTAAGTAGGTTTGTACAAACACTTTTACACGTCAATCATGTTTTTTTTTAAACTAGATGAGGTCGGCGTTTCCTATCTGACTACTCTGAGAAGAAAGGTCGAAACAAACTCAGAGGTCACAGTCTCCTTAAAAGTCCAGACATAATCCTGGTCAAGTTATAAGAAGACATTGTAGATCGATGTCTGAGATGGTCTTTTGAGGAAAGAACCACACAGATTGAGAGGACCTGTCCAGTCAGTGCACGGATTTGTCAGAAATCGTGCAGCTCAACTCAAGATTTAAGGAGCTCAACGATTCGACGAATAATACCAAATAAAGGACATTTGGGTAGGCCACATAAATTATTCAAACTGCCAGACCTCAGAGAAAACCTAACAGAACAAGGAGAATAATAAAAAAAATATAAAATTAATAAAATGACCCACATCGTCTTCACATTCACAATAAATAAAATAGTATAATACTTTACAAAATAAGCAATGTCATTGTTTATAAAAAAACATTAATTTCAATGTGTATATAAAAAAAATATCAAAAATGCAGAAATTGGAAGCAGCTCAATCCTAAGCCTTTTTGTCCTCAACATAATCTTTAACGGTATAAAAGGCTTTCTGGCACACATAGGGACACAGTTTATATCTTTCTTATTCAGTTTATGAAATATCTTTTAAATTGGTCTAATATTAGAGGGGAAAATAGGCGACAGCCAAACCTAGAATTATGACTTTTTACTTAGGATTTTTCAAAAGTCTCTCCGACCGCATTTCCTCTTAAGTACCTATAACCATTTCATGATGCTACTATCAATGTCAGGACATTTTGCGCCGACCCCAAATGAACTGGGATAAGGGCAGAAGAATTTTATGATGATACTACTTTCAAAGAATACTGGTATTCAGTTACATCCGGTTAGTCTGGAAGCCGACCCCAACATAGTTGGGAAAACTATACTGTATAGCTACGTTCCTTCCCAGACCCGTTACTTGGGACTGGACTTTTAGCAATGTATGACTACTTTTGTTAGCTTGGGTCTTACCTGTTAAAACAAAGTATGTGTTAATGAATAAATAAATAAATAAATAAGACCTAGGCAGATGATGATTTTCAAAAAATGACGTCACAGTTGTGATTTGATTATACTGGCAATTTAAGTTGGTAGTTTTGGTTAACAACGAGGGGTCCGTGGCTACATAATAACAGCCGGCACAGGTCGATCGATCAGGTTAAGCTACGCTTGCCGCGGTTGGTCTGTGGATGGGTGACCATCTTTACATACCGAGACCCCTCCGTGCCTCATCGAGTACGTTAAACCGTTGGTACCAGCTGTCATTCGTGGATCTTTGACAGTTGTTACAGTTGTTACGGGTAGTCAGCAGCCCGAAAGTCTGACAAGCAAACTTACCAAGGGTTATCGCATTACCCAGTAACTGGGTTGTGGAGGTCAGATAGGCAGTCACTCCATGTAAAATACTGGTATTCAGCTGCATCTGGTTAGACTGGAAGCCGGCCCTAACATGAGTTTTGGTTAACAAGAAACCCTGATTTTACACAGGTTTTCAATGTCTTCTGACAAACTTGAAGAGACTAGGCACTGACTACAGTACTGAATACAGTAGGTATTGACGAGTGAAAACATATTAATCTTAATAAAAGAAAAACAAAATAAAACGTCGAAAGCAAACACTGCCATATCAATTTCATAGAAACATTTATACAGTAAAATAAATAAACTCTTTCGAAAAACATCAAACTTAGAGCGCTTCAGACATGAAAAGTACTCACGAAACATAAATTGCGCAGTCACATTTCCATTAAAATATTTACTTTATTATACTAAGTGCGTCAGGAACATGTTTGTCAAACAATGTTTGACAGTCTGCACACACGAAAACATGTTTATTTGAAGACGTTCAACATTTGTGTTTGAGGTCGCTCTGAAGTTTGGAGCCAAATGGCAAGGCAATATGCAGGCAAAATATGGAACGTAGATGGCAAAGGTATCTAATTAAAATTGTGCTATTTAAAGACGAGGTTTTCAATTTTAACGATGGCAATTTTTAAATAAGTAGTTTTTTTTTTCGGAGGGTTATCTTCAAAAGGCACCAGATAGCAGGTCGGGGAGTGTGGGATTTTTACCTCACTAAAACCACCCCGGTGATCACCATCAGCACAGGGGTGGTCTCGGTTCCTCTTAAAAGACCAATTCCGGAACCCCCCCGTGTAACGCCTGTAAGGCACATCCCTGGGGAGACTGTAAAGGGGCCTGAGCCTCGCTTTGCACGGCAGCACGTGACCACTGTACCAACGTCTTCCCTGGGATCACTTGGTGGGCGGACAGAGTAGGGACCAATGTCCCAGCTACCGTGTATAGATATTTATACTTCAGGTCTGAGTTTGCTCGTCGATACGTGCAAACTCAAATCTTTAATTCAGCACGTAATTCTAGACCCTAGTGAAGAAATTTTTCGTCGGTTAAAAATAAATCTGCTGCTTCTTATTAAAGATCTACAGTCAAAATGTCATCATCTCTGAATTCTGTCTAGCCTTTTCCCAATCGACGCGCGCAGTCGCTTCTCATGCTAGATTGGCCTCAGTGTCGCCAAAGCTTTAAGACTCCTACAAATACCAATTACAAAATCACATAAAAAAAAATTCAGTACCTGTTTGGTATCTTTAGCTCCATATTGAATCAATTTCGATGAAGTGATGAATTTATTCTTATTAGTCATATTATAGTTCTTCCTCCTGGAAAATTACGAGATCATTTTATGGCGCCTGTACACTCTCGTCGAGGCACCACGAGGCATGAAGAGTGCGAGAGTGTATAGGGTCGCACTCGTCACTCGACCTCTCGCGCGAGCGCTCTCGACGAGTCATGGCGAGAGCACTCGCGGAAGAGTGTATAGGTGCCATTAGAATTTTCCAATTCGTTTGATCTTCTTGCTTCTGCGATTGTATACCTTATCTGATCAATCTGTTCCAGCTACAGAATTTAAGTTAACATGATCAGCTAAATACTCAAAACATACATAAAACAATAAACAAACATTACAAAAAGATACATTAGACACATCTAAATAAAGTCTAAAATCTATCGTATCCACACAACTCCACCGTAGTGCGAGGTGACAAGAGTGCTTCCAATAGCCACGCGGCGACCGCGCTCAGAATTTACACCAAGCTTCCACCATTACATAAAATTCGATCCCGACCCGAATTATGAATATCTAATATTATATAAGTTAGTCACGGACTAACGAGAGGTATCAATAGGCCGGTGAAGGGTAGAACTAATATGATGGTGCTGCTAAACTGAGGCTGAATATTGGATTAGTTTTGCCTTTAGTCCACTCAATGAATGACCCAAAAGGCGGTGTAGAGTGCGTGAGCTGGACCCTAAGCGATTTCTTCAGAAAGTTGTTCAGGGTGCTTAGGGAGTAAACATACTAAAAGTCCCCGCGTCTAGGAGGTGAGCCGGAAAGGGGGGGCGGGGATAAAAGTTTCCACTTTCGAGTTTTTCGCTAATATCTTTAAAACGGTGCGTCGTAGAGAAAAAATATTTTCTACGTAATGAAAGCTAATACAATTTTCTACAACTTATGTTTTACACACTTTTTCGAATTCCTACCCATTTTCGAACTACACGTTCCGGAAAAGTGAAAATTTTCGAAAAAATACTTTCAAACACTAGCTGTTGCCTGCTACTTCGGTGTTATTTCGGGATAAAAGTAGTCTATATGTTAATCCAGGTCCTAATCTATCTACCTATCAAATTTCATCCAAATCCGTTCACTAGTCGTTGAGTTATCGAAACTTTTTATCCCGAAATAACGCCGAAGTAGCAGGCAACAGCTAGTGTTTGACAAAAGTCGTTTTTTCGAAAATTGTATTAGCTTTCATTACGTAGAGGATATTTTTTCTCTACGTCGCGCGCACCGTTTTAAAGATATTAGCGAAAAACTGAAAAGTGAGAACTTTTATCCCCCTCCAGGGGGAGGGGGATAAAAGTTCTCACTTTTCAGTAGGAGTGTGTGAGAGTTTCAGTAAGGAGGTGAGCCGGAGTAGGGACTCCGGCTCACCTCCTAGACGCGGGGATTTTTAGTATGTTTACTCCCTAAGCACCCTGAACAACTTTCTGAAGAAATCGCTTAGGGCCCAGCTCACGCACTCTACAACTGCTTTGTTAAGTGGACAATTGGCATACTTAATTTTACAGGGTGACTAGGATTAAAAAGATTGAATTGTTTCTTTTCGTATCCAAAAGTGTGAATTAATACAGGGAATTAAGATAGAATTTAGTCACCTGCATCCGTCAAGGGGGTGATTCTACCCGTCATTTTAAACAACTTTCGTTACGTAACTCTTATCCGATTTGTGACTAAAAGCTCCTTCAAACAGGCGCGACATGCGATAAAATCGCGCGCAACACAAAGGCACCGCAAGTGACGCTACGTGCGGCGCCTTTGTGTCGCGCGCGATTATATCGCATGTCGCGTCTGTTTGAAGGAGCCTTAACGAGAGGTATCAATATAAGAGAGGAACTAATATGGTGCTAGTGGTAAACTAAGGCTGAATATTGGATTAGTTTTTTCTGCATAGTTTTATCGGCTTACTAGAATAAAAAATACAGTGAATAAATTATCAACTGTCCCATAGAAAACTTAAATACCTATCTACTCGACCCATATGGGTTAAGATGTTGGTCCAACCCAAGGAGAAAGTTTGTTAATTTTTATGGTCTCTACAAATGTTAAATATGACAATATCTTTCTGATACTTGCTGTTTTTTTTAAGCATGTATTCTAAAGTGACTGTTTCATAAATTAAGTCACTTGTCTGCCGAAGTAAGAAAGAAAAGAAATAAACTTCAACTTTATTTGTCACAGAAAAACAAACAAAAAAAATTACTCTGATAATAAAGAAAAATAAAATATTGGTACTCAGCTGCATCCAGTTAGACTGGAAGCCGAACCTAACACAGTTGGGAAAAGGCTAGTCAGATGATGAATAAAGAATAATAGAAACGGAATAGATCTATAATCAAGAGTACAAAACAGAAAAAAGTCGACAGCTGCCCGTCATGACTGTGACAAGAAGGCTTCCGCTCTGCATGATGCTGTGCTACCGGGGCTCCTACAGCACTGCGCTATGCTGTTTCATCAGGTACACAAAATAAACCGTGCGGTTTATTAGTACATGCATAAATAAAAATATGACGAAATCCTTGCAGTAGCCTGCAGATGGACTTTATACTACCAAACAGACAGGTATAGTCAGAGATAAAAAGTTTAACGTTGTTTGTAGTACAGTCGCGGGCAGTAATGTGCTCCGGACTGAAAAACGAGCCGAGTCACTTGTGTTCGTGCAGTGCATGAGTGCCTTAGGGTTGACAGATTGAAAAAATATAGGTACAAAATTCTACCACATTGATTAAAAAAAAGTTATACACGTATGTCTCTGCTTATCGATTCTAGTATAGTAAAAGAAAGACTCCGCAGTGTTATTAAAAAAAATGTATTTTTCTTCGCACCCTGGTGTAGTAGTGGCTAGTGTGTTTAATGGTAGAAAAAGATATGAGTTTTCAAAGCATTGAATTATTTTTTCTACCTTCGCGACAGTAAAACTTTTTTTAGAACACATTGCTTTTATTTTAGTTTATAGTGAAAGCAATACATTTCTCAGGTACACACAAAATTTAATACTACGTCTAAACATAACCGAGTACTAACCCTATAATATCTACCTTAAATGCACAACAGCGCAGCGGATCGTATCTCCACGGCGATGCATTGGACTTCACCAACGGGAAAAGAATATGCAACACAGGAAAACAGCCCATATTTAGTTTTCAATAGAGTCTATATTTCAATTATGTCTATTAGCAAGGTAAGCAATGTTACCGAGAAGTGGCAGTTTCCGAGGCACGCAAGCAAAAATGAATCTTGAAAGCCAGATGAATGGACGACAAAGGGCTTAATTTCCCGTGTACAATAAATAGCTATAGGTATGCGGCTTCTAGAGGAGCGGTAAAGAAAATGATTGCAGTGTTTACGCTGATAATAAAAAAGATGGAACTATGGGCATAAATTCATGGCAACAGCAGAGGCATTAGCGGCTAAATAATAACAGCCGCAAGAGTCGATCGAAGTTTAAGCTACGCTTGCCGTGGCCGATTCGTGGATGGGTGACCAACGAGATCCCTCAGTGCCTCGGAAAGCACATTGAGCCGTTGGTCCCGGCTGTTACTTGTAGATCTTTGGCAGTCATTAAGGATAGTTAGAAGCCCAAGTAGTGTGACAACCAGCAGTGCGATTCTGCAACTATCTCACGGTGAAAACTTAGGTGAAGTGAGCAAACATTTACAATCATAATCGAGATTTTAATCATATTCTTTATGCTAATTCTATTGATAATTTTATATAATTTCGAAGCTAGTATTTTAGTTGTCAAAATATTACTATTTTATGGGGTTTTTAAATAAAATAGCAAAACAGAAACTTAGTCAGAATCTCAATGTTGTTTTTTTCTTTTTTTCCTAGACTAGTCCTTATTTAGCCTGAGGCGTGAGCGCGACACGCACGAACAATAATTAAAATAATACATTGACGTTTAAGACTAAACGAATTAACATTAAAAAAATTAAAATCCGATTATGATTGTAAATGTCTGCTTGGTCAATCCCTAGCATCAGTGGGATGGCACTGACAGCTCACTCCGTGCAAGTTTTCACGGTGAGATTTTTACAGAATCGACCGGCTGTATTACCAGGGCGTATCGTGTTCCACAATAACTGGGTTGTGGAGGTCCGACAAGCAGTCGCTCCATGTAAAATACTGGTATTATTATTTATACTTGATATTCTATTATTATTATTAATCTTCATCTTAGTCTAGGCAGATGATGATAACATTGAGAATGAACAAGAAAATAAAAACCTCCAAAATATGGCATTGAAAAAAAAATCACTGATCATATTTTCCGCTGTCTTTGAAGCCTCAAGCTAAGTGATACTAGCTGTTAATTGAAGCAGACTGAGGTGCGGATTATGTTCAGTTTTTACTCTCTTTTCCTACAGTTTCAGCATAGTTACCCCTAGCGACAACCACTAGCAACTACAAAGGCCACTGTCTCATACTAACTCGTTAAAATTCTATAGCAGTTATTTAAATTTTAAAGTGAATCTCACATTTTTATGAAAATAATATAGTTTCAGAGTTTACTGTTGAAAATATCTCGGGACTTTATGCTCCATTCACAGCTCATTTTAGCTAAATGTGGGGAAAGAAATAGCTTTATGATACTGAAAGAAGATCCTTTACGATTTGAATGCTTATAGCGAGATTATCATGATGCTGGCAGGATATTTTTTTAGATAAAAAAGATCAAAATAATTGTGTCTCTATGATGTATTTTAAGGTTTTCGCTTGACGTTAGAACCAGGTAATTTATTGTGCAATGTTAGTGGAATATCTTTAGTATCATAATATGTAATGGTTTTTTTTTCATGTTTATTTATCTTGGGGTTTTTACCGTAACAGATATCTGTTACGGTAAAAACCAAACCACATTTTTAACCAAAATACATTTTTACTGATATGTAGAATTTGTGAAGTTAGGGTCGGTAGAGTTATATAGAGTTATATATTATAACCTGATATCTTTTTCACAGGGCAAACTTTATGTTGTCAACTTGACAACATTTTACATGAAATATTTTTGGTGGGATATGACTGTGTTTTGTGAAGCCTTAGAAAACAGAGAATGATCTATTATTTAGCGTTATTACAATATAATTATGACACTGGATTATAATGATTACTAGCTGACCCCGGAAAACTTTGTACGCCTCAGAATCAATAAGAATGAATGTATATGAAAATTAATAATCTTCATAAATTTTTATTGAGTGAATTTTTCCCCCGTTTTATTCTCTTCTGCTATTCGGGGCGCAGACAAATCCAACAAATTAAAGATCATAAAATTCGGTCCAGCTGTTCTTGAGTTATAAATGGTGTAACTAACCCGACTTTGTTTTATATACTCGTATATATATATGTCGCATCCGGTCATTTATTTGATTATTCGGAACGTTAGCGCCATCTGGTGGCGCTTGACAGAGTCTAGCCTGAGTTCGTGGGGGTTAGAAAACAGCTCGACAGAACGATGTGGAGGGCTCTTGGACATTGGACATCGTACGGACAACATGTGCTCAGAAACTGTCCCGCGTTCCGTATCTGGCTGTGACGTGTACCTATAATTATGTGTAATTTGCTAGTGTGATTAAATTGTTCGTGAAATTATAATCTGATTTGAACTGCAAACGGTTTTTCTATTGCGCAATAACCAACACACACCCACGGTACGCCCACAGTAGTTAAAATATGGCTGATGATAACGACAAACACTTACCTTTTCCGTTATATAGATATAGGGACCAGATCGGATAAGGCCACAGTTTACAATGTCTATGCAGGCATAATGTTGATTAAGTGCAGGGACTTAATTGACAGTGTCTACAACACGCGGCCAGCCAATCAACTGCCGTCTAGACGAGACAGATTGTTAAACTACCTCCTTCATTGACGCGTAGCCAACTAGGGAAAATCATACTGTTACCTTGAAGTATACGTCTTGCAGTTGCGGAGGGATGGGGCTAAGGGTAGTGCTTTTTCGGACTTTGCAAGAAAGGTTTTTTTGAGTGACTATAAAATAACTTTTGAGATTGGTCCCAGATCCAACCCGGTCCTGCAGTGCGATTCTGTAACCATCTAACCGTGAAAACTTAGGTGAAGTGAGCGTGGAGTGAGCTGTCAATAGTGTCAATTCCTAGCAAAAACAAACTCACATCACTTAAGTTTTCACGGTGAGATTTTTACAGAATCGACCGGCTGGTCTGGTTCTATTGTGTGTTGGTTCAGTTACATCGAACTTTGATTTAAAAACAGAACACGCTTATTATGTAACCTATGAAAAATTTGGAACGACTGTGAAATATGATATGGCGCAAAACTGAGCGACTATTGAGATGACGGCCAATAATATGGAAAAAGGAGACACTACGCTGACCACAAATAAGCAAGCGTATGATCAGGAGAATGATAATATTTCATTTGACAACCAGAGCAATCATGTTTTTCATATTTTCCCTTTTCTTGCAGGTGTCTTGTAAAAGAAAGAAAGAAAGAAAACGAATTTGTTGCGACTCGTACAGGAAGATCACAAACTAAACTAAACACAGTAAAATAAAAATCCAAGTTACATATAAAAAAAAAGTAACAAAGGAAAATGAAACAGAAAGTCCAATACGAGGCCAAAAGGCTTCTATCTCAGCATGATGCTACGACATTTAAAAAATGAATGTTGCAGCGCCGATGTTCCGAGAATGAACGTTACAACGATTATGATTATGATAAAAAAATCTACAAGCCAAAAAGCAATCGAAATTCTAGCTTCTCCAACTCAAGACACAAACCAACTCATATTGTTGTACAAACCGTTGCAGTACCATAGTATCTCCTGGCCCATTTGTACTGAAAGTAATTAGAGCCACAGCGTCTAGTATTCAATCTTTTAAGGCGGCATGCACTCACGTCGCAAATTAAAACTAACGGCTGCTTGTGCGCGGTGTTTTTCTTTTCACTGGCTCTGGCTATTATGTACAGACGCCAGCACATCAAGTTTCCCGAAACTGTCAAATTTCCCCAATCAACTTTGAGCCTTATGCTTAAGCAATAAAGTTGAAAATCTATAAAAGAAATCTGACAGTTTGTAGTAGGTAGATGTGCTGGCGTCTGTACAATAAGTTTTAGTTTTGTTCTTCACCTTTATTGAAAGATAATCCTAATTTTTGTATTAAAAGAAACTCGACAGTCTTTGAAAACTTCGCACGTGTAATAGGTATCGAAATATAATGACGAGAAAATCGAAAAAGGTTTTCTATACTCACAATTTCAAGTAACTACAGCTGATTACACCACCGGCCGCTGGTATTGTAGTGATTTAAAATGAAGAGCTTATGAAATCTTTAGAGTTTTTTGTTCTATCGTCATAGCATTTCAATAGCTATCAAGTCTTTGAAGTTTCGGCAGCTAATTTAATTTGACTTGTATTTTTTGGTTCATTACTAAACACTTTTGACGTTACCAGAGATGAAAATGGAAGACCAACATTTGCAAAAAAAAAACCCAATAAAGCGTCCTCCTCAAAATAAAGACACAAACCACCCCATAATGTTGTACAAACCGTCCCAGACACCGAAGCATCTCCTAGCTCACTTGTACTGAAAGTAATTAGAGCCACAGCGTGAATTAAAACTAACGGCTCCTTGTGCGGGGTGTTTTTCTTTTAGCTGGCTCTTGCTATTATGTACGACAAGTGTTAGTTTTGTTCTTCATCTTTCAAGAAAGATAATCCTAATTTGGTGGAGAGGTGGCGAGACAACTTAGACGCACACTGCGAGGGTTGGATCGAGCTGGCGCTAGAAAAAGATACATGGAGGGATTTGGTTGAGGTTTTTGCTCAGCAATGGCACAGTGTAGGCTAAATAAAAAAAATAAAAATCTAATGTTTGTTTTAAAGAAAATTCTACTGGCATTAATGGCAATAGGCTCGCACCCCATTTTATGGCGTATTTTATGTCCCATTATATGAGACTTAAAAATAACTGGTGAAATGTGATTGTAGTAAGTATAGGACCGACTCTGCCTTATCCTTCATGGATTCCAGGCGTGATGTTTATGTTATAATAATAATCATTTTATTATCAGGCAACTAAGGCCCATAGATAAAATACACAAAATAATCTTTTTCTTCTTCTCTCGTTATGTCTACGGGCTTTAAAATTAGGTAACTAAATACTTATAGGTATAGAAAAATAAAAGACACAAAAATGATTCATTAGATGTATTGAATACAAATTATCTTTTAGATCAGTAGCAATATCCATGCAATTAAATGCAATGCAAACCTTGATTTTATTAAAGCCAAAAGCATGTTAAGAAATTAATCAAAAAACTGCATTACAAAATATCACTACGCCTTCAAAAGTAAACTAAGCAGTAACTAAAATCATACTCGATAATGAAAACGACAAAACACAAGCCCATGCACGAAATAAACTAATTAGTCGAAGTATCAATTGGATACTAATTGAAGTACCTCATATCAATTTGAGTGGCTTTGCTGCGGTCACGTGATATCGAAGCGTAGTTCTAACGTCATAGCGCACAGCCTGTTACGTCATGTCATATGCAATCAATTTCCGCCAGAGGGCGGAGGCGCGGTGGCGTTTTCCAAACTGTACGCTTTAGCTATCGACACGCGGTTGATAAGCGCAGATGTGCGTTGTAGGTGGTATTGGAATAATTAACTGTTGTTTGCAACTTGAACTGTGTTTCGAGTTATTGATTTGCCTAGTTAGGGGTGCACTGTATGGCGTATTTCATGGACGGAAATGAAGGCATGGAGAAAAATTAATATCAGACTCAATTTTTTAATTTATGTTTACAAAAATGCTTAATTGATAACTCTTTAGTCTATAGGTATGTTGCATAGAAAGCGGAATGAAACAATGTTATAGCGATACAATGGTTAAGTTGTTGTAAATGACCGATCAGCATTTTCAGTCTATAATTTTTCCACTGCTGGGACACAAGCCTCTGTTCAAGAGGTGTGTGGGCTGTAATCTACCACGCCGGCCCAGTACAGGTTGGTAGACGTCATAAGTCTTGCGAATTTTTGGTTCTAGGACGTGCCGGTTTCCTCACAATGCAGTTTTCCTTCACCGTTTTGAGAGCAGTGGTGATGAAATGCCGAATGACAGATCTGACCTGTTCTAAAACAAAGTTCTTGTACGCTTTTAGTGAAATGTCTTTCATTCGTAATCATACGCTATCTTTGCTTTATACAAAAGAAACGAGATGTCAGAATCTCCACATTCTCTAGCTCTATAACTTAGTGTGCATAAACACATACGGCACGCGTCGACGGCAGCTGTCGTCACTGTCAGCGGCTGTCGTTGACATCGTGCCACTTGTGTATTTGAATACGGTGCTCAACACGCACGTGCACGTTGTCGACAGCAGCTGTAGATGTGTCGACGGCTGCCGTTGACTTGTGTCGCACGTGTGTGCCGCGCGGTAGTTACTTTAATGTCGCCGTAAAATGTCACGCTTTCTATGCAACGGGGTTCTTTGCTTTACAGAAACAAATTAAATATTTCAGTACGAACAATAAAACTTAAGATAACAACGGATTGTTCTGTATACCCTACCTCTAAGTAAAGACAACTAATTTAGCTTCCAACACAAAGACTATGGCGATATTATCTTTTTAAATTACCTCTCTCGGAACAAATGGATTCGCTTAGGACGAGCCAAATGTGCATTATTAACCTTTATTATTTATTAAAGAAATAAAATCAGCATTATCTAAAAAAATGGCTGTTTTTAGGGTTCCGTACCTCAAAAGGAAAAAACGGAACCCTTATAGGATCACTTTGTTGTCCGTCTGTCCGTCCGTCTGTCAAGACCCTTTTTCTCAGGAACGCGTGGAGGTATGAAGCTGAAATTTATATCAATTACTCAGGTCTACTGTCCCTTGAAGCTGTGAAAAAATCAAACTTCTAAGCCAACGCAATCAAAAGATACAGCCGTTTATGCCGCAAATTTTCGACACTTGCAAGGGAATCAAAACCTACAGGATGCTTCCCGTGAACTCAGAATCTTGAAATTTGGTACGAAGCAACGTCTTATAGCATAGATAAAGGAAAAATTACGAAAACCATAAATTTTTAGTTACATCACATAATATATTTTTTTTTAATAATTTTAAACTTACTACCCATTTCCTCATAAACGCGTAGAGGTATTAAATTGAAATTCATACCAAATACTCAGGTCTATAATACCTTTAAGCTGTAACAAAATCAAACTTCTATGTCAACGCAATCAAAAGAAACAGCAATTTAAGCTGCATATTTTGAAACTCGCAAGTACTCGCAAGGGAATCAAAACCTAAAGGGTACTTCCAGTCGACCTAGAATCTTGAAATTTGGCATGAAGCAACGTTTTATAGCACACATAAAGGAAAAATTCCGAAAACCTTAAATTCCCAATCAACTTTGAACCTTATGCGTTGGCGATAAAGTTGAAAATCTATTAAAGAAATTTGGCATATTGTAGTATGTTGATGTGCTGGCGTCTGTACTTGAAATTTTCACATAGTTATGACTCGATTGTCGTAATGAACGAACTTTGTAAACCTTGCAGGTTTGTACGGAACCCTCGGTGCGCGAGTCCGACTCGCACTTGGCCGGTTTTTTTTAATATTAACTTAAATATTAATATCATATTCTCAACAAAAATCTTTAAAAATAATATTTATGTTCTTCATAATTAATTAAATATTACTAGCTTTTCGAGCGTAAAGGTTAGGGAAGACAGCATATATCAATAAATATCACAAGCATACGACAGAAAGTACTTATGTAATGTAAAAGTACGTAAAATTGTCGCAAAAATCTTTGACAGCTTTAGGTGTCTCAAAATAGCAAATATTTCAATGTAAACTTAAATTAAAATCATATTCTCAGCAAAAAAATCTTAAAAATAATATTAATATCTATTCTGCATATTATTATTAAAATACTACTAACTTTTCGAGCGTAAGGCCCTTTGCAAACACACGTTTTTCTTGCCGTGAAAAATCTACGGTTTAATCGCCGTGTGTCGGCACGGTCGTTAGTTTGTATAGATCACTATGGAAGATTGTTTACAGAGACCGTTTATGTGCCGTGCCGTAAAGAAACCGTGCCATGTACCTTATAGTTACGTAATAAAGCATAAAATAAATAAACATACCATGAAAAATATTACTGCGCAAAAGGACGTTAAGCTCTGAACAAACTGGAGCGAATCCCGCGCGGGATGCACATGCACGGGAATCATAACGTATATGGAGATGTTCAAACTGGCCCGAATAAGCAATTGACACGCGCAGACGTGTCCCGCGTTCAGCGCAAAATTCGCCTTAGTGTGACCAGGGTTAAAAATTTCAGAGATATTTTACTTCCCTATCAAGTTAAGGCCAAAAGTCATCACTTTTTCTCTTTCGCTTTCCCTCCTTTCTTTTGTTTCTTCTTTTTTGGCTCTGGTGGTGTAACTATTGGCGTCGGAGTCGGCTCTTTTTCCGGGTATATCCGGTGTATGTAATCAGCCAGCACTGTTCAAAAAACCAAGCATGAATATGTCGCAGTATAATTGGAAAAATCGAATCTTCGCGAAAATACTAGGATTATTGCAAAGGACTGAATTATTGGAAACTAAAGGACATCGCTCATTATAATAGCACCGCTCTGAAACAGCAAACAACTTATCGTTCAAGTTAGGAATTCAAAATCAACTACATTAAAGTAAATTTTACGATGAAAATACATAATGGTGGACTGTCACACGTCGCGTCGACGCGACCGCGAGCTTGAAGCGAGCATCCTGCTTCCCGGCAAAGAAACGCCTGCAAGCGGTATGAATGCTTCGCCTCGCCACGCCGCCCGCGTGGGGTCTTCGCACCGCTCGCACGGCTGTCTTCTCGTCACCCGCAAATTCTCACACTCACTAATGTTCGCAAACCGGTCTGCAAGCTGAAAACTAGCCGTTGGTGCGTGGACGGTGAGCTACCAACTAGTGATGTGGGCTTTAGGCCTCGGTTTCGAAGTCAATGCAGGCGCACGGGCATCGCTAGACTGGTGCGCATCACGCGTACGCCGCCGCTCGCCGTGCCGCTGCCTTCGAGGCCTGTTCCATATAAATCTATGAATTGAAATGTGCCACTGCCCGCGCCACCACCGCCGCCGCGTATCGTCCGCTGATTTCGTGTCCGTAGCCTAACGCATTTTACTTACGGGACGATTTCTACCAGTCAACTCCTACCCAAGACGCGTCAAGGAACTTCGTTCCAATAAAACAAAGCAATAAAATTTGGTCTTTACTCACGTTCAAGGCTGAGTGGTCTTATCTTAGCGTCAGTTTTGGGTCCAGGGAAGCATCTCGAGAGCCCAGCTACAAACTCTTCAGCAACCTGTGCTCCAGCACTGCGTTTCATAGTTCGCATGAACTCAGGTATTTCAAGAACGTCACGAGTCTTATACTGATCCAGCATGTATACTCTGGAAGGATTGAAGCATTTTATAAGCGTAAGCATTGCGACTCAGACCTTCTCTCTGTGAGAGGGAGTGCCCAGTCGGGTTGGTTGAAGCCGAGATATTTGAAATTTCGGTTCTAGGAAATGATACAAACACGCTGTTAATGTGTGCGTAAAGACGAGTAGCGTCAGCACACTTCCGATTTCGCTATTGTCTTGGATGGTACCGAGAGCTCCTGCGCTTAGACACACATTCAAAAAGTGTTTGTAGACTTGGTATCCACAAGTAAAGCACGTGTCGTACATAAATACTGTACCCCCAGGTTTCGTTGGCAACCTTTGAGTACGGAACCCTTAAAACGAAAATTAACTAACAAGATATCGAATCCTTCACCCTTCTTCTTCTTCGTGAGGCGAACGAGTTGCTTCAAGTAAATGACTTTTATGTCTTGCACTGGCAGCGTATAGTTACCGAGAATATAACCGTGGGTTATCACAGTTTCTTGTCTGAAGTCTAAATTTCTTATCTCTTTTAGTTCCTGAAAAAAAAAAAGGTGCATCTACAGTAGTTGAACAGGAGCACGAATTTGCGAAACGTAGACGGACATAGAGCAAGATTTATTTGACTTTTATTTAGTAAGTAAGCGTTCCATACGAATATGAACCTTATGCATGTAATTTTCATGTTGCTGCTAGGTGCGAGAAGCACAGAACAGCGGGGTAATTGGCGCGACACGACACGCGACACAAAGGCACCGCAAGTCGCGCAACAAGCGGTGCCTTTGAGTCGCGCGCGATTCGCGTTGCGCGTAGCGCCTGTTTGCAGGAGCCTCTAAAGGCTCCTGCAAACTTGCGACTTGCGGTGCCTTTGTGTCGCGTGTCGTGCCGCGCATGTTTGAAGGAGCCTCTAACACTCTAACAGTAGGAATGGCTTTCATTTTGACAGTGTAACAACATACATTGCGTTATTACGTTGTTGCGTAGATACATTTTTCGAAGATAAATGAAGCAATGGTTTAGCAATATCCATCAAAATGATTCATATTGTGATTGATAGTGCATTACGCGCTTCAGGGAGGCCTTTGTCTAGACGTGGAAGTTTTTCGGCTGAAATTATGACAATAAATGTTCATATTCGTATTATAATTCTGCAAATACATATTTGTTACGGCCGCGAATCATATTTTAATCAACATACAACTTAACGTACGACCAGCAAATTGCAAAAAAACGTAAAAAAGTTGAATTTCGCGGGCTTCCCTGGCGCTTTCGCCTTAAAAAGTGACGACATTGTTACAGATATCTGGGAGCACGGCAGTGCCCCCGCCATTTCAAGCAAAAAGCGGCACGGTACCATCCTTTTTTCGAAACAGTTCAGGTCATTTTCGACCCCCTAAAACTTCGTTGTGAATTAGCTAACCTAAGCAAAGTCAATCTATTTATTTAAAACATAAAAGATTTTTAATATTGATATGGTCACTATAAGATGTTGTTAGGTTAGCTAATTACGTAATAACTTAAGACAGAAGGTCCCTTAAGAAGAGACTGAATAAATTAACCGACTTGGTAATAAATGGATCTCACAGCTTTTTACGGTAGAAGAACTGAGTTGCAAGACTTGATTATTTTACAAGTTATGTTTTTGATGGCATTACATTTACAACATACAGAAGTAGTATCTCAATCATAGGTCCTTTGGCTTCCAAACTAGGTTTAAACCCGTGACTATGACCACCTCTGATTATACATGCTATAGAATTCTGTGTCACTTACTGACCTGAGCAAACTCTTTGTTGACTTCAATAGAATCCATGCGAAGTTCCTTAAGCTTGATTGCCTCTTCTTTCATGCTGAGAAGGACTAGCAATGCATCTGCAGGACCAAATGGATTGCAGGACAGGTCCAAAATCTGTAGACTCTTCGCCAAGATTAGATTTTTGGCAATTATTTTAGCCGCACGCGTAGTTAATCTACGAGAAAATTTATTTCCAAATCAAACAGTTAATTGAAAGTTATAATTCATTAAATTGAGACCCGAGAGAACTTCGTTCGAATTTGTCTTGAAATTTTTCTAGCAAGCATGTTAAAGTAAACTCAAAATCATTAGCAATGAAAAATGTTGTTAATGTTCAATGTCTTCTTATTTTGCTACAGTTACTAGTCAATGTCTATGTGTCGGTGATTGGAGCATTTTGAAGAACTACTTATCTCAAGCTACACTAACTTGACTAAAGTTAAATATACTTTAATCAAAACCAAAAGTAATTTATTAAAATTAGTCTGAGAAGCAGCAAAATTAGTCTGAGCAGCTTTTTGAATGTCATAATTATATAAAACAATTCTCCAAAACACCGCTCTACACCATTTTCCTAGTGATTTAGCTGGAAAGAAGAACAAACAGCACACTTCCTAGCAGAGAAAACCCAATCACCAGAACTCCAAATAAGCAAAAGAGATGTTAATGAGATTAACTCAACACGTTAAAGTCGTTTTGTTTCTCACGAAAGCACCGGGGGTTTGACATCCTGATTATTACCTCGCATAAACAAACCATTCCTGAAACGTCTTCAAATAAGGTCAGAAGACACAAAGCGACAATAATTTACGGGCGTCGTTAGACGCGTCATTCTTTTAACGTCTTAATTCACCTCTAAGGTAAGTGTCTCTCTCGAAATAGACACAATTTTGTCTCATTTACAGTTAATAGGGAAACGGATCTCGTGCTTCTTCGTTACTTCCACAGAGCATGGAGGCGTCTCGGCGGCCGCTGCTAAGGCGATATTGCCAACGCTTTCAATACAAACAAAGTGCTTTGTCATAGAACACATATCTATTCGGAAAGGGATCGTCACCGTATCGCCTTTCGCCTCGGCGCCAAACTGGTGTCAACCTAACGTAAGCACGTAACCAAAGCGGATCAGAAGCTCCGATACGTCGACTCTGCTACGGCTAGGTGACTCCGCGCTTACGGCTCGCCGACCGCTGGTTGATGGTGCAGCAGGCAGGCCGCGGGAGGGGTGAGAGAGGCAAGGGTGGATGAAGAGACGTAAGCGCAGGGACGACGAGCCGTAACGCACCGCACCACGGTTCGTGAGCTTGTCCCGAGGCGAGACGATTACGTTACGATTCCGATTAGTGTGCGTGCCAGTAGGGAGTTTCATATAAAGAATACCTACTGAACGGCTCGAGTTGATACGGTAACTATGCCTTTCCGATTTGATACGTGTGCTCACCTTTACTCGCACTACGACACAAATGACGTATAGAAACTGATAGGTTTGTCGGTTGACGTCATCAACGCCTGCTGTCGTTGAAAACCAGCGCTGGGGCTCTGTCTCGTATTGGGTCGTCGCATCATGCTGAGTGATGGCCATTTTGCATGGATGTGACGCATATTTTCCCCCATTTTGTGTTTAGTTCTTTCTCTGCGTCATGTTTACCGCAAATAAACCTATCTTCTTTCTTTTCCTTTTTTTGAATGGAAATCCGTAACACAAGGTATGAAAATGAAGCAGACGGCCGATAACATTTCACGGGGTTATTCCTCGAAACGCACCAATTTTACAACGCACCAAAAAAATTCCACGAAAAAAAAAATATCCTCGAAATGCATCAACGGTGAAACACAGAGAAGAGCATGAACGATTCGTAATAAATGATATCGATAGACGTTTCATTTGTTGCGTTTCAAAGTTGGTGCGTTTCGAGGAATACCCCAATTTTACCTACTGTATTTTATCTGCCGTCTCTGGATGCAGCCGGCGCGGCGTTTCCATACTCTGTGGCTACTTCCAATGTAACTTTATATGATGAGTACAATCATAAGGAACGGAAAGTATGTAATGATGGAAATAAGCAATGAAACTGTCAGTTTTAATTCGAGATTGAGGCGTAGAAACGACGTTTTTCAATTGTGGTGATAAGCCTCGTTTTATGGAAACTGGTGGAAATGACAACGAGCTTGATGAATGACAGATCAATTGAAACAGAGCTGACAAAAACCTTTTAAAAAGGTAAGAAAAGCCTCAATTTGAATACTAAATGGCTCTGACATATAGTGGTTGTTGCCAATATGCAGCACACGATAGAATAGAATAGAATAGAATACTCTTTATTATGTACACCATATAAATTACAGACATAAATATAGAAACTGTACAAAGGGTGACACAATGGGCGGTCTTATCGCTAAGAGCGATCTTTTAAAGACAACCTTAGGATGGATCTTCGGAATCACATGTCTGCCTCACACACACAGCTCACAACTTACCTCCACCTTCACTTGGGCGTATGTCCAACGTTTCTTATTTTATTTATTTACTAGTTTCTGCCCGCGACTTCGTCCGAGTGAAATGTTTTGTTCCCCCGGCCCGCATTGCCTGCCCACGCTATTACTTCGTTTTTTCTTTTTTCTTTTTACTCAGCTCCTAAGGGTCCTAGCGTGATGTTAAATAGCCTATAGCCTTTCCTAAAAATTGGGCTAACAAATGCAAATATATTTTTTCAAATCTGACTGGCAGTTCCTGAGATTAGCGCGTTCAAACAGACAAACAAACTCTTCAGCTTAATTTTATTAGTATGTAATATGTAGATTTAGCAATTGCTTGCATTTTTACAGTTAACAACAAAGCGTGCAGTAAACCTTTGTTGATGCTTAAACGGATACTTATCAGGTATATTACCTATTATGGCTGATATCCAGCACCTTCAAGGTTTCTATGCGCAGTAAGGCCCCAATTTCGACTCCCACGCAGAGGCCGGTATAAGACAGATTCAGCTCCACAAGAACTTTACTTTGACGGAGTGCACGGATCAGTTGGATTGCTCCTGATGGGGAAAAAATAAGGTTATTCATGAGGTGAGAACGGTTCGTTGACGGCTTTGTATTTTACTTTTACAGCTATCATCGTTTATTTTGTCAATGTGTAAACCTAAACAGCGGTGCGATTCTGTAAAAATCTCACCGTGAAAACTTAGGCGAAGTGAGCGTGGAGTGAGCTGTCAACAGTGTCAATTCCTAGCAAAAACAAACTCACTTCACCTACGTTCCACGGTGAGATTTTTACAGAATTGACCGGCTGTTCCTAATAAACGAAAAATAATTTAATTTATATAGGTACATACTTATCAGTTAGATTTTTTTTTTTAGGTGGACTAGTAGAAAATGCCCAAGGCATTAAGTCCGCCGTTGTACAGTTTTTTTACTTGTGCAAAAACTTTTTAATAAATAAATAAATATAATTGCGTAACACACTGTCAATCACAATCTGAATCATTTTTAAGGGTATTGCTAATCCATCGCTTCTTATGTTTGAAAAATTTGTTTGCTCAACAACGTAAGAAACGCAATGAATGTTGTTGTTTGAAAATGAAAGCCATTCTGACTGTTAGCGTGCTACGCAATCACCCGGTCTCAGATTTAGCGAAAAAATTGCGTAAAATTTTATTAGTAAAATTTTTCCGTCATAGTTCCTGCTTTAGCCCACGCCACGTAATAAAACCAGTAACTTCCATAAAACTTGATAAAGCATAAAGCCTCAATATTCCAACGCTTTATGCCTCGAAATTTCGTTTTATCCAATTTGGACAAGCGCAAAATACCAGCGGTTTGATTGACATCACAGTTTTTCATCCTTGAATATGCAGATGATATGAGCACGAAATACGCGTCAAATAAATGTTCGAAATAAAAGTGTTGCGTTGAACTGGCGTGCTGTTTAATATTTATGAGATCCCCTCGCGGATGGGGTGGCCAGCTGAAAGTTCGAGCCCCTGGACGTCTCTAAACGGCCATGTGCACGTCCGCATCAACAATTTTATTACCAACTTTCATCACATTAAACATCACAAAAGAAAGAGAGGATTTTATGTAAAGATAGCAAAAAGAAAGAACAATACATGCATTGCTGCCAAATAAATAGGTTTTTGGGTGATTTGGTGGGATTATGTACTATCCGATTTTAAGTAGGTACTTTTACCAAAACGAACAAAGTCTTTTTCTTAGCAATACCCCACATGGTCATGGTACTAACACGTTACAGTAACGACGTCTAAAATCCGCCATTTTGTTTTCATAAAACAAAGCCTAGCCTTTATAAAACCATTGCGCGTCCTAAAAGTCTTTATAAAGAAAGAAAGAAAAAGTATCTACTTATTGCAACTCGTACAGGAAGAACACAAACTAAACTAAACACAGCAAAATAAAAATCCAAGTTAAACACCTCATGTATTAAAATACATCCAGTCGGTGGGACGCTTTGAAGTTATATAGAATTCCACATACAAAGATAAGATACGCGTGAAATGCATGACCCTGTTTTGTTAACAAGTTCAGAATAAAATACCTGCAGTCTTATAGAATATGTTCCAGGAAATGTCCAAATGCGTTGTGTGGTCATGGAACTCAATCACTTCAGCCAACAGGGATAGGCTCTCACTTGACAAATTATTGCGCCTCAGGTTTAATCTAAAAACCACAAACATATTTTATTATTGAGCAGAAATTCCCCTTCTTTTCATAAGAAATTAATGCCCATTTTCACTTATTCTAGGCGACTTCTAGATTAATACCTAAATAAATGGTCAGCGGGATTGTCCGAAAGGGTTACCGCTGGCCCGGAACATAAAGGGCTAAGGAAGGAACACGGGTGGGTTTTAGTCAGTAAGAGTCTGACACTCCCTTCCGCTCCACCCAGAGCGGGAAGGGTCATTTGATGATTTCCCATACAGAAAAAAAAACCTAAATAAACGTTGGAATTTAAACTTTCGGCGCTGGGCCGAGCGTTGAAAATTCAGCGCTGTTGGGTTAAAACCCAAAAGGTATCGTCTAATGTTAGTGACATTCTCACTAACATAGGATAGGATTCCTTATTTAAAAGGTTGTAAATAAAGTCTGGACAGTCAAGTTCAAAAAAGGCTTTAAATGATTTGACTCTGAAAGTTGTTCTATATTTAAATAATGATGACTTCTCAGTACACTCACAAAATTGTTTAAAAGTAGATACAAGTTAGCTGCCCCTACCATATAGCTTGCTCGGCTGTACATATTTTAAAACTTACCTCTGCCCGTGGATGTTGAACTTGTTACCGGGACCAAAAAAAAGCCTATGTCCTTCCCCAGGATGCCATCTACCTCCTTGCCTTTAATCGAAATCCGTTCAGTACTTTAGGCGAGAGTTACTTTCGAATGTATAATAGTCGCAACCGGCGTGCGTGTATGACCAGCGGGGTAATTGCGTAACACACTGTCAGTAAAGGCTCGTACACACAGGCGCGACGCGACACGCGACTCAAAGGCATCGCAAGTCGCGCAACGAGCGGTGCCTTTGTGTCGCATGTCGCGTCGCGCCTGTGTGTACGAGCCTTAACAATGGTTTTCATTTTGACAGTTCAACAACATTCATTACGTCATTTATCGAAGTTTTTTTTTTTCCTGAGCAGACACTTTTATCGAACACATGGAGCAATGGATTAGCAATATACTTCAAAATGATTCAGATTGAGATTGATACTGTGTTACTCAATTAGGGTGACGATGTATGAATGTAAACGAAGCAAGGAGTATATAAATAAAAAGTAGAAAGAAAAATTATTTATTTTGCACAAACAAAACGCACATTACAAATAAAAAAAAAAGACATAAAACATATAATTTAAGAATCGTAGCAGGTGGCATTCTCTAGTTTCTGCCTACCCCTATGGGAAGATGGCGTGAGTTTACCTACAATATTTGTATGGATAAGAAATCTACTGACCTTCTAATAACAGCCCCATGTAAAATTTGTTCAGTGAGGTACGGGAAACCTTCGTCCGTAATATTGTTCTCTGATAAATCTAACAGATCCAGGGCACGATTTCTAAGGAGATACAAAACTCTGCGCAGAAGTTTAGACCCAATGCTGCAAAAAGTAATGACACCACAACAAATTAAAACTTGTATACCTATAAGGCTCCTTCAAACAGGCGTGACACGACACGCGACACAAAGGCACCGCAAGTCGCGCAACGAGCGGTGATTTTGTGTCGCGCGCGATTATATCGCGTGTCGCGCCTGTTTGTAGGAGACTTACCTAGGCAATAAACGCAGGATAGAATAGAATAGAATAGAATACTCTTTATTATGTACACCATATAAATTACAGACATAAATATAGAAACTGTACAAAGGGTGACACAATGGGCGGTCTTATCGCTAAGAGCGATCTTAATAATAATAATAATAAATAATAAAAAAATAATAATAAATAATAATAATAAATGATAATTGGAAAAATCTTTGCTAAAACACATCCAACACGTCAGTATTCAAAGCAAGAGTGAACATGCGTCTTCTGGGCACGCTCGTTTCATCGTAGACCTCATCCATCGCTCCATCAAGCGTGATCGAGGTCAAGAGAAGGCCCATTCAACAATTAAAAGAAAAAGTGATGGTGTTTTTGCAATCTCCTGGATTATTGGAGATTAAGAAAGATTTTCATATGCATACGAGTTATCAAGTTGCAACTTAGAACTGTAGACGTAACTCATATTGAAAAGTCAAAGGTAAACGCAAACTCTAACAATGAATGAAACACATGAGTCTAGACCCAGACAGAAAAAATATCTGCTACTAGCTGACCCGGCCACGCGTTGCTGTGGCTAACGTTTTTGTGCAATAACATAATATTGCGATTATAAATGGAGATGTGAGCTATCCTATCTTTCAAGTTGGAAGCTATCCTATCTTTCAAGTTGGATCAAACTGCACACGGTGTACAAATTTGTTTGAAATTGGTTAAGTAGTTTAGGAGTTCATCGCGGACAAACATCGTGACACGTAATTTATATATATTAAGATTTCATAGAAAAGTGCAATACCTACGCAGCCAAAATGTATGGAACAGCTATTTATTTTTCGTCGGTTCAGAATCATATACTGGATCCATCGTTATAGTTTGTGCGTTGATGTCTCTGCCACCCTGTATATGTATACTGTTACATAATATCTTAATATATATAAATTACGTGTCACGATGTTTGTCCGCGATGGACTCCTAAACTACTTAACCGATTTTAATCAAATTTGTACACCGTGTGCAGTTTGATCCAACTTGAAAGATAGGATAGCTCAGCTCACATCTCCATTTATAATCGCAATATTATTTTATTGCACAAAAACTTTAGCCACAGCAACGCGTGGCCGGGTCAGCTAGTATATATATATATAAAACAATAATCTATATATATCACGGCTAATAGCCGAAGTGCGGCTACACCTAGTTTTAGCCGGGTATAACTAGATGCAGCCGGCCGTGTGTACTTCGTGAGGCGACATAGGATACAAGAGCGAGCGAAGGGCACCCCGAGGTTAGGTTTAGTTAGAACTAGGTGTAGCCGCACTTTAGCTATTAGCCGTAACATAATATATAAAACAAAGTCGGGTTTGTTTCGCCATTATTTATAACTCAAGAACGGCTAGACCAATTATATTATCATTGATTTGTTGGATTTGCTTCCGTCCTGAATAGCAGAATAACTACATATTAAAACATGGGAAAATAAAAAAATAAAAACAATTTTCTCATACATTTTGTACGGAACGAATTTTTTGATGATACTTCGAGAACGGATTGCCTGATTTTTATGGAAGTAGGAAGTTTGCCTGGTCAGCTAGATTTACATAATAGGGAAGTCCCACTAAGGATGTAAAATTAATAAAAACGAGTAGCCACTATTTACTTGCATCCACTCAGCACTAGTTCCGTCAAAGCGTTTCTGTCGCCGAGCATTTCTCCGATGTGGTAGCACGCATCGAAATGATCCAGGTAGTTGCTCGTCAAGTCCAGACGTTTCACCGTCCTGTTGCGTGCTAAAGCCATACACATTGCTCTCACTCCTACTGGGTTCACACCGTAATACTGGAAAAAGTTAAGCAGACCTATTATATAGCCTGATGCTTGAGCCTTGATTTCATCATCACTGCTCTCAAAAACGGTGAAGAAAAACATCGTAAAGAAACCTGCATGTCCTAGATGCAGTGGTGGTTTTATTGCTGGTAACAATGTGTACAGTCAGGGAAATTAATTGTTAAGCAAATTAACACCTTACATCAATTACTGCTGTGCATTGTTATAGCAATTACATCTAAGTGTCACGGAATGTCAGTTGTGATTTGAATATACGGAAAATTTAAGATGGTAGTCAATTCGTTTTACTGTTATTATTATTATGGGTACACCCCTCCCTGCCTTACCCTTAGGGGATTACGTGATGTTATGTTTTAGATGTGCAGAAAGGACATTGAAATATGGCAACATTTACATAAACACACTTACTTTCAAATCAATTTCTTCTGTTATCAAACCCCTATAGAAAATCCTCACCGGAATTATATTCATTTTCTTACACAAATCCAAGTATAGCTCTTGACCATCATCACCGTATTCTCTGTGTATCTCTGAAATAGATCAATGTTCAATTAGATGGGTGAAAGAAGATTTAACTACACTAACTGGAAAGGTCCACCCAATCTGTATGGTTCAATCTTCAAATGACTATTTCAGATATCAATCTACATGGTCTTTACGGTACCCGGCGATAAATATTGCATATCGACCTTTACCTTTTTTGTATTTTATACAAAGAATAAAAATAATTATCAAAAGAAGCAAATCATAATTGTTTTAACAGCTCCTAATAGATACCGGACTGTATGTATTTCGTGCGACAGAGATAACGCTCTACGAAGCCGAAATTAGCCGATTGTCTCTTTCCAAAGGTCGATGTGCAATATTTATCGCCGGGTACTGCATGATCTGACCAAGATTATGTCTGGACTTTAAAAGAGACTGTGACCTCTGAGTTTGTTACGGCCTTTCTTCTCAGAGTAGTCAGATAGGGAACGCCGACCTCATCTAGTTTTAAAATATGATTGATGTGTAAAAGTGTTTGTACAAACCTACTTACTGAAATAAAATCATTTATCATTTAATAATTGTAGCGCCAAGCGAAAAATATTCAGAGGATTATTTTAGAGGAGTCTGGATGTGTGCCCGATTGATGGCAATACGCTTGTCTCCTATGACATGGGACTAAAACATAACTGGTAAAATCAGGTTGACCTATATCTAGATACAGATGTTCTATGTCACGAAGTCCGTTTGGCTATGAATGTTGTCAAGCGTGCACATGCACATTGTGATCAACAGAGACTCAACAATGGGTGAAGTAAAACGGTACACATTCGCGGAAATAGCCTCATGCGACGGCAGCAAGGGGCAGCCGCTGTAGGAGCGAGCTTGTCGTGATACGTCACTACTACAATCAAAGCCGAACGGACTTACGGACTTGTACCTATGTACAGATATTCTATTTCACGAAGTCCGTTCGGCAAAATAAGGGTGTACTATAGAGTACACCCTTATTTTGCCAGTTCTGTAATGTGGTGTATACCTCCACGCAGGGTCACCTCTGCCTAACATTTCGGGAATTAAAGGCATGATTATTATGTTATTATTTATGTATAAATGCTTAATTATATGCTATTGTGCACTATTGAAACTATCTACCTTAAATAGAAATACCCTGAGAAGCTTTGAGGTTCTTCTGAAATATCCATAATTAATATTTGTATATGCGAAAATAACTGTCGGTCTGTCTGTCTATTACTTTCTTACTACTGAACGGCTAAACAGATTTGGATAAAATTTGGCACTCGGATCGACTGAGAATAGTAATTGCTCGAATTGGAACCCACAACCTGGTGAGTAAGAGGCAAGACCTGAAATACTGGGCTATCACGACATATCTCAAAGAATCTTAATAACATGTGAATTAATACATACCTGGAAAGAATAGCGCTTTCTCAATGCCAGGGTCTTTAATACTTGGATAATCATAGTAAGGATGTCTTAACACGGAGCTAGCTGACGCAGCTATATACTTGGCACATATTTCTCCGCTGCCAGGACTATAGAGACCCGCCTTGAACAACTTGACCTTAGGGGAGTCCTCAGGCTCTGGTTCTATATAGTCCTCTAGAGAATCTATTGATTCAGAAGATTCATAATCGGGAGCTATCCAGACATCCTCGATAGGTTTTTCGTTTACTACAGATTCGTCGCTATCCATTCTTAATCAGTATTGAACGCTTATACAAATTGGTAAGCTTAAATTCAATTTTATAGTTATTCCTTGCGTGCTATATGTTGCAAGCAGGAAACGTGTCACTTTTGACGTAGGTACAGTCAAATTTTTGTCAATATTACTGTCAAGGTTTTATTTTGAACTTATGTATATAACCAAGGAGGTTTACTGATCGTACAAAAATAATTATCATTACTCCTTAGACTATATTTTAAGATGCATTCACACCGAAGATACTTTTTGTAGATTTGCGGCAGATGTGGCGCCATCTACATTGGCTAATGCAAATAACGCATCACACCTGACGGGGATCCTACCGTTTTGCCGAAAAGATTTTGCCAAAATTTCACTACTCAAACATATTTTAGCAACCTTTTTTATACCAATGCAATGTTTGGAATGATTTTGATTTTTGGTACGCATATTTTAGTTTAGTAAATTTTTTACTTGGCAGAATAAAATAATAAACAATAATAAACAATCAAATCAAAGGATTTACTACAGCAAACAATCTTTAGACAATAAACAATTTTGTTATGAAAAAAAAAATATATAGACAAAAATATTTTTTTTTGAGAATTATGTGGTTTTACTTACATAATTACTTTTTAATTACATTGCATGGTTGCGGTCGGTCGATAGACGACGTAGGATGCAAGAGCAAGCGAAGTAGGGCACCCCGAGAATAACTTCGGTGTGGATGTACCTTTACTCTCTCATGGCTTAAATTTACGTCAATGTGTTATGAGCAAAATTATTATGGCTCACAACATGACGTGTATTTATCAGCTTTGTTTTATATAGGTATTTTATTCTTAACTATAAAATAGTAGCGCATGATCAAAAATATTTCACATCATGGTGTTTCATTACTAAATAAACAACACTGATATAGAAGATATAAAAGTAATGGATTCGGAATTATTCATAACGTCATAATTTCAGCCGATAGACGTCCACTGCTGGACATGGCCTCCCCCAAGCACCTCCCGATCGGTTTTGTGCTTCTCGCATCCAATGGATTCCTGCGGCCTTGACAAGGTCGTCAGGAGGCCTTCCAATGCTACGTCTTCCGGTACGCGGGCGCCACTCCAGAACCTTTCGGCCCCATCGGCCATCTGTTCTGCGAGCAATGTGCCCTGCCCACTGCCACTTCAATTCATAACGTAAATGATTAAAATTCTTTAGGCGTCACCCAAAAATTGTTAGAGGAGTGTGTTAGAGAAAGAAACCGTAAAAGGCTGTTTTGAGAAACATTTAGCTTAAAATATGTTAACCAAAACAACGTAGGTACATTGCATATCGCGCACAAATTAGTTTCTCGCCCCCCAGACGCAAAACAGTCGAACGACTAATGTAACCGTACCATTCGAGAGGAAAGTTATCTTTGTAAACAGGACATGATTTCAAACAGCCGTCGGTGGCGAGAGTGGAGAGCAAAAAGCGTCATGTGGCGTGCAATATCGAGCCAAGCAAACATTTACCAAAGCCAGTTGCTGTTCAAATTGTGGGATGAGTTTTCACAAGCCTGTGTCTGAGTTAAACGCAGATGTGTGCGTATATATAAGAGGACATCTAAAAAGTATCAGACCTTTTACAGACTTTATGAGCACCGAAACTAACAGGACAATAAAATCACAACGAATGGCAGAGAAGCAATAAATTTTATAGCCAACATATTTACGTATGCACAATGAATTGACAGTAAAAATCATATTGTTATAAATTGTGACGGTTTATCGACGGTTGGTATAAAAGAGTTTTATGCGTAGGGAACAATTGTAGCGCTAAAGCGTTAGGTTCCGGCAAATCTGGATTTGATAATGATCGCAGATGTGGATACAAGAACGGTACAGGGCAGCAATTGGCTTTTAATGGAGCTTTGTGGCGCATGACAGATTGGATTTTTATTCCGTCGTATTTTGTGCCTCTAAATATTGTCCTACCGCTGATCATAACACAATTCCGCCTGAAGTCTCTTGTACTCGATTTGTCCATTCTTTCCAAGTTTTAGCATCTATATTAATTTGATAGTAATATTCTTAATATCTATAAAAACGTCCGGTTTTATAGATAGAGTAACCTGCCTGTCGGTCCATTCTGTAAAAATGTCACCGGGAAGACCAAGGTGAAGTGAGCAAAAAGTAAGCTATCATTGCATCAAATGCTAGGGATTGACACTATTGACAGCTCACTTCAAACTCACTTCCAAGCTTTCAGGGTGAGATTTTTACAGAATAGACCGCCAGCTGTAAGAATCTCACAATGAAACCTTAGGTGAAGTGGGCTTATATAGTGTATTCCACGCATCAGGTGGGATGACAGCTCACTTTATGCTCACTTCAACTAAGTTGAGATTTTTACAAAATAAATCAGCTCTAAATAATTGAAAAGCCCTCGAACAGAGGCTCACCCCAATAACAACGACCACGGGGGGTTTTGTTTATTCAAATAAACAAACCCCATAAGTCAAAATATCAAGTTCGTACTCCATATCATTCTGAGTAATAAACAGCCATCATTTCACAGAGAACGCGTCTAAATCCACTTTAGCGCATCTCTAAACACCTCATACATCTCTGACGGGTATAAATCACGCTGTGTGGAACAATAGAGCTTTAGGCACTGTTGATGGTTGAAAAAAAACATAAAAACACCATTACGAAGCCGTTAACGCAACCAAGACTGCTTCAATACTGAATTTTGACGGTAAGCGATGGCAACCCCGATGCTAAACGTCTTTATCACGACGAAGATGGAAAAATAATATTCCATTACTCATCTGCTTTAGCGTTTGTCGATAACCTATCGGGAATTGAAGGTTTTTATTTTTGTTCGTGTAGCTATACGTTACTAGGAAAAATGTTGGGAATGGAAGATAAATGTTGACTGTTACACTTGAGTCTGCGTTTTTTAACTAGAAGTGTCTACTATTAACTTGTTTATAGGAAGCGAAAGCTAGAATGAACGGCTTTTTCTCAAAGATAATTATTACTATATGTTACTATTTAAATCACTCTTTCTACAACAAATGTTAGAGATAAGAAGAAGTTGGAAAGAAATTTACGAACGCCATTTGTCAACAGGCACCGTCAACGGTTCGTCAACGAGAACGAGATGACGACGCTGAAGTAACCCAGTTTCTCATTGAAGTCCCGTCTGACAATCAGTATTAACAAAACAGTATGTGTTTGGCCAGACTGGGGAGCGGGCGCGGCGCGGCGAACTCCATCATAATATGAACTTCCTTTCAGCGTCCATAGTGGGAACGCGGGTCCGCGCGCTTGTTCATACGCGTGGCGGGCGTGAGCGGCCCGCACGGGGACTGGGGTCTCAAACGAGTCCGAGATTTTTGTTAGTAAAAATAAGTCTTCTTCGTTCATATTATATTTTGACAAACACTGGACATGACAACACGCAGAACGCAGCCGCGCCCCAGTCTGGACGGACACTATGACTTTCACTTTTCGGTACAGCCCAAAACAACACAATGAAAGAAAGAAAAAATGTTTATTCTGCACAAACAAAACGCAAATTACCATAAAAAAAAAAAACAAAATATACACATCACTGACCTGTATTATACGAGTGTATGATAGAGGTCAGTGACTGTGATACACATACAAAGCAGCCTCGTACTTAAGCATATAAAAAGTTGACAATTTGCCAATGCAAATGGGCGGTCGTACTACAATCCTGAAATTCATTCAGAAAACCGAATTTCAATCTTAGTCTGTCAACGTATTGAATACGTAACTAATTAATTACTATTGTTGGTAACGTCCGTCGGGCTAGCCAATTACTTGAATAGTCCCAATCAAACCGCCATCCATAAGCAGTATAGTGTAATGCTATGCTTGATAGGAGAATTAAGGCTGTATTCATATTTCTTTGGTATTTATCTTAGCAACAGAAATACAGAATATGGGGAACAGAATTATTTTGGGACTAGCTGCGCCGCGCGGTTTCACCCGCATGAATGTCGATCCTGTGGAAATATCGGGATAAAAATAGCCTATATGTTAATCCAGGATGTCAGCTATTTCCATACAAAATTTTATCAAAATTGGTCTAGCCGTTTAAGCAAGCGTGAAGAAGTAACAAACATAAAAAATTTCGCCTTTATAATATTAGTGTGATAGTAACATCGATCATTAATAAAGAATCGTAGTAAAATCGATAAAATAATTTCGCATAAATTAATACATACTGAATCATGGTAAAACATGACTCGGGCCAATCTTTTAAGTGACACGGACCTATTTTGTTGTTTTCTGAGTGAGTTCACAAAGAATGCATTGTTTGTTACAAAATTTAATTATAATAAAGGCTCCTACAAACAGGCGCGACCCGCGATATAATCGCGCGCGACACAAGGCACCGCTCGTTGCGCGACTTGCCGTGCCTTTGTGTCGCGTGTCGTGTCGCGCCTGTTTGAAGGAGCCTTAAGGAGTCAGTAATAAGTTAGGATATAAGAGTTTAGATATGTACACTATTGCAATAGGTTTCCCTGTAATGAGAGATGTAAGTTGGAAAATAAATAAAATAAAAACTGGCCAAGTGCGAGTTAGACTCGCACACGAAGGGTTCCGTACCACAAGGCAAAAACGCTGAAAAAAACACGTTTGTTGTATGGGAGCCCCCGTAAATATTCATTTTATTCTGTTTTTAGTATTTGTTATTATAGCGGCAACAGAAATACATCATCTGTGAAAATTTCAACTGTCTGTGCTATCACGGTTCACGAGATACAGCCTGGTGACAGACAGACGGACAGTGGAGTCTTAGTAATAGGGTCCCGTTTTTACCCTTTGGGCACGGAGCCTTAAAAAGTAAACAATTTTCTTGTAACCACAATAAAACCGTGACGTTCTCAAAAAGCATCGTTACCCAAAGTGAAAATGATCTGTTGGAGAGAAAAAGAATTACCTGCTTCGTTATTTACGGTGTGTAGCCAGTATGTGCAAAACAGAGAGGTACAGAAGGTGAGCTCCATACATCTTCCGAAAACAGGCGCATACTCAGAAACATAGAACGTGCTTTCCGTGACTCGGAAAGCACGTTAAGCCGTTGTTGGTCCCAGCTGTCATTCGTGGATCTTTGACAGTCGTTACGGGTAGTCAGAAGGCCGAAACTCTGACAACCAGTCTTACCAATGGGTATCGTATTACTCAGTAACTGGGTTGTGTAAGTCAGATAGGCAGTCGCTCCATGTAAAATACTGGTATTCAGCTGCATCAGGTTAGACTGGAAGCGGACCCCAACATAGTTGGGAAAATATACTGATAACTGTCTCAATTGAGTATTTGACAACTTTTTGACAGCCAACGAACGAAAACATACGCACGCACACATAGATGAAAAAAAACGATCTCAATATGTTATTAAACAGGATTTGTTTAAAAAAAAATGGCTAATGAAAAACATATGATTTGTGAATAAAAAATCCAGAAATTGTTGGAGATATTGAGAAGTTATCAACACACTTTAGAAGTTATTATTTTGTCCTTGTCACGCAAAACGGTAAGTATCAGCGAATGCAAAGGAACTCGCGATCGCGACTAGCATTTGTTTAAGTAATAAGGTAATTGACTACTATGAAAATTAATATCTTTAACCAGCTTTTGCCCGCGGCTTGGCACGTGGGGACGTCAGAAAATATCCCACGAGAACGTACTACCAAGATTTAAAGTACCCTAAACTATATGTGTGCCAAATTTCATCAAAATCCGTTTAGCCGTTTTTGCAACATAGGTACATATCTACAGACAAAAATTCTTCGTGACTATTTCTATATAATACTAGCAGCGCCCCGCGGTTCACCCGCATAAGTGCCGATCCCGTAGGAATATCGGGATAAAAGTATCCTATGTAATAATCCTGGTTATAAACTATCTGCATACCAAATTTCATCTTAATCCGTGGAGTAATTTTTGCGTGAAAAAGTAACAAACATCCAATAATATTAGAATAATAATTAATTAATTTAATAAAATAATAGTAGTAGTATCTAGTTATTTTTTTTTTAATATTTTTTTTTTAATTTTTTTTTTTTTTAAATAAATTATTTATGATAATATTAGTAGGATTAGTAAGATAGTAGTCTGATATCATCAAAGAAATGGCAATCGTCGTGTAACATGTTTGTATACGTTTTCACTCGTTGTATGAACCTGACTTTCCTGTGCCTACCTGCTCTGTGTAGGTGATGTTCCCTGATATGTTGGCGGTCGGTACCGTGAGTTTTTACCCTCGGAGGCCCGAAAACTTTAGCCTAAACTCGCGTATTTCCTTCACTTACACGCCGCTGTCGTTATAAATCGTGATATATAGGACTACAAGTAATTATTACTTATGGCCGGCCTTATTTGTTAATTGAAAGGTACGGCTTTCGAGTTTTGGGTGGCTGGGAGACAGTTTTGTTCGGGGATTACGTATTTAAACTGAATAGGTTTCTTTTTATTTTATCCTTTTAGAATATACAACTTTTTTTTATGATGCAGAATGGGCCCGCTCTTGACTTCGATCATGCCTGATGGAAAGCGATGGATGAGGTCTATGATGGAACGAGCGTGCCCAGAAGATGCCTAAGGCACTGGAACTCCCACGCATCGACGACACACAGCAGGCTGCTTGACGCCGGACTCCGGTGGGTGGGTGGTCGCAAACCAGGCGCGCGTTAGCCCTATCACCGCAAGGGAAGAATGGGCCAGTCAAATAAGGTGTTGGGTGTGACTGTCCAGGATGCGCCGAGCGCGAGCGTTCAATTGAGTAACTGGCGGAACAAACTGCGCTACATGAGAAGGCTTCTTAATGCATCTCTTACTTTTCTACTTAGGTAATAGAGGCAAACGCCTTTATTTAATTCATTTTAAATTCTAGAGGGAGTGGGCTGTAATCCTCTACCTAGGCTCATTGCGCGTTGGCGGATTTCAAATGTCTTCGAATTATTGGTTCTAGGACATGCCAGTTTCCTCACGATGTTTTCCATTACCGTTTTTGAGAGCAGTGGTGATGAAATAATTTACACAAAGTGTTTGCTGGGGTTCGAACCCCAGCAAGCTAGAAGTCGTTAGTCGCGGAGCGGTCACCATTGAGCCACCACTGGTCTCAATAGATCTGGAGATACAGATGTTCTATGTCACGAAGCCCGTTTGGCTATGAATGTTGTCAAGCGTGCACATGCACATTGTGATCAACAGAGACTCAACAATGGGTGAAGTAAAACGGTTCACATTCGCGGAAATAGCCTCATGCGACGGCAGCAAGGGGCAGCCGCTGTGGGAGCGCGCTTGTCGGGATACGTCACACTACAATCAAAGCCGAACGGACTTCGTGAAATAGAATGTCTGTACTATATGAATGAAATAGTTAATTTCAGTTTTTGCAGTTCAATCCATCAATGTTTGATGATTGTATCCAATTTATTATAAGATGCCGAGGATCTATTTCCAGTATTTTCTTGAATTTAATTGTACATACTCGTAGGAATTCTTAGATTGCTCAGAGATCAAGCAGTAACAACCGAATTGATTTGGCCTGGAATTTGGCACAGCAGTAGCTATTTGCTAAATGCAAATTGGGTAGTTAGACATTTCCATTCCTGACAGCACAATTATATCTTTTAACGTAATGGTTGCTGTACCTCCTTTATTAATTATTATTGGAATATCTGTAATTAGAAGTTAACAAACCGTGAAAAGTTAATCTAAAATCACATCATAATATAGGTCATCAATCGTAGTACAGTCATCATCATTTTACATGCTAGTTTTTTCGAATTGTTTAAGAAACTGTCTAAAGTGCCCGACCATCTGTAATGTATTACAATCCTTGCAAATAAATTTCATTTCAGAGTCACTCACGATTTACGGCTAGTCAATAGGCGTTTATCGTCTCTGGATTATTCAATTGCCCGTTGACATCACGATTTGTAGTTGCATTCATTGGTTAGTAACCCATTGCATTATATATTCATCTATCACCCAATCCAGTTTAAATTTTACATAAATCCATACTAATATTATAAATTCGAAAGTAACTATGTCTGTCTGTATGTTACCTTTTCACGTCTAAACCACTGAACGGATTTCGATAAAATTTGGCAGAGACATAGATTGTATCCCGGGGAAGGACATAGGATAGTTTATATCCCGATATTCCTACAGGATCGACACTTATGCGGGTGAAACCGCGGGGCGCTGCTAGTTAGTTCATAAATCCGTCACGTCCGAAAATATATCGAATCGATACGACGACAGGGAAGTCGTCAAATATTCGTCAATTTATCGAAAATCGATTTTTAAGTTTATTATTTTATTTATACACTTTGTGCCAAATACACGAAACGTTTTTATGCAATTTATGTAATTAATTTCGACGAGACCGCCAGAACGACGTTTGTTTTTGTAAGTTCAATATTTATTTTTGAAATTTTCACCCAGTGTAAACGGTGAGTAAATCGGTAAAATCAACGCGGTGGTCAATTAAAAAATTACCTTGTGTTTCATTGTGGTTTGCTGTGCGAATTAACACTGGCCAGCTTTTGTTTTGGATTAATACAATCACTCCGGTCGGATAAATCCGGTAGGTTCATCAGAAAAATCTGTGGCTAAACTTTTTTACATATATTTTAGGGTTGCCAGTTTTTAGTTTCACACGATCTGACTGAATTTTTTACTTCTAAGGGTTTTTTTACTTCTAGGTTTTCGAATGGTTCGAATTTTTTTACTTCTAGGTTTCTAGCTAAGTAATAAGCCGCACGAGTCAATCGATCAGGTCAAGCTCCGCGGGTGATCATCTCTATATAAGTAATTGGTCCCGGCTGTCATGACCCGTCATAAGCCCAAAAGTCTGACAACCAGTCTTAACAACGCGTAGCTATAGTATTAATCAGTTACTGGGTTGTGGTGGTCAGATTCGCCCCATGTAAAATACTGGTATTCAACTGCATTCGTTAAGACTGGAAGCTGGCCCCAACATAGTTGCGAAAAAGCTTGGCAGATGATAATAAGAATTTAACATCATCTTCATAGCGTTGCCTCAGCCTGAAAAAAAAACTTGCCTGAAAATCATTTGCGGCGTATGCCTTGCACTGTCTGGATGTACCTTTAGACGTACATTATAAAATTATAATATGTACGTAGGTACAGACGCCAGCACATCAAGCTACTACAATTTTGAAAATTTGACAGTTTCGGATAGCTTGATGTGCTGGCATCTGTACATTATATGTATGGTCAAGGAAATGAATTGTCTATCAAATTATCACTACGGCGATTTGCCGTGTTTATGTTTTAAATATACGGACAGTTTAGGTTGGTAGTCAATTATATTAAAAAAAATATTTCCCTGACTTTATATCTATGTTTTCGTACAATGAATCAATGTTTTACGACTGTAGAAAGGTCCCAAAAACTTGGCCGTCAACTGCACAGTTCAACAAAGTAACATTGCCTTGTCCTGGGGAAACAAGAATTTAAATTAAAAAACTTTAGCCAGCTGTAAAACCGTAACAAGAAAACGAGATTCTCAAACGTGCTCTATGAATGAATCTTTGTTTGCTCAACACTTTGTATTCCTTTTAATTAATCTTGATATACCATCATGCCTGTATTCATCGAAAGGGAAGGAAGAGGTGGACGCACCATAGTGCCGATAAGCTGTTGTAGTTTTGACAACATTATTTTATGTGTGTAGCCCTCGCGTGCGCTCGATGCAACAATCTACTATAAATATTCTTTTAAATAAATATGACATTTTTTGTATCGTTTTCTTTCTTAATACATTTTATTTAATTTGTTACTAAACAAAAGCAATTGATCAAATAATTTCGAAAGACCCTTTTGTCTTTATTTTTCCGAGAAAAACATAAATCCTACAATTTACCTCAACAACAATTTACTTCAGCGCCTCACGATATTTTCTATCGAAAATACGACAAATAAATTCTGGACAGCCATCCAAGAGTGTTCAAAACTGTGCTTAGTCCGTACGGAATAACATTTTATAGGGTTCGGGAAACTGTAGTCTTGAACTAAAATAGTGAAGTCACATTAACAGAATTTTTGAAGACAGAGGGGTAAATATTTTGTAAAAATTAAGGACTGCGGGGTAATTGCGTTATAACACACTAGCAATGGCATTCATTTTGAAAGTTCAACAACATTCATTGCGTTATTTACCTACGTCGTTGAGAAGACTAATTTTTCCAACATAGGTATATGAAACAATGAATTGGCAATATCCTTAAAAATGAATTACATTGAGATTGATAATGTGTTACGCAATTAAGGTGCTGACTTCGATAAAATTTCTGAAAAAAAAAAAAGTTTAGTCTGTATACTGGGCCCAATCACAGTCCATAAATCGATAAAAGAATTCAATTGAAGACGAAAATAGTTTCTGTCAATGTTTATTCTAAATTAACCCTAATGGTCCTCTCAAAAGGTCCAAAAAGGCGCCGTATTCGCACAAATCCAAATTAAGAGCAAAAAGGACGCGGCTTACGACACTAAATAAATAAATCGAACTGAAAAAAAGTACAATCAGTATTAATTTCAAGTGTGTAGTGTTAGTAAAAGAACTAGATAAAATTTTCATTTGTATTCTCAGTGAGGAGTAGTAGAAAAAAAGGCAATTTCTTTGAAAGCGCCAATGGTTTCTTTTTTAAGTACCTACCTATTCTGTTGGATGTGTGAAACTGGAATTTTACGCCCGACAAAAGTGGTTTATTTTATTTATGTTTGGACATTATAACATTATTTAGGAGAAGCGAATGTATGTGTTTGGGGTATTCTAGGAATTGTCGGCTAAATTTTCATGAATAGGTGAGTTATGGTGTCGTTTTTCGTGGTGATCAATGATTGGGTCAGGCTGACTGTGTTAAAAGGAAATGCGGTCAGAGACTTTTGAAAAAGTCTAAGTAAAAGTCATAATTTGAGGTTTGGCTCTTGCCTATTTTCTCCTCCAATATTGGACCAATTTAAAATATATTTCATAAACAGAATAAGAAGGATATATACTGTGTCCTTATGATTTTCTTTTTTCATGAATAGTTGTCAAATTTGTACACTAGGCCTCTGTTGACAGCCGCAATTTTGAGCATTTATTGAGGGTTCTAGTGCTTATAAAAATAATATATCATCAAAGTATAAATGTGGCTGTGTATTTCCTGTAAACAATGGAGCTTAAAAGGGGGTTAAGGTTAAAATTCAAGAGCTACGACAAAGGAATTGACAAGAGCTAGGAATGCCGAAGAATAAATAAAGACTTTCTGACGGATTAGCAAGTAATTTTTAGGTTTATACCTTATTCGTCATTTTTGTAAAGGGACTCCCCCTTTTATGGCTCGTATTAATAAATATTTCTCAACGACGTACTTAAGTGCGTAATCATCAAATGATTACGTACTTGAGTACGCCAGTAATACGATATCGGCATCTCAAGATCATTGCTGATTAATAAACATATGAAAACAGTATCTCAGTTACCAAGATCAGCTCCTCAAGATGCTGTACTTGATGGCTTGATCTTATGAACGATTACGTCACATTGATCTAAGTACAGAATAACATTCATCACATTTCGTTATTGCTATGTCGTCAGATTTATTAAAATACTTGTATTTTGTTAAAACTTTAATGAATAGCACTGTATTACGTTATAAAGTGGTTTTATACCCAGGAAAGCCTTGAGTACGTCGTTGAGGAACGTTTATTAATACGGGCCTAAGTATCTTGAGTACAAACACCTATTGTATACTTAGGTGTAGAGTTTCGTTTATTAATCAGTCCAACATTCCGCTGATAACATAAGCCCAGGCCGTAACGTGAGTACTTAAATTATTATGTTTATTAATACGATCATGATCTCAAGATTGATATCAAGTGCGAGCATTAGGACTGAGGAGCGTTTATTAATACAGAACCTAGATTATAATCGCTGCGACAAGTAGCGAGGGCGTGCGACTCCCCTAACATTTCCTTGCGACTCTGTAACTTGACGCCAAGTGTCAGCAGCTTTAACAAAATATACAATGAGTCAGAGTAGTGAATTAAAGCACATTATAAAAGCAGTTTGTTCAGCTTCGTTTACTGAATCGATTTCTGTAATTTTTTATGCCAAAAATAATTAAAACTACATAAATTACAGACGCAATACTGCTGTACACTCAATCAAAATGGACGAGTTACGTTACGCTAGCTAGACCCTTAGAAGTGAGTGACAGTGTGCATGCGTAGATTTGTAATATGGCCACAATTTTCTCTCTCAGGCAGTATACTTATCTAATTTAATAAATAAACGTTGTATAATAGTAAAAATGTAAAGTATGATTATAACATAATACTCTAATTGGGGTGTTTGGTGGTGTGCGTTAATTCCGGGACATGCCCTTCAACTGTGGCGGCCATATTGTGCGTCATCGCGCATCTGTGACGGCACTTTTGGGTGGTACCGCACGATTACGGCGCGTGTGATTAAAATGACGAGATCTCTTAAGTTTTCTATGGGAATTGTACATAAAATTTATGTCGTTGGAATCGTTATGAGACAAGCTAACCGCCGCGGCTTGCCGTAGCATTAATTCCGATCCAGCCTGTCCCTTGCTGTCCTCTCCCAGCGACGACGCCGCGCCCTAAGCCGAGGTCCGTTCCCCACTAGGTGCCCGTAGCGTGTAGTCGCTTAGTTTTTAAGGCCCGACGGGAGGTCTTTATTTATTGAGGCATCCACAGGCAAGTCCGGTTAAGCAGACGACAACCTCATAGGTTGAAATGCGAGATGTCATTTCTAAAAAAGAAAAAAAAAATTGCCGTTGCATTTAGTCGTCGAGATGTCTCAGTCGCGTGTCGCATAGTGTGCGACATGTATAACCCACAAATAACGTAACACCAATAACAGCATAAATCCCACAAACAAACAGGTTCATAACTCTAAAATATTACTGAATAACTTCTTAAAGTTCGACCAAAGTGTTCTTTCAGGATATTGAAAATCTATAGAATTTTCATAGATTGCATAGATTAGCAATTCGCTCTCAAGGTAAGTTTCAAGTGAAATGAGATGCTTTTAAAGTTATGTTAGAGTTTCTGCAATGAGTTTCAATGTGAATGGTTTAAAGTGAACTTCGTAGTTTTGAAATCAATATGGTTCGTAGTTGCGTGTTTACCGAGGGCCGCTATTTAGTTTCGTTACTGAAGTATCGATGGGGTTTTGAATGGAATGTGGAAGTATTCTTGAAGATTTGTTGTTTGATGCTTTCTTTTTTTTTGCGGATGGGAAATCATCGAATGACCCCTCCCGCTCTGGGTGGAGCGGAAAGGAGTGTTAGCCCCTTACTGACTAAAACTCTGCCGTGTTCCTTCCTTAGCCCCTTTATGATCCGGGCCAGCGGTAACCTTTTCGGACAATCCCGCTGACCCGGCAGGCAAGGGCCCTAACGGGTCCCTTCAAATGATGCTGCCGTCCGGCACGGGCCTGGTCCTGATCGGATGGTGAGCTACCCATTACTCTCCGTCCGTAGGCCCGCGCCTACGGTGGCCGGGAGTCGTCACGCGGCTCCCGACGCCCGGAGCGTCTCCCGCGGCGGCTGGAACGGGAGGCTCTCTCCCTCAGCCATCCCGCCACCTCCTTCGCTAGCATGACTGCTTCACAGAAGGAGGCGACTGCCTCCCACTTCCTATCGCTCCGGACCATGGCTTGAACTAGGGCCGGACGCCTCTACGAGGACACGGCGGTGCTCCACCCAAGCGGGGCAGACCTCCACCGCATACTCCACCGTCTCCTCTGGGTGATCCTCGCTGTGGTGACACCCGGGCGTTTGGTGCTTAAGAGCGTTTACGCCGTACGGCATTTCATAAAAACTTTCAAGTCCTTGTTTTTAGAAATGAATGAACCGATTTTAATGAAACTTCGTGCTCATAAGCAGGATAGTTACTTAAGAACATTTTCGAAATGTCAAAAGTGGCACGTGTCGTAAACGCATAAGCGTTTTCACGAAACGTCACGTCAAATCAAGTCGTATCTAAAGAAAATATAGATTGCCTTTAGTCGTGACTGAATGATCGACGAATGAATGAAACGAATGATGACCTTCATCATATATTTTATATTCTTTTTTGAAATGGAAGACTTCTGCCAACTGGACTTCATCAAAAGCACACTGCCACGCCATTCAGGCATTGCTTTTGTTAAATGGATTTTATTCCTTCTCTCTTCGTCTCTGTTGCACGAGGTTGTGGATGGTGGTTCAAAACCCAATAGGTAAGTAGCAATGTGACTTCCTAAGTTACTAAGGACGGTTGGCTCAGTGCCTGAGCGATCGACTGCTGCGCTGCGTATCGCGGGTTCGATTCCCGCACGGAACAAATATTTGTATTGCCTACAGGTAGTTGTTCCGGGTCTGGCTGTTTGTGTATTTGAATTTAAATGTTTGTAAACGCACCCACGATACAGGAGTAATTCCTAGTGTGGGGCAAAGTTTAAGAAAAAAAAGTTTATCTTGGAAATCACTAACATCGGTGAAGGAAAAAACGGTAAGGCTTCGGTAAGGACTTTAAATTAATAGAAGTCTGTCATCGCCAACCCATCTTGAGCAAGCGTGGTGATCAAAGCCCGTGCCTTCTCTGTATGAGAAGCGAAAGAAGCTTTACCCTGCAGTGAGACAATAACAGACTGGTATTATTATTGGTATTCAGAAAATCCTTTGAGGGACTTATACGCTAAACAAAACACCACCTTTCACCTTTTCGCCAAGAACTCACACACACAGTCAATACCCAATTTATTTCCGAACCAATACAGCGAATCCTTTCTAAGTCCACTAAACCAGGTCCGTTTACATGAAACGTGTAAATCTCATGCGAGTTCAAGTAAATAAACAGCTCGCAGGCCGAACACGGATCCTGTCAAACGTAATAAGCTCCTTTGAGTGGCGTTGGGCACGTAACAAATGAAAGAATATACGAAAATACACGAAAATATACGAATATTTCCATCCTTCTTTTCCGTGCTTTCGGGGGCTGTGTGCGCGGTAATGTAGGTGCGTTTGATGTTGTTTTATTTGGGCACCTATGGGATAAACCGTGTAGTGCTGATACAAATACAGCCTGACTTTGATATGAATTACACGTTGGGTTTTTTTGACGTGACAACGTCTAATAAATCGATGAAGCTGGCTGCACTCACGAAAAAACATGACTCATGTAGCGTTACCTCGCGGCCTTGCTCTGTAGCGTTCCATGGCGGCTTGAAGTGCAAGCGAATATTAACAAATGCAATGCAACTATTCCATCAGTATTTTCTTATGACGTTGTCACGTTCAACTATCGTCAGTAAACCGACTTTATTTTACAATATGTCAAACCCGCTATTTTTCACGTCCCCTGGTAGTTGCGGGAATTGGAAATGACTGCGACTTACGAGTAGTAGATCGTAGGTTTGAACCCAGTCTTGCGCTTAAATTATTTCACCACCACTGCTCTCAAAACGCTGAAGGAAAACATCCTGAGGAAAACAGCATATCATACAATCAAAAATTCTAATGTGACACCTGACAACCTGCATTGGGCCAGCGTGGCGGGTTAAGGCCGGTGGGCCGTAACCCGCCACGCGGGCCCAGTCAAGAGGGAGTGCCCTTTGACTGTGTGTCTCAACAGTGGAAACACTATAGGCTGATGATGCTGCTAGTTAGTGAAAAGTAGAATCTTTGTTTTCAGACATGCACGCGAACGATGTCGCGAGCACAGTTAGTTATAAATAAAGAAGCATCTAATGCGCTGTCATCTATGAGAACATCGAGCGGAAAGACACGCAGTGTGCCTTGACTCGTGGCACTGTAAACAGGTTTACAAGTCGTGATGTGAGCTTCCTGAACTATGCTGTGTTTGAATAGTGGCTTAAGGATACGATGATCGTTTTTACATACAGGCCTGCCTATATACATTACATAACATAACATCTCGCATATATTCCCCGAAAGGTTGGGCAGAGGTGTAACTATAGTACCTACACCCACATTTGGCTAGTTATATTTAAGAGGAAATGCGGTCGGAGGACTTTTGAAAAATACTAAGTAAAAAGTCGTAATTCGAGGTTTGACTGTCGCCTATTTCCTCCTCCAATATTGGACTGGATTGGATTTTTCTTGGTACGTTCGAAACATAAAAATAATTTGTTTTATTACGTCGAAATAAAAAAAAAATCTTATAATTAATAGCAAAAGGTATCTAAATAAATATCGACTTTGACTAAGAATTATTTGTGTGTCTTTTTTACTTTAAAGTAATGATACTGAGTTAAGAACAAATAAAATTTTAGTTGCTTCTGAACATGTCTGACACTAAAATGTGCGCAAAACAAACTTATTTGATAATAATAGCGTTGTCTCTTTTTCATCAAAAACGTTTCAAACGCGGTTTAGTCACAAATTGCGATCTTTCATTCACTTTTAACGATCCAAATGCCGCTGAGCGTATTGGACGTCATGGTACGACGTTGATGCGATGCAGTTTAGGAATCTAAACTGAAATGTCTTGGTTTTGAATCGTTTTCAATTAGATCATGGTAGGCCACCAGTGCCTACCTACATTATTCGAATAAATCCAAATAGTCCGGGCTTCTGGGTAAAGGCATATAAATCCAACGCAGCCCTAGTACGGTAAGCTGCTCGTATGTGGTAACAAAACTGGTATAAGATTGCCTATTATTTTATTGAAACTCCTGACTACGCAAGACCAGCTCAAGTTCAAAGGATTACCACTGACGAGCAGCCTAATGTACACACACACAAGCACAGCTGATGACGACCTAGAATCTCAAAAAAAATGGTGACTTATTTGACGGAAACAAAAAGCCTCAACCATGAACTTAGTAAAACATGGTAAAGGAAAACATCGTGAGGAAACCGGCATCTCCAAAAACCAAAAATTTAAAGACATGTGTGTGTGATATCTACCAACCCGCATTAGGCGCGTGTGGTGGATTACAGCCCACTCCCTCTCACAGAGAGGAGGCCTGTGTCCCAGCAGTGGGAACGTTATAGCCTGATTATGTGTGTGTTGGAATTAGTATGGCCTGTACCTAGACTCAAACAAAGTACAGTACCCGGTGATAAATATTGCACATCGACCTTTACCTTTTTTTTGTATTTTATACAAAGAATAAAAATAATTATGAAAAGAAGCAAATCATAATTTTATTGTTTTAACAGCTCTTAATAGATACCGGACTGTTTGTATTTCGTGCGACAGAGATAACGCTCTACGAAGCCGAAATTAGCCGATTGTCTCTTTCCAAAGGTCGATGTGCAATATTTATCGCCGGGTACTGTAAACGTATTGACAGGCGAAAATTGGTCCCGTTGGCTCAGCATGTGGACTACAATAATACGACCCACTCTTTCTCACAGGGAGGACACCTGAGTCCTAACAGTGAAAAAGTAGAATAATTTTAATTCGTGACGAAATTTTTACGATTTTCCTAACTATGTACCGACGGCCAGCACATCAAGTTACTACAATCTGTCAATTTTTTAAAATAGATTTTCAACTTTATCTCTAGAACATAAGGTTCAAAATTGATTGGAAAAATTTCACAGTTTCGGGTAGCTCGATATGCTGGCGTCTGTACTAACTACTCTCCGCGACTTCCTTGCGATCCAGGATGAAATTTCATTCAAATCCGTTCAGCCGTTTTAGCATGAAAGCGTAACAAACAAACAAACTCACTTTTAAATTTTCTCAGTTTTTAGTTAGGATGATCTTTGATTATCAAAACAAATTAGAAACAAGATAAAATCCACTGAAAATGACTGATATTGAATTCTACAATTATAGCGGGCTAAAATCTGTAACTTTATGCCCAACTAGCAAAAGATATCGTAAAAATGCCAGCAGCACGTTACTATTTCAGCTATTGGTGGTGAGAAAATGTCGAGTAAATGATCTGTGCACGTTCTCTCAACGCGATTTGGGCGCACTTCTCTCTGCTTTAAGTGATGTAAATATCGTAAGATTATCGTCTGAATAGCCAAATAGTCGAAAGAATATAGAGTAATCGCAACTCGAAAGTTACTAGTATTATATTAATCATCAGTATGCCATTTTTCAACACATTAGCTTTTCCCAAGTCGGTAGAAGCTCTTTCATTCGACAAATTTATTGTAATATAGCAGTGCGGTTGCAATCACTCGACTCTTTGATCGTGTGAATGCAACCAAGCAGCATTCATAGACTATATAGTTTGTGAAAAGAAATAAAATAGTCAAATTTAATATAAGTATTAAATTTTGCCATATTATTTGTGCCATACAATTTTACAATCATATTGACAATTCGTGAACTAAAGTTAGCTCAAAGGTGTTTACTTTCCTATGCGGGGTTAAATTTTTCGTCTATATTCCTTACATTTTAGTTAATATTTTCATAGGCCGTAAGATTTCTTAGTAAATAATGAATTACAAATAATATTAATTTAATTGTTTATTTAATTCGCCATTAATAGCAATTCACTTATCATCACAAAGCATTCACTCGGCTTTTAGCTGAGAAATAGAAATAAGGTTTCAACTTTACGACTTCTAGGACCGCCATTGCAGTTAGTTTGGGGTTCCTTAGCGCAAAATGTTAAATCCTTAATATTAGATCAAAATACTGTTATTAATACTCCAGAGGAATTTAAAAGAAAATTAAACACAAACAAAATATTTTAGTGATTTTTATTATATGAGTGACTTTTTCAAATTATTTTAGTGGCAATTTTTGTTTTAATTCTGAGACCATTTTCAAGATCTTTCATTTCCCTCACATAATGTTCTAAATATTTATCTAAGTCCGATGGTTTTTCTTGACCTGCATATATTCCGACACCTAGTAGCGACAGTGTCGGAATTTCTAGTATTTTCACTATCCCCGGACTCTGAACTATAATTGTCATTATCACTACTATAAGAATCAGAGTCTTGATCAGCGGAGATATTTTCAAAATTAGAACAATCTTCACTAGCTGACGGTTCACAAATTTCACAATCAGTAAAAGTGTAAATATTTCCTACAGAACCCGCACTTGTATTCTTTGATCGCTCTTCATCTGTGGTTACTGCTAATGTAGATGTTGATTGTTTCAATCGTGTATAAATCTTGTTAACTTTCCGTCGGAACCCTCCGCTTCTTTTAATATTTTCCACCGATTATAATCGATTTTCACAAAATAAAAACAATACGGTTGTTGTTGTAACAAAATGGCGTTTACAGTGCTGTAAAAGATTTTATTCAACTTTCATACCACAATTATGCTGTAAGACGGCTTTCAAATGATGTTTAGAGCACCTTTGGGGCTGTAATGGATAATTTCAAAGGGTTTTCTCAACTTCAAAAATTAAGCGGAATGAAAGCCTTGTAAAAAGCTATTATATGACATTAAGTGCCAGTATAGTAACTGAGATGCTATTTTGTCAAATAAACAGCGTTTACTCTATAATTATGCTGTAATAAATACATGTCGAAAGATAGTGCTATAAAAGCTAGTTTTACGACAAATTAGCAATTCAGTTGCTTTCAAAGAGCTGTCATAGGACTTACGGTTGCATGAAGGTGATCGAGAGATATCTTTATATAATTATCGAGTAAGTGCAATATGAATTCGTCGAGTACACGTTTACTAGACATGTTTATAGAGTCAAAAAGCGCTGAAGGCTAAAATATCTAGACAACTGCTTTTAAACGGCTTTTTGAAATAATAGGATCTTTCATACGAGTGTTTTTCGATTCATAGTCGTGAGAGTAATTGCTTATACGATCTCTTTGCTAGTTGGGTGGTAACGGTAATATAAACCTAACATGTCGCTAGTTTAGTCACAAAAGTTAACGAGCAACAATGTAAAATGACTTCATACAAACGTTAAAATTTACATTTATAATATTCTACCCACATAAACCAGTATATCCTGAACTTTCCTGCCAAACATTGTCACCTGACAACAAGGTTAGGTTACATTGGATAGTTGAATTGTGTATTCCGGTTACGGGGTGAGGTCTCTTAATTTTAAGTGTGTACCCTACAATCTCTTGTTAAGGATTCCTTAACGTAATTTATATTGTCGTGTAGTAATTTTCGGGTTGCTAGCGTTTTTCGTATGTTAAGAGGAAAGATATCATTTGCTTATTGTTTTTGCGCGCCAGACTTCGTTTTAGACCCAGAACCTACATCATCATCGATTCATCATTGTCCTGCTTTTATCCAACCTAACTTATTTAAATATACAGCTATAAGGTATATAGCACACATACGAGTATATACTCGGAAAGGGATCGTCACCGTATCGCTTTTCGCATCGCCATCAAACGGGCGTCAACCTAACGTAAGCACGTAACCAAAGCGGATCAGCAGCTCTGATACGTCGACTCGACTACGGCTAGGCGCTCGCCGACCGCTGGTTGATGGTGCTGTATGTAGACCGCGGGAGGAGTGAGAGGGGCAAGGATGGACGAAGAGACGTAAGCTCGGGTAAGGAGAGACGTAAGCGCGGGGACGACGAGCCGTAAGCGCGGGAACTGCAAGTTGACCACGCACCGCACCGCGGTTCGTGAGCCTGTCCCGAGGCGAGGCGATTACGTTACGATTCCGATTAGTGTGCGTTGCAGTAGGGAGTTTCATAAAAAGAAAACTGAATGGCTCGAGTTGATAAGGTGACGATCCCTTTCCAAGTTGATAGGTCTGTCTGCTCTCTCAAGTTCAATAGAAAATTACCATGCGATTTTTTGATGAGGTAGGCACTACAAAAATGATTTCATGGATATAAGATATTTTTTCATTCCAATAGATTTCTTTTCACATTCGACCCACTAGAGTCCCCTTTTCCGATACTCTAAAGAAGTAATGAGGGATACCTACATTGAAAGGAAAGGATCCTCATATAATACCAAGGTTGATGTTACGTTGACCTTTGAACAGGAGAAACGTCATATTAAACAAAATATTTTGTGTGTGTTATTTTGTGTGTTTTTTTGTGTATTTTGTGTGTTTATTGTTTTTTTTTTGTATTTTGTGTGTTTTTTTGTGGGTGTATTTTGTGTTTTTTTTGTTTTTTTGTGTAAATAATATGATATTATATTTCCTATGGTTGTTCAAATATTATTATTAGACTTTTTACTGTAAATGTGAAATGTATCTGTGTAAGGGCGGGTTTTTGTTTTCAGTGTAAAGGCGGGTTGTTTCACGTTCACTTTGGATCGAGGTGGCTCTAGAAAAGGATGCATGGAAGGATTTGGGGGAGGCCTTTGCTCAGTAGTGGGACAGTGGGACAGTGTAGGCTAAATAAAAAAAAAACCGGCCAAGTACGTGTCGGACCACGCACAATGAAGGGTTCCGTAGTTGGAATGAATTTATCCCAAGAACAAACTTAACAGTGTAGTTGAAAACATGTTCTCCCAACATTCCAACGGAAAATTTATGTTTGTACGTACAATATTGAGAGATTTAGCATGTTGTTTTAAGACCATAGACTTCTTATAGGTTTTCCTGTAATTTATAGGTGTAGAACTATTTTCTGTATGTTTTTCAAAATTTTAGGCTCAATAGTTTCGGAGATAAGGTTGGTAAATTTTCGTCTATTTTCTTAAATAATTTTAATACAATTTACTTTAAAGTTATGAAAAAAAAAATGTTTGAGATCCTCACAGTAAGCCCTTTCATTTAATGGGTCACACGGTACAGAGTGCGTAACTTTTTGTTAAAATTTTCTATTTGCCCCCCAAAAACGTTTCCCATATTCATAATTCATTTATATACGTTACACGTCTGTATTTGGGTCACAAAGATTTATATTATGTGTACCAAATTACAAATTAATCGGTTCATTAGATTTGGAGCAAATTGGTTGTGACAGACGGACGGACAGACGGACACACAAGTGATAATATAAGGGTTCCGTTTTTTCCTTTTGAGGTACGGAACCCTTCAAATATTTTGAGTTTGAGTTTGAATTAATTGTCTAACAATACACAAAATAAAACTAGCAACTATTATTTTATAATCATTATTCTAGTATCAGATATAATTGATATAATCAGCTTTGAGCCATCAATTGTGGTTTACAATTTGGCTGTATTCAATTACCGAGGTTTGAAACCCGAGAAGAGACCGAAACCGAGACCCATTTATCGAAACCGAGTCGGCTACTGATACTTGAAATCTGATTATGGTTTGGTTTTCCATACTGATTAGGTTTGTGGTCTGTAGGTTATTGTGGCCTGCGCCTATTTTCCTGTTTGTCTCATTTTGTAAATGATAATGAAGTGGGGAAAACTAACCTATTATCTTGCAATGGACTCAGCCGGTCGATTCTGTAAAAATCACACCGTGAAAACTAAGGTGATGTGAGTTTGTTTTTGCTAGGAATTGACACTATTGACAGCTCACTCCACGCTCACTTCACCTAAGTTTTCACGGTGAGATGGTTACAGAATCGCACTGCAGGACATGATTCTGCTGGGTAATTGCTTAACACAGTATCAGTAGCAATCGCTTTCATTTTGACAGTTCAACAACATTCATTGCGTTATTTACGTTGTTGAGCAGATAACTTTTTCGAACTTATGAAGCAATGGATTAGCATATTGCCTTTAAAATTAATAAGAGATCGGTAATGTGTTACGCAATTAGGGTGCTGGACTTACATCCCCTGTGTTGAAAATACGCATCGGTTGGTTTGGCACTTTTGTTTGAAATAGCAGATTTTTTAAAATTACTTACAAAAAATTTTAATTCCGGGGTTCAGGGCCGGATTAACCATCTAGGGGCCCCTAGGCACAGCTCATTTCGGGCCCCCCTTTTTCATACCACAACAACGCAATTTGGCTTTTACCTTCTAATGTGAAAAAAAGTTTCACTTTTACCGTGGTTTCATACAACCACACAATCCCCTTTCTTTTTCATTTTTTAATCGGGAGTGCTGGGCCCCTGGTCATAGTGGGCCCCTAGGCACTGGCCTAAAGTGCCTTATGGATAATACGGCACTGCCGGGGTTCCAGAATCATGTACTGAATACATGATAACAAGTTGCAATACGGGGACATCGGTCCCACCACCCTGTAAAGACTGGTATAAATATTATTTTAAGTCCTAAGGTTTTGGGCTACCTGAATCTAAAACACAAACGTAATTCTAAACCCAAACGAAAAAACCAGCCCAGAAAATCTAACCCCACATTGTTTGTCAACATCGTATAATCTACCGCTATATCTGCCGTGTTACAACTGTAATTCCACCTGTAATAACTGTTATTCCCGCTGATAAACCTGCAATTCTACAAGGCAATATTTGTGAGCGGACGTCTGAAGGAGATTCGTGTAAGATTTTGTACCTATGCTGCTATCTTGGGATAAGCGAATGGCATAATTACGAGACAAACATTTATAAATTTATAATATTTATAACTAGCTGTACCGCCTCTGGATAAATAAGAACAAATGTATGAGAAAACGAATTATCATTGTTGCGTTTCCTACGTTTTAGTAGTTATTCTGCTAATCGTGGCGGAGACAAATCCAACAAAGAAAAAATTATAAAAATCGGTCCAGCCGTCATCATCTGCCTAGTCTTTTCCCAATTATGTTGGGGTCGGCTTCCAGACTAACCGGATGCAGTTGAATACAAATAATTTACATGAAGCAACTGCCTATCTGACCTCCACAACCCAGTTACTGGGTAAGACTGGTTGTCAGATTTTCGGGCTTCTGACTACCCATAACAACTGTCAAAGATTCACGAATGACAGCCGGGACCTGCAACGGCTTAACGTGCTTTCCGAGGCACGGAGGAGTCTTGGTATGTAAAGATGGTCACCCATCCACAGACCAACCGCGGCAAGCGTAGCTTAACCTGATCGATCGACTTGTGCGGCTGTTTTTATTTAGCCACGGGCCCCTCGGTCCACCAGTCGTTGATTGTTATAAATGGTGTAACGAACCCGACTTTCTTTTATTTATTATAGAAGAAAGGATTTTATAGTCAGCGGAAAGGCTGACAAGCGTATCTATAATATAAAAATATAATTAATTTAAAGATCCAAATTATTGCGCTATATAAAAGTAAATAGTATTTTATTAATTAATCCTGACACCATTAGCTCGTAGAGAGCTAACAGTACCTAAATAATTGTTTGGATCAGTGTGGTGTTCTGTGTTTGTTACTGTTATATTGGAATCGAATTAGGTTCGTAGGTATATGTAGAATTGTGTATTTGTATTGTCAATATGAATTAGGATTGATTTAATATTGTGCATAATCAAAATCAAATCTATCTTCATTTTAGACAATGTTAGACACATTAAAATATAGGTCGGAGTCTGGATTTATTCCCGCTTGATTTCAATGGGCTTACCTTTTATCTCTACTGGCGAAATATTGGTGAACTATATCGTTGTTGCGCGTGCAAGTCGCTATGTGTTTTTAGTGAACTTATTTGAGCTATATGAATTATAACATTTAGCTTGTTTATACGGAACTTTCGATGTATGAATATCACATAGCTACATTCCTTAAAGCTTTAAATATTGCACTTATCACATAGCTGTTTATACAGTATGCGTGTATTGAAATAACGATTAAAACTGCATAAAGAATCGAAAATAACTAAATAACACATAGCGACTTTTACATGCGCAACGACAATATGTAGGCACGCCTCTGCCTAACCCTTTGGAAAGGGAGTGTGATGTTATGTTATAATAGTATTAAATAGTTACTTTTTTAAACGAAAAATAATCCGTAGAAAAATATATAATCATTAAGGGGCTTACATGACCTAAAGCGCGGTCACTGTCGGTCTGCATAGAAAAGAAAGTGAAGCGCGATGACACAACCTTGGTAATTTATTGTAAAATATGAAGCAATTATTTAATTACCAAAAATCAATTTTTGTAGTAAAAAACTAAAACACTAGTAATTTAGTATGTTGCTTGTAGAATAATGTGACAAAAAACAGAATGATTGTATGTATATTAGTATGGTTTTTATTGTAAAAAGAAAGTCTTTAGACATATCTCCATGATTTTTTTCTATAGTATAAAATTATTTGTATTATATTTTCAATACACTATCCACCTAGCATATATCCTGAGGAATAGCATATATTTTTCTAATTTTGTTTACTGTAGTCGATCATATACTTTTGTTGTTTCTAAAACTTGCGTTTTTTGCGTTTAGGTCCTGTAAGCCCCTTAATGTTGTGTAGTAAGAAATTCTTTTTTTCAGTGTGGGTTCGGCTGTAATTGATGTGATGCATAGACAGATAGCCTACATATAATTTCTTACTTGCTTGTTTTATTTTAGACATTATTTTCCAACTAGTCACCATGTTATCAGGGGATCATTTATTTTACTTTTACAAAGATGTCTAACTTCTGTCTAATATCTTCGAAAATATAATTAGTTTGTTCTAAAACAATGTTAATTATTATATTTGTGATATTTATGAGAAATAATTAGCACATTTACTAGCACAGTTGCTACTAATAGCGTGTCTGTGTTCCAATTTACAGGACTGTTATAAAACTAATGAGCAGCACATTTGTGTCGAGATTTAACGACACAGGCTTTGATATGTGTATTTTAGTCACGCATTGGTGCCGATTATGTTGTTCAAAAACTAAACTTTCAGACACACACTTAATATTGAGGTGTGTGGATTTGACTGGTGTACGAGAGTCTGCGGTTACCTTTTCTTTTTTTTTTCAATGGATTAAATTACACTTATTATTAAACAAGCACACTTGTCTAAAACCTTTGAAGGTTTATGTGACAAAGTGGAGGAAGCAAGCTCGCTCACAACATATTACATAAAAATATAAAAACTTAAGATGTGATGTCACCAGTAATATAATATTTTTTTAAGGTAGTTTTACATTTTTTATATGTACTAGTGACAATATTTGACTGCACAATTTTAGGAATTTTATTCATAGTATCTGGTAATATATATTCCCACGTTCTCATACCATACACATTTACAGTTGTAGGTAGTTTATAATGTTGGCAAATAACCAAGAGTACGTAACTGTTTTGGTCTATTGTTTAAAGTTAAGGAGCTAATATTATTAAATTTTTACAAGATGATCGCCGACCTGAATTTATCAAAGACTGACATGACATTACTTTGAAATAATCACTGTAAATAATCCGTGATCATCATCCTTATATTTAAGTTAATTAATATTCTTTGGCACAATAGACTTGAGTATGCTTAGTTGAAGTCTATATATTTTATCTACATACGTTTTGTACTCCTACTCGGTCTTGTAGTTATGGATAGAATTCATTGCATTTTTTTTTCTATTTCATTGGGAAAAGGACAGAAAATAAATTTTAGTTTAGTCCTGTCAAATTAATCAGTGCCTGACGTAAATTGACGTAATTTTAGTAGACAAGTTTTTAATCACGTCTAAACTTATATGGAATAGTGTCAGGCGCTAATTAATTTGACAGGAGTAAACTAAATTTTATCTCCTGTCCTTTTCTTAATGAAATAGAAAGAAACGGTTGCACTGAACTTAAATTTAGTTTAGTTTGTGAACAAGGGAATTGGCACCATTATGTTGTTTTGTGATTATTTCTAATTATAATATTCATCATGTTCTACTTCCTTCCTACTATAATAATATTTTTATAATCCTCCTATAATATTATAAGCGCGAAAGTTTGTGAGGACGGATGGATGGATATTTGTTACCCTTTCACGCAAAAACTATTGAACAGATTTTGATGAAACTTTACAGTCATATAACTTATACATCAGAATAACACATGGAATACTTTTTATTCCGATATTCCCACGGGATCGACACTTATGCTGGTAAAACCGCGGGGCGCAGCTAGTTATTAATAATCGCCTTATCGATCTGGTGATCGCAAGCGCTCTGCTGTACAGGAGATCCTGGGTTTAATTCTCGGGTCAGGAAAAGTGTTATGGGGTTTTTCCATATGGGATTTCTCAGCAGCTTCCCGGGGTCCAGATTCAGATTCGTGCCCGCTTGATGATAATAGAGTCCTATTACAAGGTGACAAGTGGGTGTACTATAAGTTCACGTCTGTCCTTTGGGGGGTTATTGTACATTCGTCACAAAGTAAATTCGCCACGAAAAAAAGTATGTGTAAACTCGTCACAACTCTATGTTTATGAAAGAAAATCCGCCATATTGTTTATTTCCGTACAGGCAGCAGAAAAATCAAACAATAAAGAATAAAACGTTATTTCTTTATTTTTCATAATCATAGAAATTCACATAAAAATCACAGTTCTACTTATAGCTATAATATACGGTAATATTGACAGCGTGACATCATCATGATCATCTTTTTTTTTGTAATTTGCATCTAAATAAAAAGGCGCACTTTTACTTACAATATATTTATTGAAATAGGCTAATTTTCCTGATATTTTTGTCGAATAATAACATCTTCCGGTATAACATGACCGGTACGGCTAGAAAAAGATAGATACAGCGAGCGAGCGAGCGCGTGATAGCATGTGCAGGAGCGCAGGAGAAAACAAAAATTTGGAAATCATTTTCATTTTGAGCACTAAAAATCAATAACTTTGTTTTCTACCAGTACTTTATGCAAAAAATATGTACCTATGCAGACTTGTGACGAGTTTACACACATTTTTTATGCATGTGACGAATACACTTTCAATGTATGGAGTTTAAAAAATGTGACGAATTTACTTTGTGACGAATGTACAATAACCCCCTTTGGGCTATACAGGCGTGGTGTTATGTTTTGTTATCATATTAATCAATCTGACACTCTGTAACATTCATTGAACCTCTGCGAAGGGCTGGCATTTTGGGGAACTGTTTTATGTAATTTTGACGTTCGAAAAGTCCTGATTCTCAGCCTAATTTGAATAAATGACTTTTGATTTTAATTTTTTGCGTAGAAAACTTTATGAATTTTATGTGATTTTGTAAAGTCTGAGAAATTAGTTGTTAAGCAAATTGATGACCAACTTTTTACAATTGTCCGTAATGAGCTCAATTGTCACTAAGAATGAGACACAATTACTTTTCTATTGTTCGGAGATCAGAGATCTTTAGGAGATTTCGCGACATCGGAGTGTCATTCTTCGACTGTTGTATAATATGGCTTTAATTCGGCAAATTGACGAGGTTATCAATTTGAATAACAATTGATTCCTCGGACTGTACCTTAGGTATAACAGTAATGCTTAAAATCATGGAATTTGCATCAAACAATGGAGCAATAAAACAAAGAAAATATATTATTTATATAATTTATTTAACAGACTTCATCAAATGAAAATGACAACATCATTGAGCAAATCAACGGTAGAACATGAAACTTCATCGTATAAAATTTATATTAACGAAATAATCACTATTTCTAATAGCTATTTTATAAATAAAACTTCCATATAAACAAATATTTCAGAGAAACGTTTACTAACAATTCTTTATTTTATCAATGTTTATTTTCAATAGATTTCTTACACGAATTTAATATTGTCTACATCATTTTAATACATACAGTTATCTTTAAGGTGATGTGTTGATGTATTTACTTAGACCGCTTTCACATTTGGCGACTTTAGCAGCGCGACAGACGCGCGACCGTCCAGAAGTGCACGCGGCCGGCGCGGCCGCCGCGTGCGCTCAGTCGGCGATGAGTAGCCAGTATACTATTGTAGTCTTTGGCGATGAGCCAGTGTTGTAAGCGCACATGATTATGGACTGCACAATGAGAGAGTTTGACACCGAACGATTTATTATTGGAATTTAAATGCGTCCTGTTTTGTGGGACTCAAGAAGGGTCGATTACAACAACAGCTCCTTAAAATTAGTAAAATTCAAATGAAGTGCACCACACTGATCTAAAATGCAACACGGAAGCCGCGCTACTATCTTGCGGCTTTTCTTATAATGTGAAGGCATCTACTTCTGCCGCGGTACTATCGCGCTGCTAACGTCCTAATGTGAAAGCGGCCTTAGGCAGTAGATAGTTTATAAGTGAAACAAGTGATTGATTCAATGAAAAGTATAACATTTTGAAGAGATAACTTCTTTACACACACACACTTAGCGCTTTTTCTGAACAGTAAACGAAATAGCCTGTCTTTTCTCTTAAAATCTTACCGTGAAAACTTAGGTGAAGTGAGCTGTCATTCGACGTCTATTGACAGCACACGTCAAGCTCACTTCGCCTAATTTTTTTACAGAATAAGTAGAACGACTGATCTGTAAAGTTGAATCGGGTAGACTCGGCCACATTTTTTCATTTCAATCGTGTGGTCAAAAGCGTAAAACCCATTTTCATATTTTTTTTAATAAAAAAAATATTTAAACCAATCACCTCTTTCAACCATATCTCTCAATTTCAATCAAATGATTGCGCAAACACCAACTTATTAGTTAGCGCCACAAATACGATTATAAGCCGCATCATAATATCAATTCATCCTAAGGGATTTTCTTACATTTTTGTGGCGAGGTGTGCAGCCAGCCTTAGACCGCTCACACACTACACTTTCCGAAGTAACAGTAACGATATATTATTTTATTTTAAACGTAAAAAAGATTTTATTAGCGTTCAGAAGTTTTTTGGCATTTTTATGTTAATGCTAAACTTGGCAAGTTTACAGGTTACTCTTTGGGCATATTTTGCGTGTTTCACGATTTATTATAAGACATAATGCTTACGTCTTGTATTCGCGTTAACTTTGAATTAAGAGGAAGATATTTGGAACACTTTTGCGTTTCGTATTCAAAAGGAATACAGTCTTTGAGATATATTTTATTCATAAATAAAATTGTTGTTCTAAACAATTACTGCCCCAGTTGCAGTTAACAGGGCAGTTTAATTAAATATGAAACCACCTTGATGAGAAAATCACATATTCCTTAAACAAAATTATAATGTCTGAGGTATCAAATATGCCAATTAAACAAATGAATGCTTTGTATTTGAGCCAAATACATCGATATGCATATCAATGTAGTCGCACACGGAGCGCAAAACGTTTTTGATCAATCAAAATTGGAGTGTGTGGACAGCCTTTATTTGAAAAGGAAGCTTACACACTGGAAGATCATAAGAGCAACATTTTAGTTGCGTAATTCTCTACACATCATCATTTAATCCACACGATATTGAATACAATTATTAATATTTAATAAAATTCAATATTCATTCTGTTTATTTTTTTCTATACAATTATCATTGATTTCGGTGTGGCATGTATTATAGATAACGCGAGTTTTTTTTAGGTTTTCTAATTAATACATAATATAAGGGTATTTATCTATCACAAATATACCTACGAAGACCTTATGACAAATTCTTTACAACGATTACAAAATGAAGCTAATATAAATAAACCGTTCCTTACAAAACAATAACGTTTATAATTTACTTTAATTTAAAAAAAAGGACTCACGCTTAAAAGAATCTCAAAAGGTCTTATTCTCTTAGAAAATAAAAGTTTTTTTTTACAATAGATGTCTGTAGTAGCTGTATGAGTTTTAAGATTTCCAATTATTTTATATTACAATTTTATCTTAGTCTTGGCGATTCACAATTAATTATATTTAATAAGTAAACATATCAGTAACTTTCTCTAAGCTCAATGAAGAGTAACAGGATACCTACAAATATTTTTGTACAAAATAAAAATAAAAATTGCGCAACTTTTTTGTAGACTTAGGCAGCCTGCAAAAGTTGCGCCGTGTGTTCACGATCTTACACGAGTGGTACATTTGTCCACATCCAGAGATAAATTACACTTTATATTTATTTTGGCTAATATTTATCTACTAAATTCTACGGATCACACAATTTATTACAGGACATCCATGAATTTATTATCACTTATATATTACATAACTATATACATTCCTTAATTACGTGGTTTTTCACAAACGCTACATAAATTAATATAAAAGTGTTTGTAAAAATAACTATAAATTATAGACGTGAAACATTCGTTGTATGCGATGTGAATTTTTTTGTACAGCTTTGTAATTGGACATTAACAGCCTGCTTTTGATATCTTCAGCCAAATAAATTTGAAATAGTTGCTTGAAATTTTATAATGTCTGAGAATGACTGTCATTTCTGTTAAGCTAATGTCATATTGCTGACGATTCTCATACAACAATAACAACTACAATCTGTCAAATATGTTTAATAGATTTCAACTTTATCGCTAAAGCATAAGGTTCACAGTTGATTGGGAAAATTTGACAGTTTCGGGTAGCTTGATGTGCTGTCGTCTGTACCAATGTGACATTTAAAATTCATAATGTACAGACGCCAGCACATCAAGCTACTACAATCAGTCAAATTTCTTTATTAGATTTTCAACTTTATTGCTATACCATAAGGTTCAAAATTGATTGGAAAAATTTGACAGTTTCGGGTAGCTTGATGTGCTGGCGTCTGTACTTTGAGTTTATCTTGGACGTTACTGACATCGTTGAGGGAAAATATCGTGAGAAAACCTGAACTTATACAACGTGTAACTAAATTAATGCACTTTATGAAAGTAGTTTATTTGGAGGTTTACTGAATCGATTTTTGTAATTTTTAATATAGATAAATTTTAACCTCGGTGTAAACGTATACGTGTGCAACTGTGTGCGTGCATAGATTTGTAATGCGAAGACTATTTTCACCCAGAATCAGTGTAACTAATTTAATAAATAAACAATGTTTTGTACAAAAGAGTAAAAATTCAGTGGCTGCGTTATTATTATAACAAAATGTTCTTATTGGGGTGTTTGGTGGTGTGCATTCATTCTGGGATATGTTGTATAGTTAACGCAAGCCCGAAATCGCCGGCACCCGTCTTAGGTAACGTCCTAATAGAACGCGAATGCGCGATCATCGCAGGTTCGCGCGAATTTTACTCGTACGAACGCGTGATCAAACATATTGAACTCGAATAGGTGTCCTAACTGACAAACGCACGACGCGGACGCGCGACTCAAATGTTTGAAAATATATTCGCACGTTTTTTTTTCATGTCCATCTAAACCCGCAAAACAGGTCATCCAAATATTTCCCGACAGCAAAAATTTAACGTTTCTGACGTCCATGGTTGTTGTACCGACCGTGCCAGTGCCAAACTAGGTACTCCACGGTCGCTCGCGTCTTAAATTCGCGCGATGATCACGTATTCGCATTCTATTAGGGCACCCAGTTTTCGCTTTCACGCGAACACGTGATGGTCGCGTCGCTTACTCGCGCGATGATCGCGCATTCGCGTTCTATTAGGACGATGCCTCAAGCAAGCGTGGTGATCAATGCTCGTGCTTTCTCTGTGATAAGAAGAGCCCTTTACCCAGCAGTGGGACAATAATAGGCTGGTATTATTGTTATTAATAACATTTATACAATGTGGAGATGACAATACGAAAATAAACGAAAACACTGGTAAAACTAATGTGTACCTATTTATATAAAAAAATTGTGTACCTATTTATATAAAAAAATTGTCGAAATGAAAATAGTAGATTGTTTTCCAAGGGAGCAAACAACTATTTTGAAGGCGAGAGTGTTTGATTTGAATCCAGAGCGGAGCGAAGGATTCAAAGTACCTCACTCGAGCTTAAAATAGTGTTGCTCCCGAGGTGGACACTCTACTTTTTATCACCTTCTATTAAAAAATAAGTAAGTGCAACTTATGAATAAGAATAGTAGATACGTTTATTTATTTACATACAATTTTGAGTAAACAATTAAAGAAAGAATAAAGTTTATTTGGACACAGTTCGTGAAACACAAAATACGAACGAAGGCAGAATGCTTTACGTGCGTTTTTTATTTTTTCACAAACTTTATTTTTAATTTGGCTCTCGCGTATTTTACTTTATCATACAGCTTGCTACTTGTTCATACAATGTTCGTGATTGATCTTTTTAGTGATTAGAACTTTTACTGACAATATCCACATTCCAAATCCAAATCACTTTTAGTCCCTAGGGATTAAAGAGCTATTTCCCTGTTTACGAAGAATACACTAGCTCTTTTTAAATAGATGTGATAAAAAGTATTTTTTTGTAACAAACTAAATAGTGGTGATGGTATGACTATAGGTTTTGCCAATCTTGGACTAGCTAAAGTGAGTAAAATATTGGATATATTCGATTGATTTTTTTGTATGCAGACTAGGAACGTCATTAGATATAAGGAGTTTAATTTATTGTCGCATTGTTGTCTCCACCTTGTATACCAGTGTATTGCTGTAGACCGTATCGTCATCCATAATCTGATTGGGTTGAAAGATAATTGCATAGTTTGAACATTATTCTAATGTTATTATGCATAAACCCATTAAGCATTAGCCCGGCTAACTGGCAGGATTTGCTTCAATAATAAGATTTAGCCACAGCGTGGCTCATGATAGTGAAGCCCTCTTAATATTCAACCTTCCGTCTAATATGTTGTGTAGTTTAGCTCAGACGTATCATGATATAACATGTTTCTTAATCCGAAGAGATAAGCCTTCTCATCTGATTAGGCTCAGAGTATTAGTGAGTAAAGAAATTTGTAATTGTTTCTATATAATGTTGAGATATTTATACCAGCCAAGTCTGTGGAGTTTCGCAAGCTGATTTAATATAACACTGTATGATTGCAGTATTGAACTAATAAAAAAGTACAGTTCAATCGTTTCAATTATTTAGTTTTCCAGATTAATAAAAAACCTTTAATTAATTTTCAGTTTCTGTAACAAAAGGTAAATAAAAACCACGTGTGTAGCTGACATTCCCGTATACGCGTAACGGTTACCTACATTATAATATTATATTTTAACTTAAAACTCAGTTTATTATTTTAAAAATTCCCTCTTATTTACATAAAAATCGGAGCAGCCCAGTCGTCCGAGGCCAGACATCATCGCAGGATATTCCTGGAAATAAAGAGGCGACATTAATAAGTAGGAAACTTTCAAACAAAGTTTAATAATTTAGTATATTTCGATGAAATCAGAGAAGACGACCGGTAACGGTTAGACTGGAAGCCGACCCCAACATAGTTATGAAAAGGCTAGGCAAATGAAAATGATGATGATTTCGATGAAATCATTCCGAAAATTTTTGTAAAATGAAAGTCGTTTTAACAACCCAAAACGTAGCGTTTTTTCGAGTAAATAAATATGACACGGTACTTCTATACATTATTTTGTCATAAATGCCATGGAACATACATAGTTAAAATTAATTTCTCAGAAATATTTACCGCTCACTATAGTAACGGAGAAACTTATTTTGTTTCGTGTGTGTCAAGCCTTCGACTTACCTAAGCATGACGTCCCACATAGCAAAAGTATTGCTGACGAGCAGAAGTAGCAACGACGCTGCCACTGGACCTGGGAAAGAAAAAAAAAAAACGAATGAGCATAGTTAAAGGAGCCTTCAAATTGGCGCGACACGCGATAAAATTGCGTGCGACACAAAGGCACCGCAAGTCGCGTCTTGTGTCGCGCGCGATTCGCGTCGCGCGTCGCACCTGTTTGCAGGAGCCTTAATACATAAATACCACAAAAGACCGATTTACACGGTTTGATTTCATTTGCCTATGGCATACCAAAAGTTGAAGCAACAATACAAAGTGCATCGTCTACAGTTCTAAACAGTGTTTAGACGATGCAAGTCATTTGTTGCTTCAATTTTATTTTATGCCGCAGGCAAGATACATATATTATTTACTTGCATCGGACTATGAGAGTAAAGGAACAGAGTGCACCTGTGTTTACACACACACTTGTGCACTATAATATCTCCTGTGTACCTGGCTAATCTTCGTTGAGATTGGCCACCATGACCGAAATCGGTCAGGAGATTATTATTATTACAAGCTTTTATTTAGCTTGCACTGTTCGTATGTAGTAGGTACTCGTGTGTATGTAAGTTGTCCGTTCAAAATTTGCAACCCATTTTTCGACCATTTTTTGGTGTCCGATTGAGCTAAAATTTTGCTTACACCTTTAGTTTTGGTAACAATACGTATTGGCAATACTCAATATTGTGATAATTTCAATATGGCCGCCGCTCCAAGATGGCGGATTACATATTTTTTGTCAACCGCCCTAATAAAGTTAACAACATCAAACTAAATTCAATATGGCCGCCGCTCCGAGAAGATGGTACGGTATCCGTTATACAGGTGTACCTACTACACAATAACAGTGCCTCAAGCGTTTAAAATTTATATAATTATGTATATTTTGAAATGTCACTTAAGTTTATTTTTTCCCTTTGATTCGCGTTATTCTTTCTTTTTATGTTACGTTTTTATATATGAAGGCGCATCCGTCAACGTCAGACGTCAGGTTGACTTTTAGCTGTCAAAGTCAACCTAGCGAAGCGTCATTGTCGATGGTAGGGCGGGCGGCGATCTTAAACTCACTTTTGAACAAGACTGCGCCCGCGCACCACGCTTGTGACGAATCGCTCAGAATCTTCGTCATCACGCTATTTCAAGATTTAATTAAGTTGATTTCGTATAGTAGTAATCGCTAATTACCTAATTACATCGTGATTCCTGTGAATGCTGATTAAAATACGTCGATTGTGATTTGAAGACATTTATTTCTATTTCCGCGCCCACCTACCTACATAATTAGAAGAAGATGAGTTCTGGTGAAGGGTCCCCAGGCCGTCCTGACCCTTCATCAGAAGTGGGATGCGTGTTGGTTCATGCGCAAAATGAGAACGCTAAAAGTGAAAGTGACCGTTGACATTTTAAAAACAAACTGCGAACGCTTATTAAATAATCGTGTGGACCTGTTAGAGTTGAACCCAGACAAGCCAGATACGGATGCGCGATCATAGTGAATGTTGTTTTGGGCATAGGCTGTATGCAGGAATACCTTTGCCCAGTGACGCGCCAGTTGCGCCCTACCGCCGTGTTAGAAAAAAAAAGTGTTCCCGTAATTAGAAAATGCGATAGGACGCGTGTGCAAACGTAACAGCACACAATACGACAGATGATTTGTGTTTTGCTGAAAATTCACTGCAAGGAGGTCAACTTGTGGCCGTCATTAAGGCGCACAAATGAAGCAGTATCAACGTGGCTATCGTAAATAGTACGAAGGATGTAGCGTGGAGCTACCAGTGACGTGGAGTGATTTCAAGAATCGAGCCAAGCAGCCCGTAGCCGTCGGTGAAGCCCTTCGTGTGCTGCAAGTGAGGGAATCCTGGACATGTCGCGGCCCGGTGCACGGGAAGTGGCAGCCAAGCAGATGATGGAGGTGGAGCACGCGCTGCAGGCAGCAACGGCAAGTGGATGTTTGCGTCGTACAACTACGCTCAGGCACGTTGGAACAAGGGTGAGCTGTATTGTTTTGTGTTACGATTCTGGTGCTGAATGCTCGTTAGTAAAAGCGAGTTGTGAATAATGTTGTTGCGTTGACTGGTATTGGTTAAACGCGTGTATTCAGCACAGAACAAATCATAAGAAGCGTTGCGAATAGCGAGCCACAAATTGAGATTCTATTACATTTCTACACGACATTTACTTGCAAAGTATTATTTAGGGTAGGCTATTTTGTGTTATTAGAAAACGAAGAGTGAAATCAGAATTATCAGACTAAACTAGATCGGAAGTTCAGAGGTCCAATTAAGGTGGTGGAAGTTTTGACAAGTGATCGTTATGTTTTGAAGTCCCTTTCTTCCGCCGGACGTACAAGTACGCACACGACCGACTGCGTAAAATAACTGACGTTGACATGCACGTAGGTGACGATGACGAGACTAGCCATGACGAAAATGATAACGCTGACAAGACTAGTTGAATACTAAGTAGTCAACTTAAGATTTAGAGTACCTAGCATAGTAAGAGTTTTCTTATAATCTGTAACGTTATAGGAAAAAATAAAGTAACATGTTGAACAAACCTACTTTAAGAATTATTTTGATAAAGGCTCGAAATGATTATCTTGATGGTGTTGTTTGTAACCGGATGGAGGTTACATGTGGAGGTGACCGGATAGAGGTCGCCTGATTGTGTTAGTGACCGGATAGAGGTTACGTGTTGAAGACCGGATGGAGGTCGATTGGTTTGATGCTTATGGCCGGATGGAGGTTATAAGTGTGATGATGAAGGCCGGATGGAGGTCAGAGTATGAGCATTGCAATATTTTAATGAGTTTCCTATTATTTGAATGAGTATGGGTGTTGTTCGACATGTCGACTTTAAGAGAAAGAGTTTGTTGTGATTTTCATCAGAACCTGTAATAATTTTGGTCAGAATTGGCCGAGTGGAACATGCACTGCTGTTGATTTTTTTTGGTTACAGGTTAACACACAAGGACTTGTGCAAGCCGGATGACAGTGGGGGACGGCGCTGTACTCTTTGGATCTCCTGTACGAATAATCGCTGATCAAGGACGGTGCTTTTCGAGCGAGGAGTTTCGCGACTTCTGCCGGGGAGACGGTGGATTGCAACCACTACAGCCATTAAGCCAGCTACAGATCTATTGTCTACTGAATTTGGTGAGTCGTTTTCATTTTGTTTTGACTCTGGTATCGAGTGCTTCCCTGGTAAACAACAGCAAAAAAAAACCGTTACATTGTTAGGCATAGCCCAATCTAGTTACCAATGCAATTTTTAAATACGTTCACGATAGGTTATGAATGATGCCGGTAGGTCATGTACCAGTCGAAATAGATGGTAATCACAGTGGTAATGAGCTATGAGCAAGCCTAAGTAGTGGAAACCACGCGAGTAGGGGTTCTCTATCGGCCGTAGTAAAAAGTGTGTAGTCACAGGGGTGATACACGTGGATCCATGCGCTGGATGTGTGAGAGCAATGCGATTGCTGGTCGGCCGGAGTGTCGTGGCGTTAGAGTGGTTTACTCGTGTGTGGGTTTCCAGGCTCTAAGGTATCTAAGGCTCTTAGTGAAAAAGATTATTGTTGTAATGTGGATAACGATGGTACATGGCTCTGGTTGATGTTTTTTTTTGCTATGATTAATTAAAGTTTGATTACATGGCTCTGGATGAATCAAGTACGCTCATGAGGCTAAGGCATATGCCATGGCACAGGCCAAGGGATCAGAGTATTACTGATGAATTTGAGCAAAGCCAAGTAAAAGTCTTGTTGATGAAACAGAGTAGAGATTAAGTCGAGTGATAGTGGTGAATCTTAGTTCGGCTGGCCGGGGACACTTCACTCGTCACAGAAGGTAGACGAAATATGTCGTCCGAGTCATTGTCTGGTTGACTTGTCACAGTGGTTTATTTAGCGTCATCTGACGAAATTTGTCGTCCGAGTCAGGTCCCTCGAGAGGGCTGACTTGTCTTGGATGATCACTTGCTATTTGTGAGACGAAATATGTCGTCCGAGTCAGAGTCCTTTAAGTTGACTGACTTGTCCTGGATAATCGCTTAACTTGTCTAATAGTACCAATTGTGAACAGTTAACCTACATGCTGTTTAGTGACGAGGCTGTGTCATCCGTCTTAATTGTTGCAAGACACTCGCCTTAAGTCTTAAGTATCGCATTGTGATAATTGTAATTAGTCATCCGTCAGGATGCCGAACGGACTATGTACGATTGCAACTCATTGTTTCAGAAAATCGTCCGAGGACGGTCGAGTGTCAGTCCGGCCGTGAAGGCGCATCCGTCAACGTCAGACGTCAGGTTGACTTTTAGCTGTCAAAGTCAACCTAGCGAAGCGTCATTGTCGATGGTAGGGCGGGCGGCGATCTTAAACTCACTTTTGAACAAGACTGCGCCCGCGCACCACGCTTGTGACGAATCGCTCAGAATCTTCGTCATCACGCTATTTCAAGATTTAATTAAGTTGATTTCGTATAGTAGTAATCGCTAATTACCTAATTACATCGTGATTCCTGTGAATGCTGATTAAAATACGTCGATTGTGATTTGAAGACATTTATTTCTATTTCCGCGCCCACCTACCTACATAATTAGAAGAAGATGAGTTCTGGTGAAGGGTCCCCAGGCCGTCCTGACCCTTCATATAAATCAAAGCTTGTTTTTAAAAACATTTTTTTATATTAATTTTATTTTTATTAAAATCTCACCGTGAAAACTTAGGTAAAGTGAGCTGTCATTCCATCAGTCTGAAGATAGGCATTAACACTACCGACAGCTCACTTCAAGCTTATTTCATCTAAGTTATCAAGGTGACATTTTTACAGAACAGATCGGCTGTTTGTAATTAACCATTCACCAATTTCTCTTTGCCCAATATATTACTAAATGTTCCATGACTAATTTGGCATTGACGATATTTTCTTCTTAACGTAGACATGACAAGGCGAATCAGCTAATTAGCTTGAACAACTTACCCTTAATAAGTAACTAATTCCATATTTGTTTTCTAAGGAAACAGTACATGATAACCAAAAATACACTGTATTCCACTCGGAATACGGGGAAAATATCAGATATTGTTAGTACAAATACATGGCTGCTAAATTCGTAAGAAGAAAATATTATTATGTACTTTTGTAATAACTCGGTTATTTGGGTTAGTCGTAGATAAAGTAGGTATTTGAGAGTAGTTATTTAAAGCGTTATTAAAGCGAGTAGTTATTTATAGACATGAGAATTTGAATCGAGGAGGAAGGTAGACTTTTCACTTTAGGTTTAATTTTTTTTGTTATTACACAAATAGGCACGGCAAATGCGATTTTTTTATCATAATATAAGTACGTACAGACGCCAGCACACCAAGCTACTACAATCTGTCAATTTCTTTAATAGATTTTCAACTTTATCGCTAAAGCATAAGGTTCAAAGTTGATTGGGAAAATTTGACAGTTTCGGGTAGGTTGATGTACTGGCATCTGTATATAACATACATAAACAGCCTATACTGTTCCCACTGCTGGGACACAGGCCTTCTCTCAGTGAGAGGGAGTGGGCCGTAATCTACCACGCGGGCCCAGTGCGGGTTGGTAGATGTCACATGTCTTCGATTTTTTGTTTCTAGGACATGCCGGTTTCCTCACGATGTTTTCCTTCACCGTTTTTAAGAGCAATGGTGATGAAACCTACAACTTGTAAGTCGGGTCCGTTACCACTGGACCCCCCACAGCTCTCATATGTATGTATCTATATGTCGCAGGTTTTTCATAAAATTAGGTTTTTGATGAAAAACCTAGGTTTTTGATGAAAAACCGGAAGATGACACATTTTAAACTGAATTTCATCATAAACCTGTAACAATCCAGATTTTTGATCAAAAACCTGAACTAGTTTGGGTTTATGATAAAAGTTCTTGTTAAAATCACGGATTTGCTTGGTTTTATGACAAATAAATCTATTTAAATGAAACAAATAAAACAATCCATCATCTTTTGCTGCATCATCAACTTAGTAGAAAGAAAACAATTATTTATTTATCAAAATTTTACATCCATGATCCAATCAATATTCACCTCCTTCAATCCAATTATGAAATGAAATGTTTCAATATCACGTACCTATATCAATCTGATTTTGATAAGCCGCGAAAATGAAATTTCATACTATTAAATACGACTAAACTGAGTCAAAATTAAAAAAAGAATAAAAATGTAATAAAGAAACGTTTACCACGTGCTTGCTTTTTTATAAATCCGCTAGTACTTATGCTTGATTTAAATTACGCTAGAACCCTTAGAATCCAAGCACAAAAGAAAAGAAATCAGAAGGAAAACTAACCAAAAATTAAGTGATAATGCGGGCAGGCGATGCGATACGACGGGGTGTATCGGGGGAACATGAAAATTCACGCGGACGAAGTCGCTGGCAGTAGCTAGTATTATGTATATGCTTAAGGGGACTAAATGACCTAAAGCGCGGTCACTTACTAACGCACGCGGACTGCATAGAAAAGAAAGAGAAGCGAGATGACACAACGCTGGTAATTTTATTGCAAAAGAAATTATTTATTTACAAAAAATCTATTGTTTGGACTAAAAAATTAAAACACTAGTGATTTAATATGTTGCTTTTAGAATAATCTGACAATCAGAATGATTGTGTGTATATTAGTATGGTTTTTATTGTAAAAAGAAAGTTTTTACAGGTATTTTCATGATTTTTTCTATCGTATCAAATTAGCTGTATTATGTTTTCAACGCTCTATCTAACTAGCATATATCCTGAAAAATATCACATATTTTTCTGATTTTGTTTACCATAGTCGATCATATACTTTTACGCATTATAAAACTTGCGTTTTTTGCGTTTAGGTCCTGGAGTAGGTACCCTTAAAGATGAATCGCATTTTAGTAAAAATGTCATTAGACACTAATTAGTAATTTCACAGTGAACTGTTTCTTCTAAGTGTGTAATATTAAAACACCAATTTCCATAAAATTTATCATCATCGTCATACTCCTGTCCATATCTCGATCTATTTATGATGGGCGCAACATCGTTTTTTCATCCATATAATATCTATTAGTCACCCCCTCCAGAAAAATCTTTACATTATTTTATTATTTTAACTGAATCAAAACCATACGTCACCAACATTAGGGTCACCAAAAATCATAACAGAGAAATAATTTCACAAAAAAATACAGAGCGTTAAAATTGGACGAATGCAAAAACTGTTAGAGACGGGACGGACAGTGGACAGAGTAATATTACTTTTTTCCAAACCACATGTTACCAAAAGGATCTTTATTTAATAAACTAGATCAAATGAACAATAGATTTGGGGCTAGAAGAAGCGTATTAGGAGCAGGGCGACCCGTGGAATATTGTGAGTATTTAGGGACGCCAATATTTGGATTCCCTTTTAATGTTTTGATTTTTATGTGTTTATTTTTATTTATTTATTTATTTTTTATTATTTATTTTTTATTATAGATTTTTATATTTTTTTATCTTTTAATGTTTTGATTTGAGTTTCGAATAATTTACTTTGGCTGACGACAGATTAGCAAAAATTTGCACGAAAATACGAAATGTCAAGCATTTGGAAAATTTAACAAGTGGTTTCAATAATTCCAGCTTATGCGTTTTCAGTTTAAACGAACTTTGGCTTGGACAGGGTCAACACATAACAATAAATATTTTGTGCATGGAACAAAATAAATGATCAATATTATTGCTACCGATGAAATCTTTAAATGGCATCGTACTGTTATTCTCGTTTAAATGCAAATAAGAATGACCCCACCTAATTTTCCAGAACTATTTCCTCTCGGGCCAGCCCTAAAGTGACCTCTGTCGACGTCACAATATCTCTATCGATCAGGCCCCGGGTTTTTATCAACATCGAAAACAGAATTCCGTATAACAAATGGCTAGTCGTTGGATGCTATTGACACAGGCCAATTCGCGGTGTTTCGGATAAGCAGAATTTAATAATATTGTGAAGGGTGCAGCGTTTATACAAGATTTAGGACACTTTGGTAAAGAATTTTGTCCGAGCAAGGTTTTTATTTTTGACTTTTGGTTTCAGATAGATTTTTAGATCGTTAGAAAATAAAATGAAATTTTTTATTCTCTGAACAGGGTGCCAGAAACACTTTTACACGTAAATAAAAAAAATAAAATAAAAAAAAACTAATTGCAGTCGACATTTCATATCTAACTATCCCTGAGAAGAAATGGTAGAACAAACTCAGAAGTGCGACACACTAGTTTGGCAGTATTTGTTGAACAGCAAAACCGACCCGAAGCAATTAATTACTACACATATTCGGCTTTCATTTGGCTCGTGCCGGTTGGCAAACTCCATTCAGCATATGCTTAATCATATTGACTCAATTCGAGCTAAGCCAAGCGGTTTTTCCTGAACATCTATATCTATCTAGCTACTGCTGTGCAAATGCCTCACTTTTCCATTTCCACACACGTATGTCCACTGCCATTGCGAGCCAGTTCTTTCCATAGGAGTCAATTCCCCGAACATAATAATAATTATATAGGTAATATTCCTTTAGCTGCTCGGTTGTGCCGAATCATGGCAACCCAAGCAGGGTTTAACACCTTAGAGTTTTGTTTTGGGAGGAAGAAATATATTCAAGGACTTAGGATTCCATAACAGGGTACGTCCATTTGTATGGAAGCCTATTTATGTGTTCGGAATAGACACTATTCACCAGATAAATGTATGTAGGTATACAAAATCATTCAAGCAATTGGCCTAGCCTTTTCTTAACCATGCTGGAGTCAGCTTCTAGTCTAAGCGAATTCAGCTGTACACCAGTACTTTGCATGGGGCGACTGCTTACCTGACCTACATAACCCAGTGTTAGTTTAATTTTAAGATACTCGTATGATGCAACTCAAAACAAAATACACACTGACACATCCACACACACGCTGTAATTTTTGACAGCGCTCACGGTGATATTATTAAAAGGCATGGTCGGCGTTATCGCAAGATGGCGCATGTCATGACGTCATCTATGACGATTCACGGGACATCGTTATCGCGTCTATGCTAATTCGGTACGGGCTTAAGCACGCTCAAATCGATTATTTCTCAACACGGAACGCAGGGTTAGATGATGTTTACATAATATTATGCACAAAGTAACCCAGACCGACAAAGGTCAAAATAAAATTAATAATAGAATTTCCAACCTAACCGCAACAGTCCATAATCGATAATGTCAACAATTAAATATCTTTCACAAACAACAAACCACAACAAATAACAAAACGGTTTATGATAACAGCAAACACGATTCTTTCGCTATAAATACGGTTTTATCTCATCTTATTTCTTGAGCATAGTGTAAACATGGAACGATCAGGCAGACGATAATGTAAGGCAGGCGTTACATCGTCGGCAGATAGCGAGACGAAAGTAAAGCTAATTATAGCAGGGGGAGTGTTTAGTTACTCGCGATCGTTCTGTAGCTTCTCACTTGGCTAAAAGCGAGTACGCGAGACCGCATAACCGTCGTCATATACATGTGTAGAAAAAAACAAGATAGGTGTCTTGTAGCCTTCAAATGAGAAAGTTGTAGAATTTATTATTGTTTTGATGAGTAAGCTTGAGTTTTAGTCACTCAACATCAAACCATAGCATTCTACTGGTCTGTAAATGGAAAGTCTTGCAATTATTCGAAATAAGGATTACCTAGAAGTATGTAAGAATCATAACAGGTGGCGTTCTGTAGTTACTGCCAACCCCCATGGGAAGAAGGCGTGAGTCTATGTATTTATGTTTGTATTAGAAATAACGTGTTACACCTTGCGGCACGGTAACGGCTGTAACCGTATTTTAAAAGTACATTTAATGACAGTACGGCTATAGTCGTATAATTTAGTACTTTCATTACGTCAAACACGGCTACCGCAGTGTAAAATTTGTTTGCTTATTGTATAGACTTTGGGCTTAAAGCAATAAGGTTCAACCTTATTGCTTTAATCACCTTGATTTACTGTAAAGAACAAGTGGTGTACATGCTCTCAATGTGTGCCATACCCACACGTAAGCAAATTTCATCCACAACGCTATATACGAATACGGTTGTAGCCGTCTACCGCCCCAGGTAAACGATTTAATTTTCCGTGATATTGTTGGTACGGTTGTGACAGTATTGTGATTATGTATGAAAAATTCTACTGTCTCTCCTTAATAAGGGACCGCGTCGTTACTTGAAGTTATTTGATGGCTCTTTTCTTTACGGAGAACATTTTATATCCCTCGTCGACACTTCCTCGCTTGCAGTAGGACAAGCGCTTTAAGTACAAACTCAAATATTTCTCCGGAAAAACTTCTTGTAAGTTCTTTTCTGCTTAGTAAAGCTCTTGTGATTAATTAAGCGCTTTATTTTTTTTCGTTAAACAGCGAGAATTTGCTTCGACTAATTGCTTTGCGATCGATTGCTTTCCGAAAGTGTTTATTTTTTTTGGTGTCAGTTTCTTTTCCGATGACTTTTTAGAATGTTGTTTTGTAGAACATTATGGGATTGATTTGTGGGTCCTTCGTTTTTTAACCGTACCGAATGTAGTTGAATACCAATATTTTAAGTAAAATACTGACCTGCACAACCCAGTTGCTGGGTACCATGATACCCCTTGGTAAGACTGGTTGTCAGACTTTCGGGCTTCGGACTACCCGTAACGACTGTCAAAGATATACAAATGATTGCCGGGACCATCGGTATAACGTTCTTTCCGAGTCATGGATAATAAAAAAATAGGCATCAGCTATGCTGGCTTTGCTTGGAGATCCGCAGAAGAACCAAGGTAACCGACATAGCCCGAAGAATTGTCAAACTTAAGTGGCAGTGGGCAGGTCGCATTGCTCGCAGAACAGATGGCCGATGGGGCCGAAAGGTTCTGGAGTAGCGACCGCGTACACGTAGCGTTGGAAGGCCTCCCGCAAGGTGGACCGACGATCTTGTGAAGGCCGCAGGAACCCGTTGGATGCGAGAAGCACAAAACCGGTCGAAGTGGAGGTGCTTAGGGGAGGCCTATGTCCAGCAGTGGACATCTTTCGGCTGAAATGATGATGATGACGAGGCATCAGCTTATAATAATTTGACTGGTGTTTCTTTTGATATTTTAATGACAATAACAACAGTTTTTTTATTCATGTTGTAACAAAGTCAAGAATACTAACAGGTCGAAAGACAAATTAGAAATATTTAACTTTTTTTTAATAAAATACGCACATCAATCATAAAAACCGGTCAAGAGCGAGTCAGACTCGTGCACCGAGGGTTCCGTACTATCATGTTTTTAAGTTTTCATCGGCGAGGCATATATTTGTCAGATAATTTTAACACTGTGCACTGCGGTATAGAATATTGCAGTTTTATGTCAGCGCCATCTCTTGACCGATAGTGGAACTTATGTAACTTTTGTTGATGATTTCTGAAAAAGTGTACTATTTAGAGACTTCGTTTTATTTTTCCTGTAATCTTTACATAACCTTCTATTACATAGAATAATTTCAGATTTTTCTCTTTACAAACGTCGGAGATAAAAAAAAGAGGGAACGGTATTTTTTTTTACATTTTTCATCAAAAAACAAAACTATGTAGCCTAAAAACGTAAAATATTTGAGAATGTGCAAATTGCGCTCTTTCATATAATACCCCACATGCCTTGTAGCCCGACTTAATTTATCAGACCCCCTTTCAGTCCCTGCTGCAAAAAATATACATTTATTTTTATTACTTTCTTATTTGCAAAATAGTTGGGTAAACGTCATTTAAAACTACTCCAAATTTAAAGTTGATAGCATTAGTAGTTCTTGAGATATCCAGCTGTTACAGACAGAGAGACGGAGTCTCAACATAAGGGTTCCGTTTTATGATTTTGGTACGGAACCCTAAAAATTGATCATTTCATTCCACTAGAAACTTGATAAATATATTTTCGTGAGCCTTTGTGAAACATTAGAAAACAGATGAATAAATTAAATAACTTCAGTTCAAGTTAAAGTGAGAGATATTGTACGTTACTCTCCGTCTTTTATGGGACTAAATTTCAAAAGTGGAATTTTGCGCGTACTGGCATGCAGCACTAGTATTTACAAAAAATATAAATATTTATAGGTTCTAGAGTAATATTTAGACTAAGTTATAGGTCTGCACCCGATTTTGTTAAAATCTAATTACAATGAATACGTGAAAATTGGCTCTAAACACCAAAACTCGTCAGTTTTCCGGTTGTAACTGGCCTATCTTTTTTTACTCAAAGCCCTTTAAAATAACATACTTGTAGAATAAAGTGATAATTGTCACTAAAACTATAAACTAGAATAGTTTTCTGACTGTTTAAGACATATTGTAAACATATTTCACATAATAGATAGGCTTACAATCGTTTTGCATTTTGCCACTCGGTTTTGAGATAAAATTCCGGCGAGATGTATTTCCTAGTAAAAACACACATTATCAAAACTTCACACCGTTGCCGCTTAGTAAGTTAGAGAAATGCACCCCGCCCCGCACCCCGCACACCCTTTGAAGGACTAAAGTCCCTCGGCCCTTTAGTACGGTCGCATCAATCGACGAGGAGAGTGCCGTTGCCAGCCGATTTGTAAATGATTCTTAAACTTTGGTAAGTGATTTCTATCGTAAGTTTTTAGATAATTTGTTTTATTTTAATGTAGAACGATGAAATATTTGCTTAATTTATTGGTTTATAAGGTTGAGATTTAAAAAATATATTTTAAAGATCCGTTTTTAGCCAAAAACTCCTCGATCATCAGTATTTCACGTCAGTATTCCATTATTCCGACTGGCGGAATACTGACGTCTTACGGAATACTGATGACGGCTGGTGGAATACTGAATTTATCGCTTCATGTAAGAGTTACCAAAGCTTATGAACCACGAAACAAACATCATACACCAGTACCAGACACTGAAGGCACTGAAAGAAAACATGACTGAAAAGGATGCAGTGATCCATTGTGACTTTAGTGAAAACTATTGTACAAAGTATGACGAATAAATTCAGTCATTCCACTTGGGGGATCACGTACTCAACTGTCTCTTCACACTGTGGTCAACAAAGTGCTACTGTACTGTTTCAGATAATTTGTCACACAATAACAAGTTTTCCGAAAGTCAGTATTCCTGTTTTTTTTCAAATTCCTTTATTTTTGTTATTTCTTATTAAATCGGCTGGCCGGCTTCAAATCTTAATAAAGCAACCCAAAAGAGTTCCCCAAGTTAGGATTTAGCGAAAAAATCGTCCAAAAAGTGCGTGCCGAAAGCATTCCTTAATTATTCCACTCTTGAAATTTAGTCCCTTATATAGAAAGGAAAATTTCAAAATCTTTGTCTTCCAACATCAATCAGTTTTTATTTTATTTATTACTCAAAGACTTTTGTTAGAGTCTGCCTGCGACAGTTTAGTTTTTTGTTAACTTTCCTTTGTCAATTATTTAATGAATTTTTAATGATATCGAATAAAGTAGAATAAAAACCTAATTCTATGCTGTGTATTTCTTGCTCTCTCTCATCTCAACTTATTTTGAATAAATAATAATCTCATACACTCTTTGGAAATACCTTATCCTGAAAATACCCATAACTACATCGCAAAAATCTTACTTCTCACTATCATACTTTTTACTCTTACTAAGAATATAAACGTGAAAGTTTGCAGGTATGTAATATGGATGTTTGTTACTCAATCACGCAAAAACGGCTGAACAGATTCGAATGAAATTTGGCACAAAGTTAGTTTATAACCTGTACACATACTCGATTTTTCTCGGTAATACGTTCTCGTGGGATAATTCCGACAACCGCGTGGGTGGATCCGCTGGCAAAAGCTAGTATCTAATATTATAAATTCCTTAACAAAACTACAACACAACGATCTCTGACCTAGAATGTACAATTTATTACCAAAGTTGTACTTTATATCTTAATCCTGCAGAAATCCTACTAAATATTAATTAGCGGAGTTTCCTACAAAACTTGTAGACGTGTTTAATCTGACAACTGACATTGTAATTTCTTTGTAACACAATTAAAAAGTTAATTAAGGACGGCAGATAGAGTGCAGAAACATTAATTGGTACGTTTTTGTATGAAAATATGTATACCCAATACTGTGTAGTGATGTTTTATTATCATTGTCCTGTGTTTATACCAATTTACTTGGGGTCGGCGCATCATGTCTATTTCTACCGTACTTTTATTTATTTATTTATTAGTTGTGTAGTTGTGGAGGCGTCAATGGCTAAATAATAACAGCCGCACAGGTCGATCAATTAGGTTAAGCTACGCTTGCCGCGTTTGGTCTGTGGATGGGTGACGATCGTTACATACTGAGACCCCTCCTTGCCTCGGAAAGCACGTTAAGCTATTGGTACCGGCTGTCATTCGTGGATCTTTGACAGTCGTTACGGGTTTTACAAAAAAAAACACTACAAAGTGAAAAATAACTTTAATTTCGGAAGTCGTTATCAAAATACGAAAATGCGGGGGAACCAACGACAAAATAAAAAGAGTAAGGGGATCAGACCGGAGTGACAAAGTTTATTGTAGATAAGACAGAAATTAAAACATAATAATAAGCAACAGGGGATCCGACCAGAGCCACTCAAGTAAAGCATGTCACACATACCTACATAAATACCATAATTAGCCTATATCGTTCCCACTGCTGGGACACAGGCCTCCTCTCAGTGAGAGGAGGTGGGCCGTTATCTACGACGGGGGCCCAGTGCGTGTTGGTGATGTCACATGTCTTCGAATTTTTGGTTCTAAGACATGCCGGTCCTCACGACGTTTTCATTCACCGTTTTGAGAGCAATGGTGATGAAATAATTTACACAAAGTAAAGCGTCTGAGTGGGTTCGAACCTACGACCATAAGGAAGAACAACTCATAAGTCGAGGCCGATACCACTGAGCCATCACTACTCTGTACTCAGCTAAGTCTCTTTTTTGAGTTGGTTTAAATACCACCAAAGAATAAAAAGGCAAATCTTCTGCATATGTATTTAAGGGCAGCTCAGAGAATATTGCAATGTCTTCGATCACCAAAAGCCAGTGATGTTACAGCTTATGATTATGAAAAAGTGCTACATTTTTCTCATAGCTATTCAGAAAACACCTTCACCACTTAACCCTATCCATTCCTCCAGCATTCCAACCACTCAACTAAAGCACGTCGCACACACATAAATAATGCAACGCAATAACAAGTCACCGAGCTAACTGCGGTGTGCCCGTGTACCCCAGTTATTACTTCCCACCTACTACCCCCCTCCTCTACCCCCGCTGTCCCATAGCGGCATTCTTATGTGACAACGATTTATCCACCATGTATTGTGCTCAGTTAATTTATAGTCCCGTTTAAAATACGACCGGAATTACGCTCGTATAAAAAATTTTTGCTTAAATATTTTTGGGTTATGAATTTTGAAGTGATTTTTACCTGTGGTTAGGTTGGAAGAATGGTGACAGATGATGATTTGATTTAAAGGATTTTTTTTTCAGTTTTGGTGTGGTTTCTAGCAATGGTATGTTACTACTTCATTGGACTTAGACATTGGACAGGGACAGGATGCTACTGAAGGTGCCAAAGTTGTAGCCAAATTCTGGACTGAATCTATTTGATTGCTATCGACAGGCTATACAGGTCCACTCAAACCTGTTTAGTGTTTTCTTCAAAAGACTACTTGAGATATTCACTTACATGTTCCTCATACGGTGTGAAAATTACATATAATTTTATGGACATTGAAAAGAGACTTTGACATGGAGATGACGGTGTGTTACCTTCGTACTTCGGAAAGCACTTTAAGCCGTTGGTCCTGCGCCTCATCTCACTCCAGGCCTGTTGGATTGCCGTCCTACCGAGCTATGAGATTGAGGGAAGAGAGAGTGCACCGCTGTCTATGCACATATTTGTGATCTATAATATCTCCCTCGCCGAAGGCTTATAGTCTCCGTTGACATTGGCCGCCATGGCCGAATCGGTCTGGGGGGCTATATTATGCACCCTAATTTATATTATTATCGTCTTTGTGACGTACCCGTTGGTCAGTGGTAGAAGCTTGCTCGACCTAGACAAGTAGCGCCAATTACGTAAAAATCGCCAAAAGCCTTTATACATGTATGTCACGGCTAATAGCCGAAGTGCCGCTACACCTAGTTTTAGCCGGGTAGGTACACCTAAGTGCAGCCGACCACATGCGGTTCGTGTGTGGTTCGAGAGATGACGTAGGATGCAAGAGCGAGCGAAGGGCACCCCGAGGTTATTACTTTGGGGCATGGTTGTTTCGGGAAGTACCTGTGTCGCATAATCAAGGAGCCGGACACCCGGTGTCACCATTGCGTCGACTGCCGGGAGGACACGGCGTGGCATACGCTGGCAGAGTGTGCCTCAGAAGTAGGCAGTGACCTGTCGCTGCCGGCCGTGGTTGAGTCGATGGTCGGTAACAAAGAGTCCTGGGACGCGGTGGTTTCCTTCTGCGAAACGGTCGTCTCGCAGAAGGAGGCTGCGGAAAGGAGATCTCGTCCACTCACCCGGCCCGCAGCTGGCGCACCGGGCGACGGCGGAGGGTGGACAGCGCCCTCTTCCAGCCCCCCTAAATGATTCCAGGGGCGACGGGCTCGGGGACGTCCTTCGCCCCCCACACATCAGGACCAAAGGTGGTGGCGCGTAGTGTTCCACGCGCGCACCTCTTAGACGTCGCGGGGGGAGTCAAACACCTCACTCCCGCCCTGACCCGACGAGGTCCGCAGTGGCGGGCCGGCGCACCAGTCGGGGGTTGCGGAAAGATCGTACGTTCCCGCGACCCCCGGTGTAGGTGTAAGATGGGATACCGGGGTGGTTTTTAGTCAGTAAGAGTGACAGACCCCGCCGCCCGCCCCAGGGCGGCGGACATTCATGAGAATTATCCACCCGGGAAACAAAAAAAAAATGGTTAGGTTACTTTAAACCCGTTACACAGAAATAGGGGCCTCGCGAAGCGGGGCTCCTTCGACGTAGGTTGCAAAAGCGAACGAAGGGCACCCCGAGATTAGGTTTGGTTAAAACCAGGTGTAGCCGCACTTCTGCTATTAGCCATAACATATATTATATACAATGATGCTGATCACCAGCTCTCTGCCAAATATGTTTTTGCAAGTCATTAGAGAGATCACGAAATAAATAAAAGTTAGTCTGGGTCGCTGTCGACGGATACGGTGAAGAGGACTATATATGTATATATTATTATCAAAACAAAACCAACCTTAATCTAATAGCTCAACAAATTTTAATCTATCTTACTTATTTATATACTTATCTTTTTGAAAACAATGCCTTGATAAGATTTCCTTTAATTATTCCAGCTTTAAATAGCTTTTGATAGTCATTCCAAATTAAAATGTCCCAGATCAGATTTAAGTATTAACACAATAATATAATTTTGAACAGTTTTACAACTTTAATTTTGCTTGACTTGATTCTATTAAAGTTGCTAAATGTGATTTTGAGTTGATTATATTTTGAACTTTGTTAATAGGCCTAGAGAGCTTAAAGTTCATTGAATTTTAAAGCCTTATTTTGATTGATAACTGACGAAATTGGCAACGATTTCAAGACTGGAAGCCGACCCCAACATAGTTGGGAAAAGGCTAGGTAGATGAAGACCACTCACTAATCTTAAGACCATAATAATGTACCATATTCTGATAACTTAATGGTTATCATTATGATGATTGTGAAAAGACTAAACCATTTTGAAAAAGGTTAGGTAGGTTATTATATAATACCAGCTATCTGCCAGTGAAAGTCCCGTGAAAATCGGTCTAGTCATTTCGAAGATTAGCCGGAACAAACAGACAGACAGACACACAATTTTTATTTATTTGTATTTTTTTGTTAGCGTAGCTTGACCTGATCGATCCACCAGTGCGGCTGTTATTATTTAGCCACGGACCCTTCCCGTAATTTTAGATAGTTTATTAGTGATATATGGTGAAGGTGAAGGTGAAGGTGACATATTCATTCCTAAAGGGCGATTAAACTGGTTTTTGCCCACATACCATAACACCGGTTTTTATAAATTGGTTTAAAGGGATCAGCCAGAACATTATCTGTAATACATTTCACTACTCGCGACCCTCAACTCAAACATTATTATGGGGTAAGATGAAAGGCCCGTACATAATTATGCGATCCTCCCTAGCCCTCCCGGTTCCTCCCCGTCCCTCCCCCTATTATCTACACGCAGTTTTTATGGTAATTACACTTTTATCGTTATGTTTTAATTCAATTTTAACGTGGATGTTGAATTGGGACGTGTTCAGACGAGATTTATGTTAAGTGTGAAGGATATTAAGTTTTAAGTATAGCTGTATTTTGGATTATTTTGTTATAGAAGTGAGTATTCAGTTGGTTCAAAACAGTGTTTTCTGACATAATCCTGGCAAAGAATGCAGTTAATTTTCACCTAAATATAACTTTTTTGTTAGCCATTATTGTTGGGACAATAAAGGCAAAATAATTACAAAAAAAAAGTTGACCAGCAGTGGACTGCTGGACAAAGGCCTCCCCGAAATCCTTCCATGAACACTTTTCTGCGCCGCCTCAAACCAGCCTTTGCAGTACTCGTCCAGGTCACCCCGCCATCTTTTTTTGCCAAAGAGCAATGGAACGTAGTTTCTGGGTGTAAAAAGACGGGACAGAATTCGGAATACCAGGCTTCGTTCGGAAAAACGGGCATACTAGATGTAGGAAAGAAGGCTGTCAAGCTTAAATGGAAATGGGTGGGTCACATCAGCATCATGCACGATGACAGCTGGGCAAAAGCCTCCACATAATGGATACCTGAAGATGGGAGGCGCCGCCCAGATAGAATCTTTTTTGTTGTTTTCAATTCTCCTTTTTTATTGTTTGAATTTCGTGTAGGTACATGTCCGAAAAAAAAATACGCGTTAAGAAGTACGCGGGCGCATGTCTGCTAAAACTTGAAATCCAGCAATCAATCACTCATTTGCTTAAAGATGTTACAATACCAACCCACTTGTCAAGCACTGAGGTCTATGAGAGAGCAACCTATGTCAGCATAGAACTGTAATCAAATGATATGAAATAAAACTGTTTATTCTTTAATTAGAATATCAGAATCAGTTTTACACATATCTAATACTAGCTTCAGCCCCAAAAAAAGGGCTTGAAAATGTAACATACAAACAGACAGACAATTACTTTCAACATAATATTAGTATGGATTAAAAAAGAATATCTGGATGAGTCAACTTTCCGATCTGATCCTTGATTATGGATGGCAAAATAAACTAAATGTGTTATCCATAATGACAAAGAAGGTGTAAGTCCGGTTTTCTTTTAAAAATAAAACATAGTAATAGGCCGGAAGGTACAAGCAAGAAATAATTATTTTAAGGATAAGAAAGGGCCAGATGATCAATTCGTTAAAGAGAAGGCGACGACGCGACGCTGACAGTGTAATAAATAATTTTAATTACCTGACGCTTTTAGCTAATAAGTCTTGGTAAAATCTTAATGTTGAGTTTACACCTTAAGCCTTCTTAAAAAGTCATGTTATTTTAAGAGCTATAATGGGCTCATAAATGGTTATGTTAGAGGATATTTTTAGATGGAGTGGCCTGCTTTTAAGGTTTGAGGTAGTCGTAAAGGAAAAATTGTTAAGTCTATAAAGATTAGGGGCCGGTTCAAAGTCAAAGTCAAAGCATTTATTTCAAATAAGCACATAAAAGGCACTTTTTAACGTCAAAAATTACAAAAAAATTGATTGTAGTCGCCCATTCCAAAAGGTAGTTTTCGTATGGAGAAAAATGGGCGAGAAACTCCACCGTTACTCTTTTAAAATGTTTTTCAATATTTTGCATACATTAATTATACAGTATGTTAACTAACAGAGGGCGTTCCCGTTAACCCGCAATAGTATAGCATCCATACATGCTAAAAAAATATTACCATTCGAAAATAAAATGTTTTTATATTTTTTTATATTAAAATATTCACTAAAAATCGTAAATTAATACTCTATTTATTTAATTAATTCTAATTTATTTAATTAAATAAATTCCGACATTGCTGTCCTTCAAGTACGCGTGTACAGAGTGTTTCTTTAACGTATCAATTTACGATTTTTAGTGAATATTTTAATATAAAAAAAAATAAAAACATTTTATTTTCGAATGGTTATATTTTTTTTTGCATGTATGGATGCTATACTATTGCGGGTTAACGGGAACGCCCTCTGTTAGTTAACATACTGTATAATAATAATATGTTGTTTCAAACGGTTGGTAGACGTAACATACGTACAGATGCCAGCACATCAAGCTACCCGAAACTGTCAAATTTTCCCAATCAACTTTGAACCTTATGATTTAGCGATAAAGTTGAAAATCTATTATAGAAATTTGACAGATTGTAGTAGCTTGGTGTGCTGGCGTCTGTACGTCAAATAATAACGATACAGACGTGAAACAGCCCTCCCTAAGAGTGCTACAGTTTCTTCCAGCTTTGTGGATTAGATGTCAAATGATAGATAAATCGTTATGTTTCTCAAGATCAAGAGAGCTACAGTTTGTTTCAGCCTTGAGCATTGGATGTCAAATCTAATAATATTTCAGAACCCATAAAGAATATTTATAAGTAATCTTAATGTACTCGATGGAAAATAAAAGCAAAAATTACTATATTGTTTGTTATTTAATGTATGAACCTTACATTCCGGGTGGGCCCTGACTTGAAATGAAATTCTTCTGAAGGTTTAATCGTGCCTTTAATTCTGATAATACGCGGGTTCGTTTTATAATCTGAATGATTAATTGACGTGACTGATACAATAAACACTACTTTCCACCTTGATAAGAGTAGGTTTAACACATAATTACAATTTATTCACAATTTTCTGAAGTAATGGCGTCTCATCGTTTTTAGAGTCCAAACCGGAAGCGCCTTTTTTAATATAGATTATATAAAACAATACTAGAACATTCTGACAAGTGTTGCCATACACAATTTTGAATTTGGCTGATATTTTAATACAATGATATCAAATAAAAAACAAAACATGTTAATTTTCGATTAACAGTTTGTAAACGCCCCGCTGACAAAATTCGAAAATTCGAAGACATGTGACATCCACCAACCCGCACTGGGCCCGTGTGGTGGATTACGGCCCATTCCCTCTCACAGAGAGCTTGTGTCCCAGTAGTGGAAACATTATGCTGGTCCTGCTCCACAACCACAACTTATTGATTAACACTTGAGAATACTGTTGGAGCTGCTGAACATTGTAAGACTATCATTGCATTGTAAAAACTCAATTTCTTTTGTATTGTAATTATAAATTCAACATTAACAACTAAATTGTAAAAATATAATTTTTAGGTTTCAATTTTAACTTTTGTTTTAAATCAAAAGATTATATTTTAAAACTGCCGTATCTGAACTCGCCTTTATCAGACAGATACCGACTCCCTTCGGCTGAATAATGGAGTTTCAGGTTACACTTTTATTATAATTTATTACAAAACTTATTTGCTTTTAACGCCTCGGGTGTTTTCCACTAATTATTCAGTTATTTAGGCGTCTTGGAAACGATATACGATATTGGCAAGTAAATCAGCGGAATGAGGGTTAGTCAGCTTTCAGTGGAGGATTTCTTGATCATTTTCGTTTTATGATTAATTATGGTGAAACGAGTAAACTTGGTGGTGAAGTTTTTGGTAAAATTAAAAGCAAATTCATGTATTCTAATTATTATTGTTTATAATTTAATTAATCAAACACACACAAGGCTTTTTATAGTGAAAATTATGTAATATTTAGTAAATGAGACACTATTTTGTTCACAAAATTGAATAAATACCTATTTTGGAAAGTTTAAGAACTCATTTGATATTTTTTTGTAGTTCGCTAGATACAGATATAGATATATAGATCCAGATAACGCAAGTATCGCGATCTGTATTAAAACTAAGCGTGCCATTTTTGACTACCTACTGTGTAGGTGTGTGTGTGACGTCACAATTACTACAATATTTAGTGATGAGAAAATCTAAATTTAAGTGAAATGCTACCAAAAACAGCCAGTATACCACGAAATCTTGATTTATATACTATAGCTTGCAATACGCCACATTTATGCAAGTGCATGACTTGTAATTATACCAGAATTGAGGGCACGCTGGCGTTAAACTAAGATTAACTGTCGACTAACGGCGACACGTGTTTGACAATCATTGGTGCTGGCTTCATATTTAGTATGCGCTGCATGATTTATATAAGAGAAGATCCACAATAAAGTTATATAAACTGGAAAACAAAGGGGCTTATATTATTAGAAATTTCTGATGTGTTGTTACGAGCTTGGGGTTCGTGACAATAAAAACTGCCGATTTAATAACCAAAAATTTACACTAATCAACAACACTAATAACAACTCAAACACACTAATTATGTAACACAATAATTGCACTACTGATCGCTCTAAGTCGCACTTGAAGATCGCTTTCGATGTGTTCGCTTGTATCGCTGTATCCAATCTGACCGGCTCGCTTTTTTTTTTTTAATATGGCATCTCGTAGTTGACCTAGAGAGGTCGTGACTACTTAACCGGACAATAAGACCGGCTCGCGGCCCACACCGGCCTTATAATATAGTGCCTCAGAGCGTTCTAGAACCTTCTACTGTAGGAACATCTAGAATGTTCGAGTACATACCGGTCCCGACTGACCAGATGTCGATAGTTCTAGAAAGTTCTAGCGTCGAACTTTCTAGAAGGATCTTGACTCTACTAGTTCCGCTACTCGATACTAGATGGCGCTAGTGGTAACTAATGTCGCCATGTACCAGGCATTAATTGTGGCGCACAACAGTATGATTCGGTGCCGTACATCAATAAAACAATATTGTTCAGATAAAAGAATTATTACGGAATCGTTTCATGTTTTTTTTTTTTACTTTTTTAGGGTTTCGTACCACAAAAGGAAAAAACGGAAACCTTATAGGATCACTTTGTTGTCCGTCTGTCCGTCTGTCAAGACCCTTTATCTCGGGAACGCGTGGAGGTATCGAATTGAAATTAAAACCACATCCTAAGGTCTGCGGTCCCATGAAGCTATGAAAAAATCAAACTTCTAAGTTAACGTAAAAAAAGATACGGTCGTTTATGCCACAAAAAATGTATTTTCGACACTCAAGGGAATCAAAATGTATAGGGTACTTCCCGTTGACCTAGAATCATGAAATTTGGCAAGAAACAAGGTCATGTAGTACAAATAAGGAAAAAAAACTAAAAACCATAAATTTGTAGTAGCATTAACTGTAATTTCTTCTTCTTTGGCAGTTCTGCTTGTTCAATATATGGTTACTTAGTGGCTGTAAAGAGGTACAAACAGAATTAAAATGGAGCCGGAATCTCGTGTAATAATATAAAAATATAACTAGTTTTTCTTTAAACTAAGATTGACGGCCGTTTAACTATGTTCAAACCGCGACACGTGACTGACAATTTACGGTACCTACGTTCAGGCAATGCTTAGTATGCACTACGCTGTGTGACAGAAATTTAGTTACGTCACGAGTTTTGATAGATTTTATTCCTCGCATTGTAAAATGGAGACGTATTCTCAAAAACAGCAGATTTTTTTTTTACTTTTTTTTTTAAATAGCATCTGTCAGAATTTAGAATTTAGTGATAAACATGTAATGTTCTCATAAGTTAAGTAGTGTTAAGTAATTTTAATCTAATTTTATGTTCGTAAGCCCAAATTTTAGACAAAAAATGCGACCATTTTATTATTGTTTTATGAAGACTTTACTTAAAACCTATTTTTATCAACCTTAGAAATAAAGCACAAACCAATTGTATTTAAAATGGGTTTATTGTAACTGTAACAATCAGAGCACCTTAGCTACCAAACGTATTATCGAAATAATTACCCAATTTCAAAACATATTGTGGCCTTTATAAATAAATTTATTGTGGCATTTAAAACTAAACTTATTGCGAAACAAAACTTATTTTTCTCTTCCCGCAGTTTCGAATGTCAAAAAACCTTCCGTCCCGCTTACGTCATCCGCCCGGTCAGTGTAGCCAACCTTTTACTTCCGTTTTATTATTTATGTTATTAAAACCTTACACTATGATAAAGTTTGCCGAACAGTGTGCCCGAGATCCTTAAAAGACACAAATCAGAGAAAGTTCATAAATTTAACATAAAACTATTCTTCATCCATGACACCGCATAGCCTAAGTATGTCCTCTATCATCCAATGCGGAGGCAGTATTACTGGGGCTGCCAGGTTGCCATGCGCATTAATCATGAGACGTTATTGTCTCAGGTTGTGTGGCGACGTAAATGCAGGAATCTCCGCTCATTACTCTTATACCTGCGAACATTGACTTATTTGGTTTGAGAACTGTGAAGTTTGATTTGATAAATTTGTTATGGGAACAGGAATTTATCAATAACATTTTGCGCTTGGTAATAAAAACTTTTTGTTTTTTGGCATTATACGATATTCAATTAGGTTAGCTACTGAATTGCCCTAAATTAAAAAAAAAACAAGGCAAGTTATCAATGGATTTTCATTTACTTTTATGCCCGCTCAGCACGTTAACAAAGGATTTTCTTACCCTTTTTCGTCCCGCACATTAGTACATTCTGCCTCATTTTTAAAAAAGTAATAAGGTACAGACGCCAGCACATCAAGCTACTACAATCTGTCTTTCTTTAATAGATTTTCAACTTTATCGCAAATAATAAGGTTTAAAGTTGATTGGGAAAATTTGACAGTTTCGGGTAGCTTGATGTGCTGGCGTCTGTACTTTCCGAGCAGGGGTCGTATTATGAAGTATTAATGCCATCATTATTCCATTGCAAAAAAGGGATGGTGCTATCGGCCTCTATAGCTCCGTCTCTCTCTTACACTAGAAAAATGATGGCATTAATATGTCATAATATGGACCCTGGTAGGATATTATATTAGTACATTACAAGCGGCTTGCAAAAGGAGCATTGAGTATGTGTGCCTCGGTTTCACCTCGGCCCACATTTTAACGTTCGTCCATCAATGCCGTTGCGGCCAAAGCTTGCATAGTACTTTTTCAAATAATGCGCTGACTGAGTAACTAAATTCATTATAAATTCCAGAATCAATGAAGCATAACGATGTTGTTTCACGCGGTCACGTCCTTGGTTGCCATGTTTTGAAGTAAAAAGTTCGTTCCATTTTTAAATTACACGACAGATATGAGTTTTCATAGCAACATTGCCGGCTGCTGCTCGCATGTATTTGACCAGTACCTATACAGCATTTTCGATTTATCTCGAAGAAGCTTCTCAAAATAATGCTCGAATTTCCAAGCATGTTTGGGATAAACATTTTGTATTTTATCAAATTCTTATTAATTCAACAATCAGGTAAGTATCAATTTTTTCACCTTCAGAGTTCGTAGGACTCATTATCAAAACATTCTAATTATGATGAATGCGAATCAAATAAAATTTCAAAACCGTGGGTTAAACATGCTAGCTATAATTGCCTACAAACAATAAACTATTTCAAACTCATGATTCAGCAAACTCAATGAGAAAAGTAATAACTCAAACGTTCTCTTTTCAAAAAGTAATAAACATTCTATTTTCGGATTAATTAATTTATGGAATGGAACAATGATAAAAAATTAAAGGAACGAAACGAAGTGGGATTATAATAAAAAATGGAGGAGGAATGAATTGGAAAGATGAAGAAATTTAGCCTAATTTGGAATTTTGTACAGATATTAGTTTTTCGTCCATAGATTTAATGTTTTTCACATAACATAATATAATGCCTGTATTTTCCGAAGGGTAAGTCAGAGGTATAGGTACCTAACAGTACACCCACATTCGCCAGTAATGTTTAAGTCTCATGTAACAGTGGGCGAGCCTATTGTCATCAACCGAGCACAAATCCAGACTCCAGATGCAACTGAGAAATTCCTTATGAAAAAACCCAGTAATACTTTACCCGAACCGAGAATCGAACCCAGGACCTCACGCACAGCAGTAGCGATTGCAACCACTAGCTAGAGCAATGCCTGTTAAATATTACAACATAATTAATATTCACGCAGAAAGGCGTGCACTGTAGTCCGCGCGGAACTAGTTGGCCGCGCCTTAGGTATGTGAGCGGTGGGACGGAGGGGCGGGGGCGCTTGGGGCTTCATGACCTAAAGCGCTGTCACTGTCGGACTGCATAGAAAAGAAAGAGAAGCGCGATGACACAACGCTGGTAATTTATTGCAAAATATGAAGCAATTATTTAATTACAAAAAATCTATTGCTTCGACCAAAAAATTAGAACACTAGTATTTTAGTACGTTGCTTGTAAAATAATCTGACAAAAATCAGAATGATTGTATGTATATTAGTATGGTTTTTATTGTAAAAAGAATTTTTTCTAGAGTTATCTTCATGATTTTTGTCTATCATCTCAAATTAGTTGTATTTTGTTTTCAATACACTATCTACCTAGCATATATCCTAAAGAATATCATATATTTTCTGATTTTGTTTACTCTAGTCGATCATATAGGTACTTTTATTGTTCCGAAAACTTGAGTTTTTTGTGTTTAGGTCCTGTAAGCCATAGTTTGCGACATAGCTCTAAATCCACACCCTTCTGCCGTACCTTTTTTACTGCTATCCAAAATCATCATAATTAACATCACACTTTCACACTAATATTATAAAGGCGAAAGTTTGTAAGTGTGTGAGTGTGTGTGTGTTCATATGTTTGTTACTTCTTCACGCTCAAACGGCCAGACTAATTTTGATACAATTTGGTATGGAGGTAGCTGACACCCTGGATTAACATATAGGTTAGTTTTTATCCAGATATTCCTACGTGATCGACATATACGCGGGTGAAACCGCGGGGCGCAGCTAGTTTGAATAATATTTTGAGAACTTTTAAGATAAAAATACAAACAAAAGCTTTAGTAACTACTATGTATGTGTGTGTGTATGTGTTTTTTGAGTATACTATTCCATGTAAATCATAGCTGACACCCTGGATTAACATATAGGCTACTTTATTTTTTTTTTTATTTGAAATTGGTTTGCTCTTGACTCTAGTCTAGGTCAGAGATGACAGAGACAAAGTCTCCGATGGAGTGAGCTCACCCAGAAGAAGCCTGTTCACTCTTCCCCCCTTCTTTTATCCCGATATTCCCACAGGATAAAAACTTATGCGGGTATAACCTCGAGGCGCAGCTGGTATAAACTAAATGTTACTCCTAGATACATAATAAGATATCCCATGTAACCTTTATCCCGTATTTGAAGACAATATTAAGACATACAGCCCATAGGGTAGGCTAGTCGCCTGATGAATAAAAGACTAGCTCCTAACGGCCGAATTATAAAGGGTATTATAACGTTAAAGTGGAGGGTAGGTAAGGGTAACCAGGCTTGAGCCGGCCTATCGCTATAAGGAAAACTATATTACATTTTAAGGTACAGACGCCAGCACATCAAGCTACTACAATCTATCAAATTACTTTAATAGATTTTCAACTTTATCGCTGAATCATAAGGTTCAAAGTTGATTGGGAAAATTTGACAGTTTCGGGTAGCTTGATGTGCTGGCGTCTGTACAAAGAGCACTCACTGAAGGTCGACGAGATAATTTTGACATAAATGTATTGTGGAAAAAGAAACTGTTTTTTGAAAATGTTGCAGATATGCATTTTCTACAACTGCAGTGCGATTCTGTAACCATCTCACCGTGAAAACTTAGGTGAAGTGAGCGCGGAGTGAGCTGTCAATAGTGTCAATTCCTAGCAAAAACAAACTCACTTCACCTAAATATTCACGGTGAGATTTTTACAGAATCGACCGGCTGTATAACGCTCGGGACATGGGGCCCGAGTGCGCGTTTCATTTTTAAGAAAAATCTCCGGCTGGTCGACACTACACGTGATCAGAGGGCTGGGTCATTCTTTGGCCAAAGAATTAGCATTGCCATTCAACGTGGCAATGCTGCCAGTCTTCTGGGCACGTTTCCGGATGACAGCGATGCGGGCGAGTACTTCGACGCCTAAGTGTCTTTTGTTTTTGTATTGGTTTGTAGAGTAAGTTAGTCATTTAATTTAGTATCTAATGTAAGTAGATAATATACAAATAAATAAAATTGAATTGCCTGTTTGTAATGTCAAAATAAAAGCTTTTTACTAAATACTTGATGAAAGTATAATTAAACGAACAAAAAAAAAAATGTGTCTGTGTGTCTGTTTGTTCCGGCTAATCTTCGAAATGACTAGACCGATTTTCACGGGACTTTCACTAGCAGATAGCTGGTATTATAACCAATCTAACCTTTTTGAAAATGGTTAAGTATAGTCTTTTCACAATCATCATAATGATAAAAACTAAGTTATCAAAATATGGTACTTACATTATTATGGTCTTAAGATTGGTCAATGGTCATTATCTGCCTTGCCTTTTCCCAACTATGTTGGGGTCGGCATCCAGTCTAACCGGAATGTTTTGAGTTTGTGGAATGCATTGCCAGTTGAAATTAAACGCGCGTAGTCGTTACAGTATCCGGCGATAAATATTGCACATACGACCTTTGGAAAGAGACAATCGGCTAATTTCGGCTTCGTAGAGCGTTATCTCTGTCGCACGAAATACAAACAGTCCGGTATCTATTAGGAGCTGTTAAAACAATTATGATTTGCTTCTTTTGATAATTATTTTTATTCTTTGTATAAAATGGTTTTGTGTAAAAAGGTCGATGTGCAATATTTATCGCCGGGTACTGTACATGTGTTCAAAAGACTCGTGAAGGAACACTACTTGTCGTTGTCATCTTGTTGTCCTTACTGGAATCATCTACTGTCTTCTTTTATTTTCGTCGGTTAAATAATTTAGAATGTATGCATTTATAATTTTGGATATGTATATATCTGTGTATATCATCTGCCTAGCATTTTCCCAACTATGTTGGGGTCGGCTTCCAGTCTAACCGGATGCAGCTGAGTACCAGTATTTTACATGGAGCGACTGCCTATCTGACCTCCACAACCCAGTTACTGGGTAATACGATACCCTTTGGTAAGACTGGTTGTCAGACTTTCGGGCTTCTAACTACCTGTAACGACTGTCAAAGATCCACGAATGACAGCCGGGACCAACGGCTTAACGTGATTTCCGAGTCACGGAGGGGTCTCGGTATGTAAAGATGGTCACCCATCCACAGACCAACCACGGCAAGCGTAGCTTAACCTGATCGATCGACCTGTGCGGCTATTATTATTTTGCCACGGACCCCTCTATATCTGTGTATCTATTTTAGTGTATTGTATAAGTACATAATATTTGCACCAACAACAGCCCCATTTTATGTCCAGGAAAATCACTGTCCATTCCAAGGTTGCTTGGAAGAGATCGCAGAAAGTGATAAGGCCGCCCATTGTATATTTTGTAGTGTTTGATGTATTTTTCTCATGTTATGTATTTTTGTGGTGTACAATAAAATATATATAAATAAATAAATAACCGGATGCAGCTGAATACCAGTATTTTATATGGAGCGACTGCCTAACTGACCTCCACAACCCAGTTACTGGATAATACGATACCCCTTGGTAAGACTGGTTGTCAGACTTTCAGGCTTCTGACTACCCGTAACAACTGTCAAATATCCACGAATGCCAGCCGGGACCAACGGCTTAACGTGCTTTCCGAGGCACGGAGGGGTCTCGGTATGCAAAGATGGTCACCCATCCACAGACCAACCGCGGCAAGCGTAGCTTAACCTGATCGATTGACGGGAGCGGCTGTTATTATTAAGCCACACGGGCCTAATGGTATCAAGTATAACTTTTTTTTTTTGAGGATGGGAAATCATCAAATGAATCATCCCGCTCTGGGTGGAGCGGAAGGGAGTGTCAGACTCTTACTGACTAAAACCCACCCGTGTTCCTTCCTTAGCCCTTTATGTTCCGAGCCAGCGGTAACCCTTTCGGACAATCCCGCTGACCCGGGAATCAAGTATAACCTCACGGAATAACTAAGTACTCTAAATGATGATGAAATCTCAACAAAAACCATTGTGTAGTTTCGTAGAACTATTTGATCATGCAGACGAATACGAAAAGCGACTTTCTTTAATACTATGTATGGGTCTAAATAGTTTTAGATTTGGACAAAATCGTATCTACAAGCAAGTAAGTGAAGATTATTTAAAAAATAACTGGACGGTTTCTTTGAAACTCTACAGACTTTCGACGGAGGAAAACTAGAAACATAATCATTGTCAGATTCAGACTATCTAAAATCTAGATTGTTATTATTTTCTAAAGAAATGTGAATCTGAGGCTACGAAATCTTAAAATATCAGTTCATTGAACCGACACTTTACTCGTACACAAGTAGAGCCTTATACCACCAAATCTTATTCCCTAGTCACTCCTAAACTTGCATAAGAAAAAATCCACTTAATGGCCAAAGTGGGGGACCAGCAAATGAAAAAAAGTTTGGGGGCATAGACAAAACGGACTGCTCCTAATGGGAGCAAGTTTGGGAAACACTTTGGCTAAACATCCACTAATGGAAATGGAAGGAAGCCAGCGAAGTAACACGGAATCGGTTGTTTTTTATAATTCTCCCCTGACTGTTGCCAAATCGAGGGTTTTTTGGGGTTGGAATGGTAATATTTGTCAGTGATTTCGATGTTTAAGTTACAGATTTACGAGTACTATAGCATTGAAAATAATGACACTTACATACAAGGGGACTGGACTGATAAAAAAAACAGTTGACAACCGAAGGGCGTGTTTACCGAGATTAAATTTTCTCATCATTGGGTTTCATTTAGACGTAAAAAGATTGTTCTTTCTCGATAAATGTAACATTGTTCAAATTAAATCAAACTTATACCAATTGAAAAGAAACATAAAATCAGATTCCTATGTATCTACCTATCTCGAGATGCATTTAAAACAAAGCACAACAAAACCAATTGAAGACGTTTTTCACGTAATAAAGCCTTAAAAAGTTCAAGTAGAAAAATTTTAACACTTTGCAAGTTCACGACTGAATCATTTGGGGGCCGTTACAAACACCTGTACCGCAGCACTTGAATTATTGCCCAAGTTTTACTTTTTTTTCACTTACCTACATTATTAAAAGTTTCAAAAAGCTGGCCAGCGATAATCTCTGAAGTTTCCGGATCTACTTGACACCTGGCTGGGTCGAGGATGCCTTTTGTATTTTTGAATATGGAAGGTTATGATTGGATGTGTGGCGTCACGTGTAGAGTGTGGTTTATATTGAAAATCGAATGTCATTGTAATGCGTATCCGCCATATTGGAAATGAAATCAGGAATGGAGGTTAAAATTTACGCTCATTTAGCATTAACAGTCTTGTTGCCCTAATTATGATTACGAAGCAAATATTGACTGTGTTTTGCACATTCGTTTCATCTGAAGAGAATTTTGAAGAGAGTCAATACTGTCAACCATCGCAATATAAACATTCAAAACTGAAAAACACATAATTTATGTTACAGACAATCAACTACATAACTCGACCTGTCCCCAAAAGTAACGACGAACAATACGGAATATACATTCAAACAATAAGCATAAATTCCCATACAAAGCGCTCGATACCTTCGCGTAATCGCTCGCTCAACAAAACAAAGAAACGTAGGCGACACACAACTTACAAAACCAATTTACTACAATTTTTAATTTATAAGGCAAGTTCCCGGGTACCCGGATACCCGTGTGCCCCACACTCGAGTTAGAACCCACCTTGTTTACGATCACAGTTTAACCGATTGCTCTCATTTATTCCCGATAAGTTCCAGCTTTTGTTTGTTTTATAAACAAGCGGCTACAATAACTTTGGTAGAGAAATTACAAGAGTTCCAATGAAAAATGTCACTTCGCGCCACGTTACAAGGTCCAATTTCAAATGATTGGTTGACGTGTTATTATTATGTCGGAACAGATCTGCTTAATTGTATAAGTTCAATATCGAAATACAATGCGTGCCACGAAAGATGAGACTTGACACACCACGTGATTTGACATGCGCAGTACACGATTTTAGGTATCTTTAGCGGTATGAGGTCTGAGTGCGGGACGGGACCGGACGTCATAGGGGCGGCGGAAAGAGCGGGGGAGGCGGGGTCAAGTATCATCTTTCGTGCCACGCATTGTAGGTTTCATTTAACTTTTCTGCAGAATCTATTGATATCGAAAAGGAAAGGTGTTATTGTCCGAGTGCATAATCAAGCCTCATTCATGGAACTGCGGGGTATCAGTAGCAATGACTTTCATTCAACAACATCCATTGCATTATTTATATTGTTGAACAGACACATTTTTCGAACATATGGAGCAATGGATTAGCAATTTCTTTCAAAATGAATAACTGGTTTGTCGAGGTCAAAATCAAATAATTTATTTCAAATAGGCACAATATACACTTTTGAACGTCAAAAAAGAAAGAGGAAGGAGGAGGAATACCTATTCATGGACTCCACGAGACTGGCTCGACCTAGTGTGGAGTTTATAAGCAAAATGCTTTCTTTGCGTCTTATTTCGTTTTTTTTTTTGTAAACCTATCTATTAATGTAGATTATAAGGAATCGAAAACACTGTTTTTGGCAAATAAACATTATTGTTATTTTTATTATGTAAAAAAGCATAGTCACCCGTCCACGAACCAACCGCAGCAAGCGCAGCGTAGATGAAAACTCAGCATAACGCAGTACGCGCTCATTCAACTCAATTATTCCTTCGCTATATAAAAGGAAGAGAAAAGTAAGGAATAATTCTGGCCGAAGGGTGTTGTGTACCGCCGGTTTCGTGGCCGGCTACATGACACCAGTCAGCGAAACACGACGCAGACACTTCGTGTGCCTTAGTAAAAACTAACGCACACGAAGTGTCTGCGTCGTGTATAACTAACAACTAAAATATTTGTTAGTTTTTTGTGTAATTATAATGTTGTATGTATATAAGTTTTAAGTTATATTAATATTGTATTGTATGTGTCTATATGGGCCTTGATGCCTGAAATTAATTAAATAAATAAATTCCTTAGGCCTGCAGTTACACCATTGCTGGCCGATACTACCTACTATTATAACAGTGCAAGCAAATCCGTTACTATAGCAATATAGCCCATAGTTCGGAAGCATGAGGCGCCTGTCCCACCGCCACCCACCGCAGGCGGGCAAAGCTAGCAACTAAAAACTAGTTGACAAGCGATTACTTGCTGTTATGCGTTTGTACTAAGCGTGAGTCTCTTAGTGAGTACTCGCTTATGTAGCTTTTGTCGCTGCAACAAACGAGCACTCGCCAGCAGCAGCGGTGCGAACGTTTAAAATAATATATGTATGGCATCTCCCAGGTAGCTTGAGAGGTTGCTCGCCAGAGGTGCGAACATTTAAAAAAAAATATTTATGGCATCTCGCAGGTCAACCTGGGAGGTTGTCGGCTTCACCGGGCTTGCCTCTGGTTGCCTCAATAGATTAAGACCTCCAGCCAGGGATTAAAAACTTAACAAATAAGAGACTACTCGCTTTGGCACCCCCTTTGAGGCACGGACCTCGGCTTAAGGCGTCGCTGGAGGAGGACAGGCTGGATCGGATTATAGCGGTGAACACAGTTAGCGATAAACTATTAATACTTAGGTATTTATATCACACTAGCTGACCCGGCGAACTTTGTTCCGCCTTAGACGCCATAAATGAGCAGATTTTTGATTTTATTAAGTTAGGTTCAACCTGATAAATGTCAATCGCTCAGTTTCAACTTTCACGTACATATCCACAGCATATTGGTGGAAGACACGCCGACATTTTAATATATGATTGTCCTCATTTTCCCGAACCATCAGTCTGTATGAATAATAATTGATTGAACTAACTTTTTTGTTAGTTTCGGAACCTGTAACAGGATTTATCATCTTCATTGAAAAGTGATATCCATCTTCACCTTGCCAAAATAAGATAGGATATTGTAACGCATCATATGATCGATGTGTTTCGGACACACGCTGCAGTTGATTGCTACGCCGATGTAAAACAATATCTCGGTTTTCTAAATTTTCACCCACGACAACAATAGCGACTTCGTCAATTGTTGGCGCATTAAAACGTCTCGCGTGTTGTCCTGCAGGCCTCTTATCAGCTTTGATGACAATTTTGTGATTATCAGACGGCATGCGGTCCAAAGCGGTCGTAAATAATGCAACCAATTCGTTATGTCGATGAAAAAACGTTTGGAGTTGTTCCACAATTGATCTTTTCACCGAATTGTTGTGTGCACAACGCTGATTGACTTGGCTTGCTGAATCGCCCATAAAATAAATGTGCAAAAAGTAGTTATTATTCGGCGTTGGCAATAAGGAACCTGTTAGGTGATATATTTGACCCTGAATCTTAAAAGTTGGCATAAAGTTTTCTTGAATAACTTTTGTTGCACCAAATGACGTCATTTGAAAACAATTGTTATATTGCTGGATATGAGTCAAAAAATGTTTAGAATCTGGCCCATTTCCGGAAACCAGTGAATGTAGTGGCTCTGGTGGCGGTTCCAATGGCGTCAATTTGACTTGACCGCTCGCGCAACACAAACCAGGAGCTTCATTTTTAAATTTAAATGCCTTGCAATATTGACACACAACGTTCATTGTTCCAATAGTAACGATTTGCTGTGAACTGTAATCTATTTCCACGTTATAATTGAATGCAGCTCGATAGGGGTTAAACGCAACATTTCTATGTAGTTGATTTCGATTCCATCGATTCCTTTCTACTTCATTCCGCGCTTCGCGTTGCTCGTCATTTTGACTTGCTCTTGTATATCTTTGACTCGCAGCATTGCGAGTTCTGCGACTTAAGTTTGTACGTCTAGCTGCTGGCATTTTTATAAACGAAAATTCATCTGTAAATTAAAATAAAACTATTGTATTCTTCTTTATAACCAAGTAGGTATATACCACTTGTTATGTTAGTAACGTGTATGTTAGTCTATCCAAACTTACCAAAATTCCATATTAAATTGAACTTTTAATATTAGGCCTGATGGCTCTAAAGTAACCGTCATGTGAACTAAGAAAATCAGGTTTCTTAGATCCTTTAATTTAATTATTTTAAATGTATTGTTTATCAATAAAATAAGATTGACAGACGAATCCGTTTTAAACGTCATTTTTTTTTTCAAATGTTTTTGTCAAATGTTTTAAGGTTACATTAAAAAGGTTACATTAAATAATTTTATATGGTGGTTAAGTAATTTTAAATTTTCTAATTTTCCGCGCAATTTCCTTAATTTTTTCTTTCATAAGAACCTTCTCTTGATAATAACGAACAGAACAAAAAAAGAATTAGCGAAATCGGTCCAGCCGTTCAGGCGTGATGCCGTGACCAAGGGAAATAGGGATTCATTTTTATATATATAGATAAGCTTACACGGGATCTATAATCTTTTGTACGTTTCTTGAGCGAGAAAATCATTGTTAGCTATAATAGGCCGACCGCTCCGCGCTGCTACCTCAGGCAACGTCTCAGCTAAGCGGTCGGTTTATAGTCGCTTCCTCTTTGCTTGTGGGACAGTTTCCCGAAGCTCACTAACCACAGACGTCTCAAATCCGCCCTCAATCTCTTGGGCGATTAATAACAGGTACAAGGCATCGTATCGGAACTAAATCACCGATACGCCACCGCCTTAATTACTGTAGTTTAGATGGAAATCTGCCTGTAAATCTAGACAGACCACACAAGAAAGGGGGAGTTATTGGTTGGAAATTAAAGCTTTAGTTAATTAAAACTTCTCTTGTGTTAAGAGCTTGGTTCGTATGTTCGTGTACCAGCGCTGGGGCTGTCTCGTACAGGCTCTTAGCATTATGCTGAGCGATGGCCTTTTTGCGTGGATGTGGCACATGTTTTCCTCCAACTAGTTATTGTTTTTACGGGTCATATTAACCGCAAATAAACGTATTTTCTTTCTTTCTTTCTATGCATCCATTTTATTGTCTACTGGGGTTAAAGCTGTTCATCATTTCAAAATGGATGGTTTCTTTGATGTTAAATCTCGAAATCCAGGTTAATAAGATTTTTTTTTTTTTATTGCTGAATGGCTCTTGACCTCGATCGCGCCTGATGGAAACCGATGTATGAGGTCTATGATTGAACTGTCATAAGCTTTTCGTGATTCTGGATTTCTTTTCTTAAATAACCTAACATGTGTATATGTCGCAGCCAACTGGTTAAATTAGCCGTTTAGTTAACCGCCTGCCCTTTGAAAGTAGTGCTCGCCTCGCTTCGCTTTCTTGGCTCTGCCACCCTTTATATATAAAGGCACAGCTGGTGTCCTATTGTACACTCTATTACACAGACAACAATATCAAATCCCTCTTTATAGGAACAGATTAACTACAAAATCTTCAACAAAAGACAAACGTTATCAACATTAATTTAACTTTCAAATATCTTGCAGTCAAGCAGAAACACTGAAAAGTCAACGTAACAGCCAGCCGAGTGTAAGTACTGTACTCTTACTCCTGTATACAAATACTGAGCAAAACTTAGTAATACAATAATTGTTTTGACTGTACGAAAGTTAATGTCAGCAACGGCGCTTCAACTTTTATCCTATTTGGCAATTAAGTTATCAAAATATGTACACTTCATTCTGTGTAACAAATTGGAATAATTAAAAATAGGTTGTTTAGTGAGGGTTTTCTGAAATAAAGTTCACTAGATGGCAGCACGCGAGACGTCAGGTTCCCTCTTGTCTGGAGGGATCTCCTGAGGGAATCTGGAGTTTAAATGGTCATAATCTGGAACTTGTAACTTAACTGGTGAAATATGAGTGTTCTCGATAGCTACGCTACCTCTATAGATAAGGTGATCATTATCGTATGCTTCGCTTTTTCCGGCTTCCAATCTAACCGGATAAATACTAATATTACATAAAACGGTTACCCATCAGACCTTCACAGCCTTGATACTAGGTAAGACGATACCACTTGGTAAGGTTGATTGTCAGACTTTCGGGCTTCTGACTAAACATAACTACATTTCGCCACCCACATTTCGCCAGCCGATTTTAATGAAACTTCATACGCATAAGCAGGATACAAAGGTATAAAAAGTTACCTAAGAACATTTTCGAAATGTCTTATTTAAAAAAAGATAACTGGAAATTTCTGTTTCTATGGAAAATTTAAAATCGGTCTAATTTGTCTGTAACAGTATTTGTCGAAAATGTTGTTACGTAACTTTTTAGATCTTTGTATCCTGCTTATGCGTTTGAAGTTTCATTAGAAAGAAGAAGGAAAGAAAATACGTTTATTTGCGGCAAACATGACGCATAAAAATAAAAAACACAAACAGCCGAAAAACAAAAATAACAATTTGGGAGAAAGTATGCGTCACATTTACGCAAAACGGCTAACGCTCAGCATAATGCTAAGACCCTATACGAGACAGAGCCCCAGCGCTGGTTTTCAGCGACAGCCGGTGATTGACGTGATGACATCAGCCAGTGCAGCATACGATTAGATATAAATAAAAACAACAATCAAAATAAGAAATAAAATATACATTACAAAAAGTGGTATGAACATGAGAATATATCAAATGGTAACATTTCGGGCAACGACTCGCGCCGCCGCCGGTTATTGATAATCTTATTATTAATAATCATTAAAATCGGTTCATTCATTTTGAAAAACAAGGGCTTGAAAGTTTGTATGAAGTGCCGTATGTCGTAAAGGCTCTTAAGTCCCACATAATCGGGAGCTAGTCTATTACATCAACCGAGCACAAATCAAGACTCCGGGCTGTTACTGAGAAGTTCCAGATGGTAAAACCCAATAAATCATTGCCAGACCCGGGGATAGAACCCAGGACCTCATGCTCAGCTCAGCAGTAACATTTGCGACCACCAGACCAACGAGGCAGATGATGTTATGAAATTGATAACAATAGTTTAAATCAATTACAGTACCCGGCGATAAATATTGCACATCGACCTTTGGAAAGAGACAATCGGCTAATTTCGGCTTCGTAGAGCGTTATCTCTATCGCACGAAATACAAACAGTCCGTATCTATTAGGAGCTGTTAAAACATTTATGATTTGCTTCTTTTGATAATTATTTTTATTGTTTGTATAAAATACACCAATTTGAATTAGTCGATGCTTTTACTACAGGAGTACTAGGCTAGCATCAAACGGAACATATTAATACTAAAACATTTCAAACTGACTACGGTTCGTTATACCTTCAAGCGAGCATCACTGCATCACTAATGAAGTGACTCGCAAATTGAATCGGATGTAATATGCAAAATGTTCGTAAAACTCAAACTGTTTAATAGTCGCTAAAGCCAGACCATTTATTATGTGCCGTAGTTTTCGGGTTTTCATAGAAAATTGTATAGCTATTATCACCAATCTGTAATAGTAATCATAATTTTTAGGGTTCCTTACCCGAAGGGTGCCAACAGCACCCTCTTCCTGAGTTACATGGCATTGTTTCCTTACGGTACGGTGAAAAAATGCGCTGTAGAAAAAACCTGTCTGACGGTAACCTTCCATAGTGTTCCATCAACACTGAAGACCGTGTCTAAACACGTCGAATAAACCATAGTTTATCACGGCAACAAAAATATGTGTGTACAAAGGACCTCTCCGCTGTCCGTCCGTCCGTGCGTCCGTCTGTCACAGGGCTGTATCTTTTGAACCGTAATAGGTAGACAGTTGAAATGTTCACAGAGTGTGTACTACTATGGCCGCTATAACAACAACAAAAAACAATAAATATATAAAAAAATATAAACAATACTTGATTTTTGTTTACTAAAGTATAAACAAAGAAAGGTGGAAGAATATGGGGGAGGCCTTTGCCCAGCAGTGGGACATTATAGGCTTTTTTTTGAAGTGAAAACTTCTTTAGGCGTGTTGGGCATTTTTTGAGATGAGAAAAATCCATTGGACTCACAACACTGTTACCGTAACTGACAACTCCGTTTTAAGTTTTGGCTATTACAAAGACATCAACGCACGGTACATTTTCTTTGGGAAGTATAACCTTCAAACATATTTATAAAATTATCATGCTTTTTCAAGTTTTCACTTCTGTCGGCACTCCTGGAGTTCCATTGTTTTTTTTTTGCTAGCCTATACTGTTCCACTTCTGGGCTCAGGCCTCCCCCAAATCCTTTCAGGAACTCTTTTCCTGCGCTACCTCGAACCAGCCCTCGCGTTACGCGTCCGTCATCTCGCCATTTTTTTTTATATTGTAGGTGCGGTGCTATGGAACCTCTCTTGTGCGAGTCCGACTCGCACTTTGCCGTTTTTTAAACGGTTTTATTTAGCTTGCCTTGTTTGTTATTTATTTATTTGTTTGGGTCTAATTAATACTTGAAATTTTACCCCCTTCCTGTTGGCAGATTGATCTAATATTTGGGATACACCTTTTATTTTGATTATAATATAATTTAATTTAATCAATATCATTGTAAATCCAAGATCCGCCGCTACAAAATGGCGGATTACATATTTTTTCACAACCCCCTTAATATGGGTATCAAATGCTTACCTAGTAGAATACAGTGAAAAATTTCAAATCTAAGATGGCCGCCGGCACAAAATGCCGGATTTCATATTTGCTTCAATATGTGTAATGGGTATCAATTGAAAGGGCTTCACAAGTAGAACACAGTGCATGGAAAAAAAAACTAAAAACTTGAAAAAAAAAATGTTTTAAGTTAAACGGTTTTTATGAAAATAATGATGTAGATAATGTACAGACGCCAGCACATCAAGCTACCCGAAACTGTCAAATTTTCCCAATCAACATTGAACCTTATGCTTTAGCGTTAAAGTTGAAAATCTATTAAAGAAATTTGACAGATTGTAGTAGCTTGATGTGCTGGCGTCTGTACTAAAAGCTAAAAAATAATTCGGTAGGTCCTATGTATCACACCATTTCCCTCATCAATACATGTAAATACCAGTTATAATGATATGAGCGGTTGACTGTTGATATAAATTTCACGCGCCCCACGATTTTATTTTTGTGTCTAAGTCAAAGTCAAATAATTTATTTCAAATGATGAATGTTCAAAAGTGCCTTTAATATCCCTACATTAAAGGCACTTTTGAACGTCAAAACTTACAGTAAAATTGAATTGATTCTAGTCGCCCCTTCCAAAAGGTAGTGTTCGTATGGAGAAGAATGGGCAAGAAACTCCATCTGATCAATGTCCTAGATTAATGAGGAAAGTGATGTGATGACTGGTACCTAGGACCTACCGAATTATTGTTTAGCTTTTATTACGTTATCTACATTATTTGTTGGCGACTGGCTATGGTGCGACCTTTTTTGTATAAACGTCATGTTTTTAAAATATTATTCTTTTCTTTTTCTTGTTTTTCGGTTGTCAAGTCAGGTTCGATATTATATAAGCTTTGTCTTAATATTTATAATAAATTTATAATATACGTGTTTCTATCATTTTCATTTATACAGTCCACTAACACAATCCACTAGCTATCATTTTGGTCCATTCTCGCCGTAAGTATAATTATCATTTTGGTACATTCTCGCCGTAAGTATAACATTCATTGTAATTGCATCTGTCAAATTTTTTCACGTACTGATTCATAGTTTTCGCTTTCATTTCGTGAAATTCACGCATTGTTCACG